>JANAVB010028397.1:18677487-19148743 GCA_029216955.1 Iris pallida
AACCTTCATTCCATGTATGATGTGCAGGGTTGAAGAACATTTGTTGAAGATTTAAGTCAACTTGTTTCAATCAATTCTAAGCTTGGTTCAATCGAAATTGAACAAATGAATATATCTCGGCATTTGGAAAAAGATGGAAGAATCTTCAGCTTTGAAGAAGGCATCTTCATCTGGAGTAATTAATAATGTGGAGGAGGTTTTCGTTGAATCTTCCGATGAGGAGGACGTGCGGCTAAAAAAATATGATAAAGCAATGGATCGAATTCTCGATATGTATCCTCTAGAAAACTGACTTTAGCAGTTCTTCGAAAATAATGCGAGAAAATTTAGATCCGGTTACCTTTGAAAAGTTTAACAAGAACTCCAACCTCAAAGCCTAGCCAGTGTACTAGTATTTCTTCGAGTTTTTACGACTATATTTTTGCGGATGATAGACCTGACAAGTAAGTATAAATATGAGTTTTCATTAATTCCAACAGTTTTTTCCTAATCTATTTGTTTCTTTTCTTAGGGAAATAATATCATCATGCAACAATATCTGTGTCTCGGACTGAGATGAAGTCCTTAGCTCCAGAAAGGAGAATTAAAGATGGGATATGTATACATAGTATATTTCTTCTTATATGCCATCTATGTTTACTTCGATTCCATCGCTGATATTTTTAATGAGATACTCAGATTGTAACCCTTGTCTCTGTTCTTCTCACCGCGGAGGTACGAAAAAGAACTTTCAATAAAGCTAATGTATGGTATTTACCAATAAGATTAACGGTAAGTGAGCATTTTATTCTTCAATGATTATGCATTAACAATTTTCTCGTTTGTTTGTCGTTCATAATATATTAATTGATGTGTATGTAGAGAGCAATGTTACCTCCATCTGACAAACAACTTCATGAAATATGGAAGAAGTATAAATATTTCCAGGATTATATAGGATCTTTAAGCATTTGTAACGAGGTATTAATGTATTTCTGTTTAAATATTAATCCTAATTTTCTAAAAATATACTAATTGTTTTACCTAATTAATCCTAATTCAGATATACATACCCATTCTTTTATCTGACCACTATACTCTTGCAAGAGTTATGGTTAAAATAATGACTGTTGAAATTTGGGACACACTTACATCTACAGATGAGCCGATTCAAAACAAATCAGTCATAAAAGAAATAGTAAGCTTATATTCATCAATTTTTATGAATTGCGTACAAGATCCGCGGTATACTAATACATATTGTATTCTGGTAATTGTAGCTTTCAAATTTGGATCTCTTTCTCAAAAAAGATATTTTGAAGTTGAGAGATGCTAGGTTCAACTATTCTACTTTTGCCATAAAACGTCGTCCTTATATTCTTCGCCAAGGCAATACATTTGATTGTGGGACTTTTGTAATTGTATTCATGAAAGACGGATGTAGTCTGGACTCCCTTTCTCTCAATGTAAGTCTGAAAATATGTCATCAAAAACTTACAATTTTTAGAGCATTATTTTTGATGTTATGTTTGTTATATGCAGTTTGATTCGAAAATGGAAAGGGTCAAAGCTGCTGAATGGATTGCAACTTCAGAGCACAATGAAGAACTATCCAACTTGCACAACAATATAATTAAACAGAAAGGAGTCCAAACTAAAATGATTGAATATGGAAGACGATGAATTTTTTTTCCTTCTTTTATCTAATGTATTATGTTCATTTGTTTTGTTGAGTTATAATGTTCTTAAAATGTGGGATGAAAATAATATCAAAATGTTCATTTGTTTCATAATCTTGCTGCCATATAATCCTAAAATATCATAACCTGTGCCTCTGACCCAATGGGTATACCCTCTCTTCGTGCTAAAGTGATTTATGCCTCTGACCCTATGGGTATACCCTCTCTTCGTGCTAAAGTGATTTCTGCCTAAGCATGTATCGAGAAAAATTCTCAAGTTGTTGACAAGAGAAAATTTATAAAATGCCCAAAAACCGCAAAGGTTTTATGAAAATACCTACCGTAAAATAACATTTCATCGCATGCCCAGAATTAGCTAAAAATATATAAAAGGGTACGACATGACCTTATTGCCCTTCTAATTTTTTCAAAACACTCACGAAACCAACTCTTCAAAACCAAAAAATTTCTATTCTTCCTCTTCTTCCATACGCTGCTCCTTTTCGTATCTAGGTTTTATCCTCCAAAATCTTTAAACCCTAATTCAAAAAATCGTCAGTGACTCTCCATTCGCAATCTTCACACCATGTCGCAAACATCAGCATCAAATAGAACCCCAGTTAGAGAAGAGGGAGAAGATATAGATATGCAAGAAGAGAGAGCTATTGTGAAGAGATTTAAAAAGGTTGCACATGAGCCAGAGGCTAGTAATCAAGAAGGAGGGCAAAAAGAAGGTATAACTATAAGATCTGTTCATGATTCTGTTAAGACAACGGAGGGGAATAGTCATTCTCCGTCTTAATACAACGGAGGGGTATAGTCATTCTTCGTATTAAAATTGCAGGAGAATGACCATTCTCCGTGTTATATTGACGAAGAATAACCATTCTCCGTGTTAACATCACGAAGAATGACCATTCTTCTTGTTAAATTGAAGAATTAATTCCATTCTCCGTATTGACATGACAGAGAATGGCCATTCCCGTATTAAAATGAAGGGGAACTGCCATTCTCTGTGTTAAAACCACGGAGAATGGCTATTTTCGTGTTAAAATATAGAAGAATGGTCATTCTCCGTGCAAAAATCACAGAGAATGGCCATCTCCGTGTTAAAATATAGGAGAATGGCCATTCTTCGTGCAAATATCACGGAAAATGTTCATTCTTCGTACAAATATCACGGAGAATGACCATTATCCGTGTTAAAGTCATAAGGAATGGCCATTCTCTGTGTTAGATTGACGGAGAATAGTTGACAGAAACCTAATTTTTTGTCTTTTTTGTAGGAAAAAAAACTATTAGGAATAACGATTCAAGAGTTTTCCGTTCTTCTTTCAAGATGATGCAAACTCTTATGGATGATGTCAAAGAAGATAGCGACCGTTTGTCCGAGCCAGTTATTGATTCTTTGAAGAATACCGGTTTCTACAATTTTGTCGAGGTATTCTACAAAAACAAAGTTTGCACTCAAGAATTGGCCAAGGTTTCAGAAGGTCTTGAGAATTTGATAGGAACTTATGTGGAAGACAAATCTGGCATCAGATACTTTTAACTGAGCACTACTGTTAAAATAGCGCTGAGTGTGGGCGATATGGCAGCTATTTTCGGTCTATCGCTGAAGGATGTTAGTGAGGATGATGCTAATTACAGAAAATTGATAATGGAAAAACAACAGCAGCCCACACCACCAGCATCGTTGAGCCTGTGTAGAGATCACTTCACAAGATTGCTGGCTAATTCTAAAGGCAAACACTCAGCAGTCACGAATAAGAAAGTGAGAGAGAAGTTCTTTGAATTGTTACAACGGCTTCATGTCGGAGATAACGCTGTTGATCCAGATGATTTGGCCAAGCTAATAAACTTTCACTTGTGCAAAATAGTATTCTTCACAAAGTCTGGCGGTTCAAATTTGCCGTACAGATTCTTGGCCTTGGTAGACAACGTAGAAGTTATCAACAGTATATGCTGGCTGTTTTACTTAATAAAATGCCTAAAATTGGCTTTTGAAAGAAAACGAGAAAAAGTACAAAAGTATAAGTTGTTTCTGGGAAGTATTGCTATGAAAGTCTGATCTGAGAGCGATCACTTTGTTCCTTGGACCATACGATGATGATGAAGAGAACTGCTTGAGGAAGATGAAAATCGGAAGAACTAAGTCACCAGAAAGGTATCGACACAACGGCACTGATGGCACAGTCGAATGCTTTCCTGGTTTGCTTCACCCTGTTCTTGAAAAAAGTTGAAGAAATGCTTCTGGAAATATCACTCTGAAAGTATGAGTTTTCTCATAATCTCCTTCTTTGTATCTCTCTTGATGTTTTCTTCTGTTAAAAATAAGTCTATTTATAGACTAGACCCTCTGTGCAGTAAAAAGCAACATAATTGGGTCTCTACGCAAGTAACTGCCACCCACGATTGAAAATCAACCTTAACGTGTGATGACACGGTCCCATATAGAGTTGTGATCTCTACGCATGGTGACACGTGTCCCACAACTTCAACAATATGGGGAGAGCATGTACACACGTTCCCTCGATAAGTATGGCATGAAAGCCACGTATGCAGACCACGTTCTCACATAGCCAGAAAAGATTGGGCGTAAAAAAACCCAAAATAGACTTCCTGCATAAAGTAGCAGACTGTGTGTAAAATAACCCAAAATAGACTTCCTGCGTAAAGTGGCTGAAAAGTAGCCTTGAGCGTATAATTAGCTCAAATAAACTCTACGTACACGAAAGCCTTGAGCGTAAAGACTCAAATAGCTTTCATGCGTAAAGGAAGCGGTCTCTTGAGCGTAAAATAGCCCATCTGCACGCTAAACGACAAGTGTTGGGTTTGGTGTAAAAATCTTCTTGGCTTCTGTGCAATGTACTTTCAGAAAATCATTTTGTCAGAGCAGTATCACGCACATTAAATGCGACGTGGACAGCCTGTCTCTCGCGTAAAGGCTGAAGATGGCTCTCGCATAAAGTAGTTTGTGTAAAGTTAAACTCTATTTAATCTCTGCGTAAAACTTGAATCTGACTCAGTTTGACTTGTGTAAAGCTCTCAACTTCTTTGACTTGGTCTATGAATTTTTTCTAAGAATTGAAATACTTTGAACAGAAGCGTAAAAATCCGGGATATCCAACAGTCCGCGTAAAGTTCGGGATACCCAACAGTCCGCGTAAAGTTCGGGATACCCAACAGTCTGCATAAAGTTCGAGAATTTGAACCAATTTCAAAATTCTCTATAAATAGAGCTTTGTGAGTAGAGAGAGAATCTTTACTCATTCTTGCAATCTCTATCTTCTTTATTCGCTTCTCAGTTCAAATCAATGGCCCCCAAGAGCAAGACCACCGCCGATGCCAAGGGCAAGAAGCCCGCCGTTGCTTCATCGAGGAGTGAGCGTACGGAAACCGCCGTCGCATCATCGGAGGCAACCCGATGGACCAACCCCACTGTGGCTTCGGCCATGATAGGTAGAACCCTACCTAATTAGGCCATGGGTTCGTCGGAGAAGAAGAAGAACCGAACCCTAAACTTCACGCCCACGTTTATACGTATCAGCGTAAAATAAGAATCACCAAATACGCCCACGTTTATACGTATCAGCGTAAAATAAGAATCACCAAATACGCCCACGTTTATACGTGCCAGCGTAAAAACAACATACGCTCACGTTTAAACGTGCCAGCGTAAAATGTAAACAACAAAATACGCTCACGTCAATACGTGCCCGCGTAAAAATATTAAGCATTAAATACGCCCACATCTATATGTGCCAGCATAAAAACGACATACGCTCACGTCTATACGTGCCAGCATAAAATATTAAACATTAAATACGCCCACATCTATATGTGCCAACGTAAAAATATGCAAGTTACCCACGTTCATACGTGTCAGCGTAAAGTAAGTCAAAAGACTATATGTTTTCATGCGTATAACTTTACTCTTTTGAACAGAGAAAAGTATGCGTAGAAAACAAGAATCCTTTACGCACAAATCTTCTCTTGCGTAAAATAACTCTTGTGTAGAGAAAAATTCTTACGCACAAATACTCATTTGCGTAGAAGCATTTGTATAAAGTTTTGTATAAAGATCAATTCTAAATTCTACTAACTTGATTTTTGTTGATCTTCTTTTTGCAGTGGACTTACAGATTCATCCTATCTCTGAAATCTTTGGTTCCGCAACTGGTATTTTGGGTTCCAACTACTTGGAGAATCTGTCTCATGTTGAGTTCCCACAATCAGATAAACAATATCCTGAAGAGAGACAACAACTGATAGATGCTCAGGGAGATAGGATGCTGCTGACTTTGATAAATGGAGAGCTGTTGACATCGCTGGATGGCCAACAATTTTTGAAGCCTGCCTTCATGTTTGGAGACGCCATTGACTTCAAATCTCAAACAAATCCCAAGAATGAGTCCTGGGTATTTAGATTTAGGGAGAGAGCGATGTACCTCCCGTCAATGTCAAGGGATTATCCTCTGTCTTCGTTCGTTCATGCCACCCACACATGACATATGGTTTGGAACCTGACTCCCAACAGTCATGGTAGACCAGGCAAGATTATTTTCAAGAGAGACGGGTCCAGGCAGATGGGCTATCATATCAGCACTCCCAGTGGTGGTGTTGTCCCTTTCTTCGGTTTACAGCCTGGATTCACACCAAGCGAGGATTCAGCTCTGATCTAGCCAGTACAGATACCAATGTTCATAAACAAGTTTATGAATGTTTCAGTGTTATATCCTCAGTTTAACCCTAGACTTCCAGGATGGATAACTCATATAATAAGAACTAGATTCAACTCAGTGCCTGGGTCATGCAGCACTTTGAAACAGAGCTACGAGCCATTGGGCTGTTTGAAGCAGTAGCCTCTACCAGTCAGGGCATACCAATGAACAATAACCTGTTCTTAGCTTTGATGGAGTTGTACATCAGCTTAACAGGGACTTTTGCAACCCCAATAGGAGAAATGGGTTTTGCACTGCAATTCATCTCTAAGCTGCCAATGGGGGGAGCTCCATATGAAGAATACGTTCCCTCCAACCAGGAACTAGAAGAGATTAGCAAGACAAATCCTGGTTTAGTCAAAGTATATCAAGAATTGATGTGCCATTATCTAATTTGCACCACTATGTATGAAAGTGGGTCGTATTTGGCATACACCAATAAATGGACAACCTATCTATTTTATCATAAGGATAGAATATCCAAGGATGACAAGGAAAGATTCCAAGACAACAAGGCTCAAACCATCAACCCTTGTTCAATAATTTCTTCCGATCTGATCCATGGTTTGATGATCTCACATAAGTCTCTGGATCAGTATCTGACCACCAAAACTGGAGAAATCCCTGCGGGGACTGAAGCTTTGAGCTATCTGAAGTATGGCAGTCGGAAGATCTCAAAGGAAGCCTTGTTGGCGGGCTTTCTTTCTCTGTGGCTGCAGAGATGGGTCATACCAGGGACAGGTACGATCAACAGAATTCACCGAAATGTACTATGGCCAGCAGTACATTTGGTGTTCAAGACCAGACTCAGCTTATTACCGACAATGGTGTGTCGGATAAATGCTGATCTGCGAGCATTTGGTGAGGAGCTAATCAGTAATGCTCCCTACCGTAAGTATTTTCCTAGGGTGGAGATGCCCTATACTTATTTAATGGGCTGGTTACTGTACCACAACTGCCGTTTATTGCCACCAGGCCCCGAAGATCGAGCAGAGGTATTCCTCCAGAAGTTCTATGAATCCTCGTGGATTGCAACTTCAGTGGCAGATACCCGAGTCGCACTAAACTACTCTCATAGGTAGAAATTTTTCTGTACACGACCGCCAGTTCCGGCTGACTGCTTCGATGTACAATTTGAAGATATAGGTGAAAAGAGGACGGGAATCCCTTTGCCTGTTTTTAATTGGCTGATATGCATCAGACCATCACATCTGATGTATAGAACTGATGATAACTGTGCCTTCGAACCGTATCTACCCAGTCGGTTCGCTCGTCAATTCAGGTATAACCAACTTCACGTTGGTAATCCCTCTATCTCCTTCAACTATTATGGAAAGTTAGTTGATGGTGCAAGGACATGGAGATATTTCAGCGCTGGATGTACTGGTGCTCAATTCCGTGTGCCAACTGCCACCAGCACAACTGAGCTACGAATACTTCATTTGTATGCTCACTTCTATGCCTCCATACGTTCCTTCACAAATAACTACAACATGAAGGGAAGTCTCCGATGGAACAAGGAAGGGAACGTCGAAAAACCAGTTAGAATTCCTTCGGACGTACCTGATGATATTGTTGTTCTAGATGAATATCCGAAAGTGATCCTAACGGGAGCTGGAGAGGCACCAGCGGGAGCAATCAAAATTTCTACCTCGAGGAAGCGTAAATTCGACATAGTGGTTGCTCCCAAAGAGAAGAAGAAAAAAGTCACTGTTAAAGGGCCTTCCAGACAGAGGACTGCTACTTCGGAAAGAGAGATTCTAGTTGAAGAGCCTCAAAACATTGCATCTTTTTCAGCTCATCCTGGAGAAGGGTCTTCAGCATCTCAATCAGCAGCAGCAACAGAAACTATGGGGCTCCTATTGCCTGGACGTCTTAGCACTTCGATGCATCTCACTTCGCCACAAAAGGCGCAAGCTATCGAAGACACCGCCACGACTCATACTAATGATCCGGAATCCATCCCTTCGGATGAACCGGCCCTTGAGTTAGATGATGATGACTGGGATCAAGATTATGACTCACTCTTGGCACGTCCTGCACCTACTCCAGGTAATTATAAATTACACAAAATCTATACAAAATTATGTATTATGATTTTGTATATTAACTTATTTTGCTTAATCTTTGTAGGTGTCATCGCTGTAGTAAAGCCTGTTGCCCTTCCTCCTTCTCAAGAGACTATCCATGAAGAAGAAACAGAGTCTGAAGGAGAGAGTTCTTCTTCAAAAGAAGATACTGCTCAAGAAGAATGTTCCCCATCTACGGAGGTACAACAAGAGCTTGCAGTAGAGGCTTCAGTAAGAATTGCCTTCTCTTGCTGAAGACAGAGAAGAAGAATTAGCTGCAGAAGAACCAGCTGCAGATGAAGAAATAGTTGCAGAAGAACCAACTGCAACTGAAATACTCCCAGAACTTGAAGGGCCTGCAGCCAACGAAGGTGATGAAGACATTGTCAACCCATCAACCGAAGTCGGAGACGTAGTAATAGCATCCTCAGTTATTGTTACCGATCCGGCACAAGTTCTTGAGAAGACAGTGTCTGAACCCGAAACAATCACAACAATCACCATTCCTCCCGTAACAATCACCGCCATCGAAACTCAATTAGTTTCAGCTCCAGAAACGGCTGGAGATACAATCCGTACAAATGCTGAAAATATTGTTTCTGGACCTCCTGAGGATCAGTTAGCCTTGGTAGCAACAACAACTATGACTTCCTCTCAGCCTACAACCAAGGCAACAACAACATTTGCTTCCAGTCTTCAGAAAAGGGATTTAGTAGAGCTCGCTGCCACACCAAGCTCTAATTCAGAAATGAATCTTTTTGTTGAGATTCATACAGAAGCTTTTTATAAAACTCTGGCAGCTTTGATCAAGATGGTCCTGAAGAAGGGCCTAAATTACGAAAGCTTGAAGGCTGCAATCGCTCCCACCATTGGGAACGTTGCTATGTTCAATGATGTCGAGAGAGGAGCAGCTTTAGAGAAGGTGGTGGAAGGACTTGAACAACCTATTAAAGAATATCTAAGGCTGTCAAGTGAAACCCTTGAAAGTCTCATCCAAACCGAGTATGATGCTTTATCTGCAGAATACATCACTCGGGAGACTATTTTTAAGGAATCTCTCCAGGAATACAGCAGTAAAGTTGCCAAGGAGCGAGCTTTCCTGAATGAAAATAAACCCCTGCTGGAGACACATAGAGAAGCCTATGAAACTTTAAATATGAGAATCTATCAACAAAATGATAGAATTCGTGAAGTTGAGGCAGAGTTGGCTCATTTAAAAGCAGAAAGAGAACAGATGATTGCAGCTCGGGACCAACATTTGATGCAGAGCTCAATATTGGAGGAGAAGGTTTTTGGTACTGAAGCTACCATTAAAACCTTGATGATGCCAAGGATAAAATGATAGCTACTTTCGCCGAACTCTCCCATCTCTGTACTCTAGAAGCTCGTCGCACCATAACTACCACAAATGTATTGAGTTCTCGTGAAAGGCGCTTGACAGAGTTACAGAAAATGCTTGAAGATGTATCTGCTCTACCTTAGAAAATAAAGAATTTTGTATTCTTCTTTTCATATCATCAATAAAGAATTTTGTATTCTGTCTTTCTTTTGCTGTAATATTTCAAATCATGCAATGAATAAAACATTTTTTTTATAAAATGGTTGTGAGATAGAGAACAGTTATCAGAGGTAATATGGACATGATAAGTCTTCCAAACTCAACAAAGTAGATTATATCTATCTAGAGGTAACGTGGACATGATAGATAATAAATCTAGTTTTTTTTTTAGAGCATACAATACTATCAGAGGTAATATGAACATAATAGATCGTAATGACTCAAAGAGAAATAGATTAATATCTATTCAGAGGTAATGCAGACATGATAGATGGAATAAGGAAAAGAAGTAGATTTAATATTTATTCAGAGGTAATGTGGACACGATAAATAATCAATCTTTTTCTTTCTGAAATCAGATGGTAAGACAGAAAATCAAAATTCTCTTTTAGGTGAATAAATAATCAGCTTAACCAAACCTTGGTAACTGGAGAATAAAGAAGAAATTCAAACATAGTATTTCTTCAAGAATTTGCTATTAATTGGCATCATTATCAAATCTCCATTAGGTTTTGATAACCTATAGGCACCATTGGAGAATACTGTCTCAATTACATAAGGACATTCCTATTTTGCTTAGAATTTGCCTTTGCTCTTATGAGTCATGACCATAGGTCTTCGGACAGCTAAGACTAGCTCACCGACTTTGAATACCCTCTCTTTAACTTTACGGTTGAAAGCTCGAGATATCCGGGCTTGATATTAGCTCGATGTGCTGTTGTGCTTGAAGACGCTTCTCGTCCTGACCCTCAAGTTCTTGGAGTCGTAAGTGATCATTATTTTCAGAGGTTAGCTCATTAGTAATGGCTATTCTAAGAGACAGGATCTGGATTTCCAATGGAAGAACAGCCTCGCATCTGTAAACCAGTAAGAATGGTGTAAAACCAGTGGGAGTTCGGACTGTTGTTCGATAAGTCCATAAACATTCTTCAAGTTTCTCATTCCAATCATGTTTATTAGAAGAGACAAACTTTTTGAGAAGTTTAATGATAGTTTTGTTGAAAGCTTCCGCTAAACCATTAGCAGTTGGATTATAAGCCGTAGAAGCTGTGTTCTGGATCCAATTTTTATCACAAAATTGATAAAATACATGACTGGCAAATTATGGTCCATTATCATGGATTATCCTCCGAAGAACTCCGAAACGATAAATGACATGATATTTGATGAAGCTAACCACATTAGACATTTTACTTTCACAAGAGGAACTGCTTCTGTCTATTTAAAAAAGTAATCAGTTATAGCCAGGATAAACCGATGCCCTTTTACAGAATGAGGATTAATTGGACCAATAATATCCATGCCCCAAGCTTCGAAAGGCCAAGAAGCTGCTGTAGGATGTAAGAATTCAGAAGGTTGGTGAATAAAGTCAGCATGAATCTGGCATGCTTTACACCGTCTGGCATAATCCATAGCGTCTGTTATCATAGAAGGCCAATAATAACCCATTCTTCGAATACGGTCATGTAGTTTCGGACCTGGTTGATGCGCCCCACAAACTCTATCATGAGCTTCACAAAGTATTTGTTTGGCTTCACTTTCCGAAAGACAACGCAATAAAAGTCTGTCATAAGAATGACGATATAACATATGCAAAGAAGAATCGTAGTAGAATCGAAATGATCGTCTTTTGATTGATGCAGCTTCTTTTGGATCTTCAGGTAAAATCTCATGGACCGCATAATCAATAAATGGACTTCTTCAATTCCTTTGCTGAGAATTTGATTCTGTAGTATAACTCTGTTCGATATGCAAATTATTCTTGACACAGAATAGATCTCTATCCAACAAAGTAATGGTGTTTTGTCTTCTAATTGGAACTGCTAAGTCTGCAGCTTGACTAGCAAGAGCATCAGCTTCCAAATTTTTAGAACGTGGTACGAATTCAATAAAGAATCCTTTGAAAGAAAGAACCAATTTGATTACCACTTGATGATAGGGAATGAGGTTAGGATTTTTGACTTTATATGTCCCTCTGACCTGATTAACAATCAGTTGAGAGTCTCCATAATCTTTCAGGAACTCAATGTCCAATTGTTTTGCTACTTGAAGACCAATTAGTAGAGCATTGTATTCTGCCACATTATTAGAACATGGTTCATTAAGAGAATAAGCACGATATATGACCATTTTATCAGGAGAGACCAAGACGATGCCTACTCCGGAGTCAATATTGACTTTAGGCCCAACTCGTGATGCTCCATCAAAGTATAGCTGCCAAATATCATCCCTCAAAGTCATGTTGTAATCCACGACTTCATCTGGAATGTCCTCATATAGCTTATAGGTTTCAGGTATAGGGTGAGCTACTAAGAAATCAGCTAATGCTTGACCCTTCACAGATTTTTGAGGTACATAGACTATATCATAAGGAGTAAGCAACATTGTCTAGGTGGCTAACCGGAAGTTAAGAATGCTCGGCTTTCTCATCAATACCCGAATAGGATTTATTCTGGATATGACATGAATAGTTTGTCCCGTTACATAATGTCGCATCTTTTGAATGACAAAAACCAAGGCTAGACATTCTTTTTCCACAGGAGTATACCTGTGTTCAGTTCCAACCATCATTCGGCTAAGATAATAAATTGTCTGTTCATGACCTATCACTTTTTTGTGCAAGAAGAGCACCAAGATAATGATCTAAGGCTCGAACATACAGCAAAAATGGTCTTCCTACTATTGGAGGTACCAGAACATGTGGATTTGTAGGGTATTGCTTGATGTCATTGAATACTTTTTGACATAATTCATCCCAAACAAATGACACATCTTTCTTTAATAGACGAGAGAAAGGTTGACATCTCCCAGAAAGATTGGATATAAATCTCCTGATATAAGTAATACGACCTTGAAAGCCACGGAGTTCTTTCAGATTGCGTGGAGGACGCATTTCAAGAATTGCTTTGACCTTGTCAGGATCAACATGGATACCTTGAGAAGTAATGACAAATCCCAAAAACTTGCCACTGAAAACCCCTAAGAAAGACTTAGTAGGGTTCATCTTTAATTGATGTCGACACATCAACTCAAATACTATCTTCAAGTCTTGAATGTGATCATCTTTTGACCGACTTTTGACAGCGATGTCATCCACATAACATTCAAATATTTTTCGTAGATGTTCTTGAAAAATATTGCTCATGGCCCTTTGATAAGTAGCACCGACATTTTTCAGACCAAATGGCATAACCGTATAGCAGTAAACTCCAAGGGGTGTACGGAAAGCGGTATACTTTTCATCTCCTGGATGCATCTTAATCTGGTTGTATCCTGAAAATCCGTCCATGAAAGACATGCTTTCAAAACCACATGTATTGTTTATCATGACATCGGTAATCGGAAGTAGAAATTCGTCTTTTGGACAAGCTGCATTAAGATCTCGAAAATCTATGCAAACTCGGACTTTTTCATTCTTCTTCATGACAGGAACAATGTTGGCAACCCAGTCTGGGTGTTTTCTTTACGAAAAAAGCCACATGTGATCAGCTTTTTGACTTCTGCTTCAATTGTATCCATCATATCTGGTCGAAAATGTCGCTGCTGTTGTTTTACAGGTTTGACATTAGGAAGAATTTTGAGTTTATGAGTAGCTACTTTAGGATCCAAACCCGGCATATCCTCATAACTCCATGCAAAAATATAAATATATTCTTTAATGAGCTTTATCAACTCTTCTTTTTCATCTTCAGAAAGGTTTTTACTGATGAATATCGGCTTAGATGTAGTTTCATCTCCAACATCAATCTGGATGATTTCATCTTCTGTGGGTGGCTGTCGTTGTTCAAATCGAAGTTCCCACTGAGTATCCATTTGTTGGGCCCAATGATTATTTTCAAATAGCTCAGATTCACCATCAGTTTGAACCATGTTGACTGAAAAGACACACTCAGATTCAATATACTGGCTTCCTTCAGAATCTGAGGATTGTAAAAAACCAGAAGAAAATTCTTCTTCCATATCTTTATTAAACATATGGGATGGATCATATCCCAAACCATGATGAGTTCATTGATAAAACGAATCGCCACATAACGGTAATCGTCTCCCTTTGCCTTGATTGAGACCTAGCATAGTTTTTAAATCATATCCCATATTTTGGATAATCTTAAGATTGTTGACTATATTTGTCAATTCTGATTTTTCCTTTATCTTTCTCTATGAGATCATCTGTCTGAATAACATGAATATTTCTAGCCAAGCCAAACACAATTTGGCGCTTGTTTTTCTTATTAGACGGGATCACAAAATAAGATTCTTCGTGACGTCTATAAGTTACACAAGCTTGTGATGATGAGGCTACAGGTAGAAGATAAAGAGAAGATGTTAGGAACCTTTGAGCATAGGGTCCAACATCGACATGAGAAGGAAAATAATTTTCCTCATAATTAATATATAAGGTTTCCTCTATATTTATATCATTTTTATGTTGATGACTTTGATTATCAGCAGATAAAGTCATTCTTTCAATAAATTTGACAGCCATATACTCTAAAAGGAAATCTTCATTAATATGAGAAAGTACAAAGTGATCAATATTTACATCATTTACAGATTGACTATTACGCTTTGGATTGATCATTAACGGACCGTCATCAGTCTTCAACGTAGTCTTGCCAATGTTGATAACCAGTGGTTCTGGATCAGTTGTACGAGAAGTACGTCCTTTGACCTTAATTATGAGAGGCTGATCACCAGTGTTGGCTTGAATCCGACTTTTGACTGGAATCCTCACAGCTTCATCAGACATAGCTTGAGTTCTTCCTTTGACTTTAATTACCAAAGGTTCACCACTAACAGGTTGGGATTGAATTCGACCTTTAACTTTAATCATCAAAGGTTGATCTTCTAAAGGATCTTCTAAGACAGATTGATCTTCTACAGGCGACCAATCTTCAGCCATATCAGATATTTCCTTCATATGCTCCTGTTTGTAGAGTATTGAATCAGAGAAATAGGCTTCAACACCCTTAAAAGGATTGATATCTACGAATTCAGTCTTCACAATCCCTTGAGAATCTACATACTTGAAGCATTGGTGGAGAGTTGAAGGCACAATGTTATGCTCATGTATCTACGGTCTTCCAGGAAGGATGTTGTAAGATACATCTGAGTTGATAACATAAAAGGTCGTCATAGTTCGAAGATCACCTATTTGAATCTTTAGACGAATCTCCCCCAATGGTTTACTCTTTCCAGAATTGAAACCAACTATTGTTGTACTAGTATAAGTTAAATCACTAGTAGGAATCCTCAAGGGTCGTAGCATACTCTGAAGAATAATGCTAATAGAAGACCCAGGATCAATGTAATTCCTGTCAATTTTAGTAGAGTCAATATACCCTGTATAACACAGAGGCTGTCGTGTCTATTATGCTTCAAAAGCATATCTTCTTGTGTGAAGGTAATATTAGGAATTGATTCCATCACACACTGACATTGGGCACACGATACTGGTATATTGTCAGGACTTTTGAGTTGAGCTAAGCATGAATCTGCCTATAGCAAAGCTTCGCTCAAAGTTTTTTGACTTTCTTTAGAAAGACGAAGCAACTCAAAGATAGAAAGTCTAGCCGGTGTATTAGCTAATTGGGCTAGAATATCGAACTTGTAGGGTTTCATCACTACCCATTGATTTGAAGCAGACTTCAATTGGACGTCAAAGCGTACTGCTTTCTGTTTCCCTTTTTCAACCGTTGATGGTTTAGAAGATCTTGTCTCAGCAGGAATAGAAGATGACTGAGTTGGTAGTGTTTCAGTGACGTCATCTGCTTCTTTGGGAGTTCCCTCATAATCTTTGTGGTACTCTTTCCTAGATCTCGTACCAGCAAAAGTTTTCTCTTCAGACTCAGAAGAATGAAGTACCATATTATAGGATTTAGTCTTCTTTTCCTTAGTCTTCTTCTTGTGAGGATTTTTATGAGGAACCTCAAATCCCAATCCAATGGTAGATTTTTTTACCTTGAATTTGTAAAGGAATTCGTATTCCTTTATCATAGTTCAAGCCTTCCACCTTTTGAAAGTTATAGCCCATCTTTTTATAAGATAGACTGATTGTTGACTGTACATGTGAGTGGGTAGCGGACTCTCAACAAATGATCCAAGAGAGGAAGAAGGAACAGAGACTTCTGTAGCCACAGGAGTAGGGGCTTTCGAGATAGGAGGAAAAATCCCTACAGGAGCTTTCTCATAAGCAGCAAAAACTTGTTGTGCCCTGTATAAAGGAACACTATTCATTGCTAACCATTGCCGATGAGTAATTTTGAGTTTGGTAGAAGGAGCCAAACTCGGAGGGCATATATTCAGACTCCAAAGGAATGTCGTCCCAAAGATGATCCAAATCATCATGATCTGGAGTAACAACATAAAAAATTATATTGCAGGTTTTGACTTTTTGACCTTTCTTGGATTTTAAAGTTTTAATTTCATCTTCCATTTCAGGTACTAAGTCAGGGTGTACCCACATGATTTTACCATTTTTAATGTGAGAGGCAATAATCCTTTACTTTTCTCTCTAGCTGGAGGGAGATTCACAATCTTCATTATCGTCTTTGGAATTGGAACAATCTCATCTGGAACTTGCTGTAGAGGAAAACCTCCAAATTGAAGAGAAATCATATTAGTTGTGACTGTATACTCATCATTGGTTAAAGCGATGGCATTAGCATTTATCAACTCTTGAATTTTCTTCTTTGAAACATAGCAAGCCTTGGTAGGATGATTTATGTATCTATGATAGATACAATACTTGGGATTATCAGTTAGATTCACCTCATTAGGTCGTTTTGGCTCTGGAATCTTGAGTTTACCACTCTTCACGAGACATTGAAATATCCCTGGGATATCACTGTCATCAAAAGAGTACTCTTCTTTTGGTTTGAAAGACTCTGGATTATTTGGCATCGTTTTAGGTTTTGAAAGATTCACTACTAGGGTTTCCTTCTCTTTCCCATTGCGATTGCCGAAATTGTTACCTGAAGAGGCTTTCTTTCCTTTGTCTTCTGAGGCGAAGATCAACCCATGTTTACGAGCCAATCTACCATTGGTCTCGGCTGAAACTACTGCTATAATGAACGAGGCCCAATCTGTAAATTGAAAGCCTGTAAAGACAGCAATGGTTGGTCGCAGATTTATTTTGTATGTATCAATTAATGCTGAATCTGGCGTACCAGGAGGCATCTTCAAAGTAGCATGTCGAAAATGTTCAATAAACGTCTGAGTATCTTCTTTCTCTTTCTGTTTAATCTCTATTAAGGAGGACATATTCATGTCCATGCCTCCTTCATAGAAACGAGATAGAAACATTGCTTTGAATTCGTCAAAAGACGATATGCAATTATCGGGCAGACTGCGATACCAGTCGTATGCAATGCCTGTCAAATACCCAATAAAAACTCGGGTGAGAAGAGCATCATTCTTTTGCAGATGCACAGTCATAATATCAAAATAATTGATATATTGACTTGGAGAAGCCTTTCCATCAAATAATACCATAGATTGTGGCTTGAATTTTGAAGAAAAAGGGACATCATTCCAATGGAGAGGATAAGGTTGCTTGATTCCTAACCTCTGGAGCTGATCTTTGTGCTTAAGAACCTCAAACTGTGCTTTTAACTCACGCACTGCTTGAATAGATTCACTAGTTTGAGGAAGCACATTTGACTGAATAGTGGCTGGATGTATCATAACCCCCACCGGAGGTGGTACATCTTCTGGAATGAGAGGATCTGGAGATACGGAGTTTTGATTGATAGCAGGCTCTTGACTAAGATTATTCAAAGGTATGTCAACCCCTTGACTATCTTGAGTTTGCGCTGCTACCTGCACCGGTGTTACTACTGCCGGCTGAACAGTTTGCTGAGTCATTATTATTTGATGCATATTTTGCATCATGGCAAGCATGTCCTTCAGCGATTGTTCTACTGCTGAGAGACGTTGCTCTGTATTAGAAGTAGACGTCTCTGGTTCTTCTCTGATAACATAAGATTCAATCTCCTTTGAACATACAGAGGGATTGGTGTAGAGGTATGAATCAACGCTATCAGTTTTTGACTCCAAAGACTGGGTACCCCCAGCTTCTGAATCTGAAGATTGCAACGATCTTTGACTTCTTGACCCAGTATGCTGATATACCTTCATAAGTGTCAAGGAGTCGGTTGAACTGTTGTTGGCTTGGAGTCCGGGACGAATTGCGTCTTGGACGTCGTCCTCTATTGATATGAGATGCCATATTGACTGATGCATAGGACAACTCATGTTCTTGGTCATCAATTTGTTGCTGATGCACATTGTAGCTTAATCGGTCAAAAACTGACCGTTTAGAAGCCGAACAGTAACATTTGATTATAATCTGGTGACACTCACAATGATGATTTTCTTGGAGGAGTATCACATGAGGTTTTCTGTTTTTACGCTTTTGTACAAGTAACTCGCGTAAATCAGAAGGAGTGGAAGGTGTCGTCTTCTTTATTATATTTGGGACAGAATAACGTTTAGTCCCTTGCGTATAAAGAAGATTACTGACTTTATTAGCAGAACCAAACTGTATATTTTTATGCGCTTGGAGTTGTGTGCGTAAATCCTGAGATTTTTGTGCATAAAGAACTCCATCAGCTTTACGCGTAATCTGAAGGTTTGGTACTTTGCGTAAAGCAGTGTAAGAAGGTTGTTTGTGAAAAACTGAAGTTTTACCAACAATAGAATTCTTGTTTTTACGCTGCATGCGTGTAGGCAAATTCACTTTAGATGCAAATGCATCATTGTGAACTTTATCTACCATGTCACCGACAGGAGAATTACCTTTACGCGTAAAGCATAAAACAGAAACATCTGCTATGTCACAGACGGAAGATTTACCCTTACGTGTAAAGCGCAAGACTTGAGTGTCTACCACGTCATATACGAGAGACTGATTTTTACGCACAGAGCGCAAGACTTGGGTGTCTACTACGTTACAGACAGGAGACTGATTTTTACGCCCGGGGCGCAACACTGAAGTAGGGACTACCTCGTCACAGACGGGAGTCCCAACAACAGGAGTGGGAAGAATTCCCTTGCCTTCAGAGACAGCAGG
Organism: Iris pallida; assembly: GCA_029216955.1. NCBI lineage: Eukaryota > Viridiplantae > Streptophyta > Magnoliopsida > Asparagales > Iridaceae > Iris > Iris pallida. Next base: position 18,696,570 of record JANAVB010028397.1, read on the forward strand.
GAGATCAGAGGATGCTTTGGACTTAGGAATCCAAACTTTTTACACCTTTCATGATTTTTGAACATTAGAGCAGCGAGTACTACCCCCAGTTCGGAGAATTTTTTTGTAAGCAATCTGGTCGAATTGAAAAACCAGAGTCTTCTTTATCAATCCGACCGACACATCATCATATTGAGCAATTGATTTCTCGTCGGAGGAGAAAGTCGTCCCCAGCAGAGTCTCTATTTTGTTTTACTTAAAAAATGCCTAAAATTGGCTTTTGAAAGAAAACGAAAAAAAGTACAAAAGTACAAGTTGTTTCTGGGAAGTATTGCTATGGAAGTCTGAACTGAGAGCGATCACTTTGTTCCTTGGACCATACAATGATGATGAAGAGAACTGCTTGAGGAAGATGAACAATCGGAAGAACTAAGTCACCAGAAAGGTATCGACACAACGACACTGATGGCACAGTCGAATGCTTTCCTGCTTTGCTTCACCCTGTTCTTGAGAAAAAGGTGAAGAAATGCTTCTGGGAAATATCACTCTAAAAGTATTAGTTTTCTCAAAATCTCCTTCTCTGTATCTCTCTTGATGTTTTCTTCTGTTAAAAATAAGTCTATTTATAGACTAGACCCTCTGTGCGTAAAAAGCAACAAAATTGGGTCTCTACGCAAGTAACTGCCACCCACGATTGAAAATCAACCTTTACGTGTGATGACACGTGTCCCATATATAGTTGTGATCTCTACGTATGGTGATACGTGTCCCACAACTTCAACAATATGGGGAGAGCATGTACACACGTTCCTCGATAAGTATGGCATGAAAGCCGCGTATGTAGACCACGTTCTCACATAGCCAAAAAAGATTGGGCGTAAAAATAACCCAAAATAGACTTCCTGCGTAAAGTGGCTGAAAACTAGCCTTGAGCGTATAATTAGCTCACATAAACTCTACGCACACGAAAGCCTTGAGCGTAAAGACTCAAATAGCTTTCATGTGTAAAGGAAGCCATCTCTTGAGCGTAAAATAGCCCATCTGTATGCTAAACGACAAGTGTTGGGTATGGTGTAAAAATCTTCTTGGTTTCTGTGCAATGTACTGTCAGAAAATTATTCTGCCAGAGTAGTATCACGCGCATTAAATGCGACGTGGACAGTCTGTCTCTCGCGTAAAGGCTGAAGATGGCTCTCGCGTAAAGTTGTTTGTGTAAAGTTAAACTCTGTTTAATCTCTGCGTAAAACTTAAATCTGACTCAGTTTGACTTGCGTAAAGCTCTCAACTTCTTTGACTTGGTCTATGAAATTTATTTATGCTTCTACAAGACCCCCTTCAAAGTTTTCAAATTTTTTCTAAGATTTGAAATACTTTGAACAGAAGAGTAAAAATCCGGGATATCCAACAGTCCGCGTAAAGTTGGAGATATTGGCACAGGAATTGGACTCCTTGCGAAGAGAGAAATCTGATATTATTGTTGATAATGAAAAGCTTAGCGAAAAGGTTAAAGAGCTACAGGCACAAAGTAAAATTTTCTCTTTTTTGGAAGTTCTGATTTATAATTCTCCGTGTTAGAATGCAGGAGAATGGTCATTCTCCGTGTTGAAATAACGGAGAATGGCCATTCTCCGTTTCAATACCATGGAGAATGGCTATTCTCTGTGGTAATATCACGAAGAATAGCCATTCTCTGTGTTAAATGGAAGGAGAATGATCGTTCTCCGTGTTAATAAGACGAAGAATGGCCATTCCCTATTTTAGAATACAGGAGAATGGCCATTCTTCGTGTTAGAATGCAGTAGAACGACCATTCTCCGTGTTAAGGTCACGAAGAATGGTCATTCTCGATGTTAGATTCACATCATATTGATTGACATCATACATTTTGTTGTTGTTGTTTTATTTCAGTACAAATAACTGAGCAGCTCAGAGAAACAAATAAAAGGCTCTTTAATGAGAAAATAGAGCTTCAAAATAAAGTTGAATCGTTGAATATTAATTCTATTAAAAAGGATGCGAAAATCGCTGATCTCGAAGCAATTCTTGTAGCATTGCAGCATAAGGGGACTCAAGCAGCTGCTGAACTTGCTGCTGTAGAAGCATGAAAATATCCATATTATGTGCCCACATAAAGAAGTGACTATGCGCTCACACGTAGCAATTCTATGCGCCCACATGTAGTAAATTTTATGCGCCCACATGACTTTTCCACAGGTGGGCGCATGGTTGTCTTCCTACACTATGCGCCCAAGTTAGAACAGCTCTATGACTCGGTCAACATCCACGATCAGTCATGGGCCGAGGCATGCTACCACGCCAGTCTCTACGAGAAGTCGTGCACCGAATCATGCGGCCACGTCAACCCAACGATCTATCCACGATCATCCAGTTTTTATGCACCTATATCCTATGCGTCCAAAGCAATACTATGCGCCCACGGGAAGATCAGTGTATTCTCCACCTGTGTGTGCATAATAGTCATTTTAGTGCAAAACGACTATAAATAGAGGACATAACCCTCTTCAAGTGAACAGAACAGGGAGCATTTCAGAGCCAAATTGCTGCCCTTCTTGCCAGTGAGCCGAGTGTTAGCAATTTTCTTAGGTTTTCTTCCACTTTTTTAAATCAGAGTATCAACGAAGTAAAGGAGCAACTGCCGCTCGATCTCCATCATCCCATTTTCCAGAAGTCTTTTTGTACTCGGGGATTCTCAGTACAGGACCTCTCAGGTGTACTCGATTTGTGGTACGTTACGCTAATAAGCAAAGACAGTGATTCTTTTTTTTTTGTAAGTGTCTATAAAAATGGCGACTCTGCTGGGGACTACCTTTTCCTCTGACGAGAAGGTGGTGACGCAATCCGATACCGCTAAAGTAGGGAGCACTCAGATAATATTGATCGTGAAGTTCGATCTACAAGCGTTCAAAGAGATGCTCTCGAGGGATAGCTTTACTCCCTCAAAATCAATGAAGCGAAACAAGTATCACAAGAATTGGCTTCCGAAGGCTCGTGCTGCATATCCTGCCAGTGTCGTAGAAGATGTGCAACCGAAGGGGAACTCTGTCACGTGGGCGCATAACTCTTCCATAGAAGCTTCCAATGCAAAGAAGGTACATACTATTTAGGGCTCTACTAGCCCAGCGACTTCTCTCTTATTCAATCAACAACAGAGTGTTCAACCCTCGAGACTTGGAAAAGGAAAAAAACTATGATGCCAAGAATCGAAGTGTTCGACACTCTGGGCAAACTTGGCGAAGCTTACAAACAAAGAGGGCGAAACTGGGGAAAAACAGTGCTGTTTCCCAAAGCATGCGTCCAAAGGATGGTATAGGCACGTAACTCTGGTCAGAAGACTTCTTTCTTCAGTAGGCTGTATACCACTATGCGCCCAGGATCTGATGATCCATTCAATGTGCCGACAGCCAGGAAGGCTGTAACCCCGCTTTTCTGAATTTTTGAAATTTTATATTTTTTGGGATTTTATAATTTAGTCATATTTTATTTTATGGTTTGTTTATGAGAATATTTAATTGATTTACCTATTTTTATAAAATAATTTTCTAAATGGATATTAATTTAGAGCAATTTGAATTTGGTTTCAAAATTTAGTTTCCCTCCATTTGTAACAACCCATAACAACTTGTAACAATTTTCTAACTGAATTTATTTGTACTTTTGCAATTGTGAAAAGGGGAGGGGCTTCTGTGTTTAATTTCTTGAGTGGAAGGGCTTTGTGGAAATATTTCAATCTAATGGGTTTTTCTGCAAATATCTCACAAATCTCTATTTAATTTTTTCTTTTCCTCTCTCTCTCTCTCTCCTCACAGTTACAAATTTTCTCCACTGTTAGAAATCGGAGCAGAGAGCTCGAGCTCCCTAATCTCCAATTCTTCTTTCCTCCATTTTCCCGAAGACCTAACCTAACCCTAATTCTCGAGGCCAGCTATGGCGGTGGTCCTCTTCGTTGAGCGGCGACTAGGCTCTGCTCTCCTTTCCCGACGACGGCAAGTCGGTCATATTCTCCGGCGATCGGCTAAGGTAGCGGTGGCGATGGCAGCAACCTCGGCGAGGAAGCACTCTGTTCTGGCGATCTGTTCATACTCTTGTTGGCGTCCCTCCGCGGCTTCGTTGATCAACAACAGATCTACTCATCCTCGGCAAGGCGAACCTCTATCGACGGTGTGCCATTTTCCTCGGCGAGGCATCACCGAAGCTTGGTGACTTCGCTGTAAGAGTTCTCCTCCGTCGATCACATGGTCGACGACGAGCTCGACAAAGATGCGTCGATGACCGATCCTCCGTACTTCAGCATTTTCTTTCTGGGGCTCGATCACTTCCATTTCAGATCGGTGAGTTCATTGAATCTTCTCGACCTTGAGTACTTCCTATTTTGATCCTTGCTTGATCGATTAATTACATCAGTGAATTTATCGATCGAGCCTTGATTAACTTTTTGTTCCTGAGAGTTTCGAGGGTTGGACTTGTTCGTAAGCAAGTTATCGCCCGATCAGAATAATTGATTTGGGTGAGATCGATCCAGGAGTAGATTGGGGTCGGATACTTGGGTTATTTTCTTTTGGTTTTGAATTTCTTGATAGAATTGATCAGATGAATTCTAATATGTCTGTTTTTGCTTGTGCATACAATGTGTTTGGTGTTATGCTTCAGAGAACTCTAGGTTGCAGACGTACATGAGAGGGCTGAGTTCGAGCCTTGGGATCGTGTTTTCATATATACGTTAAAGATCAGATTTTGCAGGTATTGATCTAACTCTCTGATGTTGGAGATACTTTATTTCTGTGCTTGCGTTGATTTAACTCTTGCTCAGATTGAGGTCGGGACGTAGGGGTACGATACTGGAACGGGATCGAATCCTGGTGGATTGTTTAGTGTCCAGTTCTTGGTACGAGTCCTGCAGTTGTTCGTGTCCAATAGATTGTCGTATCCAAGCATCGGTTGTGTCCAGCTTGTGGTCTGTGCAGGGTCGGTTGGAATGGAGTCGGGTGCAAGAAGATATGGAAGGCTTATGTTGTGTCGTTGGGTTCATTGTGAATTATAATTTATGTTAAATCATGGGTTCACTTCTTCTCAAATTCATTTATAGTTGTTAGTGTTGGTTTGTTTCAATTTTGTTTTCCCTACATAATTTAAGAGTGTTTTGAGAATCTCTGTCTTTTGGTTCTCAGTGAAGATTTTATAGGTTAACAGAGGGATAGCCGTTAGGCTATAGTATTCAAATGTGATTGTACATACCTTCTTATATTGATAGGGGGAGAGGAGACTTGTGATTAAGTTGAATCTACAGGTGGTTTAAGTCAGGTGGACTTTGGCTTGTATAGCTATTGGGTTGCCCAGTGAAAATTTAGGTTTTGTTGTGCGAAGGATGCTTGGGTTTTACTCTGCTGATGCTTGGGCGAGAAGTTGGTTTTGAGTGACCTGTTAAATGCGGTGCATTTGAAGTAAAAGTTTGAATGGATGGCTTATAGGTTAACAGGGGCTGGGTTATATTGTATTATTTTGTTTAGCCTTTTGGTTTGGACCAAAGACTGGGCCAGAAGAATTTGGAACAGAAGTAAATTATGAGTTAAGTTTTGGGCATGATGATCATTTTGATCATCCTACTTATTATCATGCAGTAGTATTACTTCTTGTTCCTAGTAATAGTTTAAATATGTACCAAATTGATTAATGCCTATTTTGAGCATCTACATTCTAAAAAGTTATTAATTTTATTTGCTAGTTAGTATATAATATTTGACTGAGTAATATATTTTCCTAAAAACAAATTGTCTAATTTATGTTGAATTGTTGATAGATTAACATTGGTCTTAATCTAAAGAGGATTAGAATATTTTATAAAACATTTTGCTACTGGAAATATTTTTTAAACTTAGTTAGTATTTTGTAGTCTAATTAGTATATGTTGTTTAATATTTTTCCAAAAATCTGTATAACTTGCTATGGAAATATTCCTAATATTTAGACTTTGTATTGTTCTAGTTGGCTATCCTTTGACAAATGATTTGGTTAAAATATAGTCTAATGTATTTTTAAAAAACTAGTACATAATTGCTATAATTTCATTTATACTATTTTGGTAGCAAATATTCTAGATGTTTCAAACAATAATAGTATTATCTAAATTATATTTTACTAGGCTTCCTTGCTAGCCAGTAAGAAGTAGAGTTGGCTGATTTACATAGTGATTGGTTAGTTAAGTGATATTAGCTAGATTAACATTTTAGAATCTAACCAACTTGTATCAAATTCTTGGCGGACAGACTTATGCTCTACTACTCTCGTGCAACCAAACCAAGGCAAGTACACCGACTCGATCTCTTTACTCTGTATTTCTGTCTTACTTCATGTTCTCATATTGACACATTGTACACACGATTGTTTATCGTTCATTATTTATTATTCATCGTTCATTGTTCATAGTTCATTGTTCAGTGTTCTTTACCTGTACATTGGGGTGGGAAAAATACTACAGATATGTGACCAATCCTATTTTAGTTAGGCATTGACTAATAGCTTAGGTCTCACATCGTGCACGTGGGACTCTAAGCCGTACCATTGTTCATTGTTTACCCAGTCGGTCACATACTCTGATAGTTATTTCAAATGCATGTTACACAAATAGTATAGTTTATTGTTCAGGATCTGGTACTATAGTTCATCGTTATTCATGTACCACCGTTTCATATTCCTGTCTTGTACCATAGTTCATATTATGATTCTTTTCATGCATTTTAGTTTACATTGTTTAGTACTTCTTGTCGGGGTTGTACTTTGCTCTTTCCTGACAGGATACGTTGCAGGTATCTTGAGGATATGGTACCACCTTGGGTCAGAGCCCGGAGATGGTGGAGTTTCTATTTCAGGATGGACTTATATTACAGAGATATAGTCAGACTTTTTCCTGGATTTGTTTAGAGATTTGTCATGTACTTTGTATTCAGGTTTCAGGATTGTATATTTTATTCAGGTTATCAGATTGGCCTCCGGCGTTGTCATTTCTTTGATTGTATTTAAATATTTGTGGATTGTGGTGATATTGGGAACGTGTATAGCATGCAACTGTGTTGCTTTATGTATCTTGAATCTTGGAGTTTTCCTTAGATTTGTACAGCTTACTACGTTATGTCTTCCAACGTAGGCTGGGCGTGTCCGACTCGTGTCCGATTATTCGGGAGCGGATCGTGACAAAGGCCAAGCATGCTGTTAGAACTTCTGGAAAGCATGCGCCCAAGGGCATGCTCCAGGGTCTATGCGTCCATAGCAAAAAGACAGACCCCAATGCGTATAGCACGGGGCTGTCTTCAAGGTCATCATGGAACTTAGGTGTGGGTGTTGCCCCTACGCATGAACTATGTTCGGGTGTGCCGATTTCCCTTACAAACCCATATGCAAAGCGGGGCAATGCATGTGAAATGGGTTCTAAGACAAAGCTCCCTTCCACCGATTTACGCGACATAATAAATTATAGGCGTAAGACGAGAGAGATCATTGCGACTCATGAGGTGTCTTTACAAGAGCATCCATGCACTAGTATTATCATCAACTATTGCTGCTCCAAAGCTACGAAAGTTCCTCCAAGGTTGTCCGTGTTTCGACGACTGCAGCATTCTGATGATGAAGAGCCATTATGTGTTTCATCCAACATGGATTCATGGGGTCCTTCCTACGGGAGCCCCAATCAAAAAAGGTGGACCACTAATCCAACCTTTTCTTTTAATTCTACAAACAGGAGAAGAAGAAGTCTGCCAGTAAACAGCCAGCGAGATGTTTTACTTGAAGGAGTCTATATGGGTACTCGATCGAGAACAAGATCCCTTATAGATGGCGAGGACTCTCAAGTTGGGGGTGGTGTTCCTACAGAATCTCAAGCTGGGGGTAGTACTCCCTCAGAATCTGAAGTCGACGACCTCCACGCCAGGGGTAGCCTTCCGGATGACGATGATCTCTTCGAGTCTGACGGTGACTATCTACCTCCCCTACCTGAAGACGAAGGCCTTTTCAACTCAGAGACAGACAACATCAGCACCAGTTGTACTGTTTCCTCTATTCATCCTCGCATGCTATCTGTGTACATGACGGATGGAGAGAGACCTGAAGAAGCCAGTGATCAAACCAACAAGCGGCTGGAGAATCTTGAAATGGCGTTCGCCAAGATCAGTGACATGCTTACCAACATCATGGCTGTCCAAACTGCTTCGGTTGTTCCCCCACTTCAACCGACCGTCTCAGCACACGCTAGTCCGGTTCATAGCAATAACCCTCCTTCACTATAAAGGAAGTACTATTCCATTGCACCTCCTCCTGAACGGGAGAATACTACTTGTCCTCCTAACTACCAGCCATTGACGCTAAATTTGTTTGACGAGATGACTTTTCCTCACCAACACATGACATACTTCAACATGCAGACACTGCACATACCAAGAGACGATGCGTTCTTGTCAAAACTATTTATCAGCACCTTGAAGGGAGTAGCTTTTGAATGGTTCTATAGTCTGCCTGACGGTTGTATTAACTCCTTCAGAGACTTGGAGAGGCTATTCCTCAATAGGTTTTACGAGAATGGCATGCATGTTAGTATGTCCACCCTCATCGAGACCAAGCAGAGAAAGAGTGAGACTGTTATTGCTTTTATCGAATGCTTCAGGCGACTAGCCTTGAAGATGCCCTTCGGTATACTAGACTCGGAGCTTATGGATACTTGTCGGCATAACTTCCTTCCTACAGTGAAGTTCTGTCTAGGTATACATAAGTATGATACATGGTCCGCTTTTATCGGGGCCGCTGATGCTGCTGAAAATGATGTTCCTAATCTGGAACTACTGGGGTTGAAGACACCTAAATCTGAAGACAAAGGCAAGCACCCCCAAACTATCCCTATCCGTGGGGGTAAAGGAAAAGAAGTCTTGAAGGTTGACACTTCCAAAGGAGCTCCCAATTCTCAGAGTGCTCCTGACAGACCCAATGAGACTTTCTCCTTTGACGAGGATGATGTTATTACCATCATTAACACTTTGATGATGGGTGATAAACTGGTATTGCCTACACTACGACGTCCTGAGGAGGCAAGCCGACTCAACGACCCTAAGTACTGTCTCTATCATTAGTACGTGCACCATTCTACCAAGGATTGCATCGTCTTTAAGAGGAAGATACAACAGCTCATCGACAGCCAAGTTATCAACCTTAAAGCTGAAGACAAGGTCGTGTCATATGGTATCTTCTCCTATTTATGAAGTCCTATCTGGTGAGACACGATCCGACAAGACTTACCTGCGGACTTATGACCCTGCAAAAGAAGACGTAATGCCTTCTCAAGCTCCTACTGCCCCCGTAAGTTCAGAAGATGGTCCGTCTAAGTCCTTAACTGTCGAAAAAGCTAAGCCGAAGGAGACGCAATTTGATAAATCTTTGAAGTTACTGTAGAGCCTAAAATTTAAGAGGCGCCACTCATTAAAGCCTTCAAACATCTGATGGTGCCAAACCAACCAAGTTGTACCGGATCATCAAGTTGCGCAGCTTTAGATTGCGCCATCGCCAGGTTGCACTGGAGTTAGGGTGCGCGGAGTGACACATGGCATACTTCCTCGAGAAGCTGTAACGGTGACATCTTTATTTGACAACTGACAACACAAAGATTAAGGAAAATCCCTTCGAATCCCGCACAACACGGTGCTCGAGAAGATTTTGTCAGCATGTAATTAATTCTGACAGCTGGTTGGTGCAAGTCACTGAATGGCACAGGGATTAATCAGCACAAGACCTAGTCAAAAGGTGCTAGTCGTTAAGTTGCGCCTATGCGCAGCCTGACAAAGTGGCGCCACTTGATCAACTCTTAGTTTAAAACAGGGTAACATGGTGTGCAAGCCATCAACTTTGCAGAGCATGCCTACTACGCTGCCTATGACCATGCGTACCTCAATCAAACGATGCCACGGGTCTATAGTAGTTAGTGCAAATCGCTCGCACAGGTTGTTGTATTGCGTCCACGTGCAACCAGATGGAGCACGTGCAAAGTGTTCAAATGGTGTTCAAGACAGAGTGATGTGGCACGCAAGCCACTAACTTCGTAGATCGTGTCCACTACACTGCTCATGACCACGCGCATCTCGATCAAATGATGCCACGCGTCCACAGCAGTTAGTATAACCGTTCGTACAAGTGAACAAGCGGCGCGCAACCTGAAGCGCGCGTAATCCAGAATAACTACTAAATAATTATTTCAAGAACTCTATAAATAGAGTTTCAAATCATTCACAAATCATCAAGAGTGATCATAATCTTCTACAAAAGTGCTATTGAATCCTCCAGAGGCTCGTGTCTCCGATATCACATCGTCCAAGGAATAAAGTGATCATCATCTGATCTGATTCCTATAGTTGTACTTTCCCAGAAATCAATTGTACTCCTGTACTCTTTTTCTTAGTTTGTAATAAAAACTTTTGTTCTTTACAAACAGTTACCAGCTCCCGAAGGCATGGATCGGCCTTACTACTTTGACATACTGGCACAACTAGCCAATACACCTGCCAGATTATTATTGTTCGATCTACTGCGGCTCTCCAAAGAGATGCGTAAAGCTTTAAGTGAGGCATTACTACATGCCGACTCTTATCTCACTGAAGTCAAAGCTTCCGTTGAAGATCCGGTCTCTTGTCCTCATTGCCATAGCATTATGGAAGTGGTTCCCAACATCACCTTTTTATAAGAGGACATGTTGCTAAAAAATAATCGTCATGATAGACCTCTTTACTAAACAGGGTATATCGGGGCGATCCGGTCTCTTTCTTTCTTTTCAATTTTGAGGATAGTCTCATGATAGTCTACTTTAAGCTTGGCTATCTCATCCGTGTTACCAGTAGTAGATGTCTCTCTAATATCTTCAATGATATTTGACAGTCTAGCTACTTCGATTGTGCATGCATTGACCTTTTTTCGAGATTGTTTCTACTTGTCCAGCACATTTCTGTGTTCTTCAAGTAATTCGCTGAAGGCATTTTCTAGCTCATCGAAAGTAAAATCATCATATAGAGGATTTGAGGATACCTTATCAAAAGCCATGAGACAGACATTTACAGTACTGTAGGGTCTATCTTCTTTCTCTAATTCACTAGCATCACTTTCATGCCAGATACTTGTATTTGCATACTTTCGACCAGTTGTTGTTCTTCTGCTTGATCTTGATCTTGATCTTGATCTATCATATGGACTACTTTTCTTTGGAGTTGGGCAGTCCTTCTTCATATGCCCTGACTTCTTACATCCAAAGCAGATTATTTCTTCTTCATTGCTTTCATGGACATATTTCTTCTTTTTGTTTGATTTCTCAAACTTTAAGAATTTTCTAAAAATTTTCACTAGCAGGGCTTGTTCATCACCATGGATGATTCTTTATCAGAATTTTTGCATGTAGATATTTTGACTTGAGCTTTGAAGGTAATAGATTTTTCTTTTGGGATTGCTTCTTCAAACTCTTGTAGGTCTAGCTCATGGGTCATTAGCTTGCCCATAAGTGTTTCCAGAGTCATTGTGGTGAGACCGTTTCCTTCAATGATTGCAGTTGCCTTTGGATTCCAGTTATTGGTTAGAGCCCGTAGCACTTTTCTGATCTTATCATGATTACTGTAATCCTTACCAAGAGATTGCAAAGGATTAGTAATATCAAAAAAATGAGTGAACATCTGTGTAATTGACTCGCTGGGTTTCATTTTGAAAGATTTATATTCCTGTGTTAGTCTGCTGATTTTGGATTCCTTCACTTGGGAAGTACCTTCATGAGTTACCTTAAGAAGTTTCTAAATCTCATGAGACGTCTTATAGGTTGAAACTCGATTGAACTCCATTTTGTCAATTGCACAGAATAGTGCGTTGATGGCATGTGCATCCAGACTAGCCTTTACTTTTTCTGCCTCTGTATATTTATCATGAGGCTTGTCTGTAAGTACGCTATCGACTACTGTAGGTGCCGATTTCTTATAACCGTCAATAACTATAGACCAAAGATCAAAGTCAAGAGACTTTAAGAAGAATGTCGTTCGTATTTTCCAGTAAGTATAGTTTATTCCATCAAATAGTGGAGGTCTATTTGTGGATTGTCCTTCACCGTTGAATATTGATTTCAATGCTGCCATATATACTCTCTGAGGTTGTTATATTAGAATATAACCTGCTCTGGTACCAATTTTCGGACTGTTGAGCACCTCTAGAGGGGGTGAATAGAGTGAGTGCAAGTGCAGCAGAAAATAATCACCAATTAAAAATTAAAAGCACATAACTATGGTAGTGAATAAAGAGACAGTAAATAAATGTAGCAAGTGATCAGAGAATCAAACTAAGTGGACACCGCGATATATACTAGTTTCCCTCTTGGAGGACTAATCCAGTTACAGGTACTCTTGTCTGATGTTAATCTACTATTCACAAGCTAATTGAGGGCTTGCAGTCTCTTTACAACATCGTGCTTGGTGACAAGTGCACGATCGACTTCACAACACCGTGCTTGGTGACGAGCGCACGACTAGCTCCTAGAACAGAGATGATTTCTGAACTTGAACGACCTCTTTACAACTATGAGAACCAAAGAAATCTAAATCGAATCGATATTACTGGCTTTGGCTAAGAGATGTATAGGTGGAGTATGAAAGCTTTTTAGAACACTGAAAATACTTTAGGTATAGATAAAGAGAAGAAGTGATGAGTGATTTGAAAATGAAATTTCTTTTCTATTTATAAGTGTTTTTGATAAACGAACTCAGGCAGAGTTCGGGCAGAGTTCAGATGCTTAGATTTCGCATATGAACGTTGGATACAGATTTGGTGGGAACTGAATTTCAAATAACCTAGACCGAACTCGGGCCGAACTCGGACTGAACTCGGTCAGAGTTCTGTCAGAATTCTGCTTGGTCAGAACAGTAAGGAATGAACCAAATTTGCATAAGTTTTAGGCTTTTTGGAATTTGTGGACTTTTGGGATAAGTAGGTAGGCTTATTTATGTTTGTGGACTGTGAATAACCTAAGCCAGTAATACTCAGTCGATTTTACAATTTGTATTATAGACTCAATGAAGGATAAAATACATAATAAACTGTAAAATGACTCAGACTGTTTCCAGTGCATAAAAGCTTTGGGGTGATGATTTACATTCTTGCGGATGTTGTAGTATACTCTTTGATATTAATTTCACTTGACCTAAAATGTTAGCAGCAGTTTGTATATTTTGTGTATTGACTTAAGTCGTTTGTTGATTTATCAAAATAGGGTGTGACCATTGGGAAATGGGCCAACAATCTCTTCTATTTTGATAATTGACAAACTTTAGTCTATACCAAAATATAAATATATCTAATAACTTAAAAAAATGAATGGTTTGGTATTGCTCTTTCTTCCCCTTTGTCATGATCAAAATATTATGGCTCTCCCGTAATGTGTGAAGCCAACAATGTTCACCAGAAGACAAAAAGAAGACAGAGGAATATCCATATATAACAAATCACATGAAAAAGTAAACTAGAAGTAGTAGTAAAATAACTAAAATCTGATAGCAGAATGAAACTAAAATGCAACTAACATAACCAGCATAAGTCATAACTCAACAGTTTACGACTATCAAACAGAGTCTAAAAAATCTAACTCATAAGTTTAGACTAGTACATCATCACACAAAAGAAATAAAAGCTACGTCGATCATCATCTAGCATCGTCAACAAAAAAAACACCAACTGAAGTCCCACATCACAGCGGCATATCATTACCTCTAGGAGCATTCGGTGGAAAGTAAGCTGTAGTAGGATCGAAATGAGTAAAGGTAGCCTCATCATCGAACCTCGAACCAGTGAATCTGTGGTGATGGATCATCGGAACAGGATGAGTAGGATCTTGAGATAAACTCCAGTGTATATCAGCAATGCTGTTTCGTAACACATGTGCCTAAATGATGTGGCGAAACTCAGAGTCAATGTAACTCTGATGACGTTGAGCTGAGAGGGCAACAAAGTCATCAAAGCGCTGATAAAAGCCTAGGTCGAAGCCAGGAGCTAGGGCTGGAGCAGTTGGAGCAAGAGTCTGAGGGTCATCATTATGAACTGGAGCAGCAGGTTCGGCACCGGGTGGAGGAGGAGGGTTGGGATACAACTTAGCTCTACTAAGCTCAGTAGCAGGAGAAGAGAAAGGACAAATTTGAAGATCAATTTCAAATCTCCAGAAGATAGTTGCCAGGTGCATTGGGTAAACAAGGTTACGCCCTGCACGTCTGTAATTGAGCATCCAGGCCATAACAGTCTTAGGGACGGAGAAAGGTATGCCAAAGTGAATTTGATACATCGCAGATAATTCCATAAAGGTGATCTCGTCGGAAGATCCCTTTTTCGTAAGTAAAGTGGAGAAGATAAAGCGATGTAATTCATAGAAGTTCTGATTCAAATATTTTGAATACACCCTACGTGGGACAGGACGAGGGTGACACATCAATGCTTTGAAGGAGTCAAGGGTGACACCTTTTGGAAACTCTACGTGGTTAATGTCCACCAAAGCTTCACCAATATCAGAAACGTTAAATTATTCACTGATATCAGTGGCACTGAACTCAAGTTCTTGTCCAGCAACACAAGAATAGAAATTGCCATTATCTTTTACTTATAAGTTGCAGTAAAACATCCTGACGGCATTATCATAAATATTATCAGAAATTTCAAAGAAGTCCCGAATTCCAAGTCGGTCAAAAGTAGAAGCATATTCAGAAAAAATTATAAAATTGACAAAAGCTCCAGTACAGATTTTACGACCAAAGAAGGAAGTAAACCAAAGATCGAAAAATTCTTTGTCAGGGAATAGACCGGAGACATAGTCATCATTGTCAGAAGGACGAGCTGGACTGAAAATATTGGTTGGGACATAGTCAGAAGAAGATGATCCTACTTGGGAGGTATCAATCCTTCTCTTTTGGGCTTTGGGTGCCATAGAAAGCAAAAAGAGAGGATAGATGATTACCTTTGTAGGAAGAACGAAGAAAATGAAAAAGATGAAGATGATCACTTCAAAACTCCACAATACTTGAAGATGAAGAGGTGGAGAACCTTCACTTAGGGTTTTAGAGAGGATTCTCGATAGGAAGATGAGAATAGAAGTAGGAATAGTGGGGTTTATAAGGACTAGGGTTGGCTGTTCTGTTCTAGAAATCTACATAGTTACCATCCGAACTCGGTCCGAGTTTGGTCCGAATTTGGTCCGAGTTTGGATGCTTGTATTTCTAATGTCATTAATGTTGTATAATTGATAAACTTTAATGTATAACTTGAACACTTCTTCATTTAATAATTTCTATTACTTTGGGTTAGCTGTAGGGGCCGAATCCCAGCTAGCGGTAGTCCGAAGACTAGTACACCGTGTCACTTCAGGCTATTTATGCCTGTATAACAGAAGAACCCTTTCGGCTTGTACCCAAAATAACGTCCATTAATAAAGGTCAAAGTTTTGAGTTATAAATTGATTTACTAATCATACTACATTATGAATCTGAAAATTCAAGTATGCCGAGCTCTCGACGTAGATTGTTAAAGCGGTCTTCAGCTAGTAGTTTTGTGAAAATGTCTGCTAGTTGATGATCTGTGTCAACAAATTCTAAGTAAATATCCTCGTGTTGTTGGTGATCATGTAAAAAGTTATGATGAATCTCTATGTGCTTTATACGTGAATGACATATAGAATTCTTAGTCAGGTTAATAGTGCTAGTATTGTCACAATAAATAGGAATCTTAGTGTAGTGCAGATTATAGTCTTCTAAGGTTTGCTTCATCCACAAAATTTTAGCACAAAATCGTCCTACGACGATATACTCAGCCTCAGTAGTTGATAGTGCTACATAATTTTGTTTCTTGCTAAACCATGAGACTAAGACTTTTCCTAAGAAATGACACGTACTGCTGGTACTTTTACGGTCTACTTTGTATCCTGTAAAATCCGCATCCGAGTAACCTATCAGGTTAAAGGATTTGGTTTTAGGATACCATAAGCCGACTGTTGAAGTTCCCTTAAGGTATCAGAAGATACGCTTAATGGCATATAAGTGTGATTCCTTAGGATTTGCCTGATATCGTACACAAATACAGACACTAAATATAATATCAGGACGACTAGCAGTTAAATACAATAAACTAACAATCATATCTCGATACTTACGCTGGTCGACAGGTTTACCACTTTTATCAGTGTCAAGCTTTGTTGATGTAGCCATTGGAGTTCCGATTGGCTTTACATTGTCGAAGTCGTACTTTTTCAGTATGTCCTTTGTATATTTAGCTTGATTGATGAATGTTCCTTTTGAGTGTTGTTTGATCTGAAGTCCTAGGAAGAAGTTCAGCTCTTCCATCATACTCATCTCAAATTCACTCTGCATACACTCAGCAAACTCTTGACAAAGTTTTTCATTAGTAGATCTGAATGTGATGTCATCAACATATATTTGCATAAGAAGATATCATCATCTAAAGACTTGATAAATAAAGTAGTATCAACTCTTCCTTTTGAAAAACCATTTTCAAGTAAGAAGGCACTTAGGCGTTCATACCAAGCACGAGGTGCCTGTTTGAGTTTATAGAGTGTTTCTTAAGTTTGAAGACGTGATCAAGTTTTTGAAAATCTTCAAAACCAGGGGGTTGTTTCACAAAAACTTCTTCTTTCAAAAATCCGTTTAAAAATGCACTTTTCACGTCCATTTGAAATAATTTATAATCATTAAAATATGCATATGCACAAAATATACGGATAGCTTCTATTCTAGCAATAAGAGCATATGTCTCGTCATAATCAATACCTTCTTCTTGATTATAACCTTGTGCCACTAGACGTGCTTTGTTGCGTAGAACTTATCTATCTTTACTTAATTTATTTTGGAACACCCATTTAGTACCAATTATCGATTGACCAATAGGTTTAGGAACGAGTTCCCAAACTTGGTTTCTCTTAAATTGATTAACTTCCTCTTGTATGGCATCAATCCAAAAATTATCATTAAAACATCTACTATATTCTTAGGTTCTACTTGTAAAATGAATGCTACATTAGCTGCTATTTCAGTATCTCTATATGAAGAGCGCATACTTACACCTTTTTGTATATCACCTATAATGAGCGTATCTGGATGATCTGGCAAGAACATCAATGATTCAAATCTATGAGTCAGATCTTCCACAGGACTTTTATCGGTTCTGGCTTGTATATTTTCATCATCACTGTCACTAAATCTGTGACTATTGAGCACATCAAAAGTAACGTTAATGGATTCTTCAACAATCATAGATCTTTTATTGAAAATTCTATATCTCTTACTCTTAGCAACATATCCGAGAAATATTCCTTCATCTGCTTTAGAGTTGAACTTTCCCAAGTTGTCCTTGGTGTTCAGGATAAAACATCGACATCCAAAAACTTTAAAATATGAAATATTTGGAATTCTTCCAAACCAAAATTCATAAGGTATTTTCTTCGAGATAGGTCGAATTAACACCCTATTTAAAACATGACAGGCTGTACTTACAGCTTCTGCCCAAAAATATTTTGGAAGATTGTGCTGATTCAGCATGACTCTAGCCATCTCGCTTAGAGTACGGTTCTTTTGCTCCACAACACCATTGTGTTGAGGAGTTCTAGGACAGGAAAACTCGTGGTAATATCCACTGTCATCACAAAACTTTTTGAAATCAGTATTTACGAATTTGCCACCATGATCACTTCAGATACGAGTAATCATGGAACTTTTTTCGTTTTGTACCTTTTTACAAAATATCTGAAATTCAAAAATTGCATCACTTTTGTTTGATAAAAAGTAAACCCAAGTAAAGCGAGAGAAATCATCAACAATAACAAAGACGTAGAGCTTACCGCCAAGACTAGCGACTCTACTAGGACCAAATAAATCCATATGTATCAACTACAAAGGTCTAGAAGTACTTACAGCGTTGATGGATTTAAATGTAGACCTATGTGCTTTGTTCTTTTCTTAGTCTGCACATACTATATCTCTCTTGAATGATATCTCAGGGAGTCTTTTACCAACTTTTTAGTGCTTAGCCGTGAGATAGTACCCATATTAGCATGTCCTAGCCTCATATGCCACAGCCAGCTTTCATCTAAGTTTGCTACTAGGTATCTTCCTGCATTATTAGTACTCTCTAGAAAGAAAACATAAATATTGTCTTCTCTAATCCCTTCATATACGGGATTACCAGATGACATATCATATATTCTATATTTATCTTTTATAAAATTAATGGCATAACCATTATCTACCAAGTGACTTATGCTCAGTAGGTTATGTTTCAATTCCGTAACTAGACAAACATCTTTTATTACAGGATAAGGAGATATACCAACAATGCCATTTCCAATGATATCACCTCTCAGGTTATTTCCGAAGGAGACGTATCCTTCTTTCTGCATCGATAGCGTCGCGAACAAAGATTTATCACCAGTCATGTGTCACGAACATCCGCTATCAAGGATCCACTTGCTTTTAGCATGAGAGGGTTGAGGGTTCACCTACAAAACAAGTAGATAAATCATTTGGTACCCATTTACTGAAGGGTCCATGTTGATTAGTCTTAGGTCTCCAAATTAGTGTGTGATTGTCAACAAGCTTTCTTGCTAGACAATACTGTGATATGTGCCCATGAGTACCACAGTACGTGCAAGTAAGTTTTGAAAACGTGTTAGTTGATTTTGTGTTGACATGCATATATGGTTTCTTTGAAAACCTATATGTGAAAGCATAGTGATATTTGTGTTTCTTACGTACTTTCTGTGTTTTAGTCCTCTTAGGTGTATGCTTAGCATTAGGACTAATTTTAGGCTGTGTCACAGGTACAGCCTGTTTGCCTAACTTGATTTCTAACTTTTTAGAAACCGCATAAGACTCTTCATATTTAGCAGTCATATCAATGAGTCTTTGCTCTGTGACTAAGTGCTTCTTCTTCTCTATGTCATATAACTCTTGTATCTTGACATAGTCTCTTTCTTTCTTTTCAATTTTGAGGATAGTCTCATGATAGTCTACTTTAAGCTTGGCTATCTCATCCGTGTTACCAGTAGTAGATGTCTCTCTAATATTTTCAATAATATTTGACAGTCTTGCTAATTCGGTTGTGCATGCCTTGACCTCTTTTCGAGATTGCTTATACTTATCAAGCACATTTCTGTGTTCTTTAAGTAATTCGTAAAAGGCATTTTCTAGCTTATCGAAAGTAAAATAATCATATAGAGGATTTGAGAATACCTTATCAAAAGCCATGAGACAGACATATACAATATTTCATGGTCTATCTTTTTCCTCTGATTCATTAGCATCACTTTCATGCCAAATACTTGTATTTGCATACTTTCGACCAGTTGTTGTTCTTCGGCTTGATCTTGATCTATCATATGGACTGTTTTTCTTTGGAGTTGGGCAGTCCTTCTTCATATGCCCTGACTTCTTGCATCTAAAGTAGATTGTTTCTTCTTCATTTCTTTTATTGACATCTTTCTTCTTTCTGTTTGATTTCTCAAACTTTAAGAATTTTTTGAAATTTTTCACTAGCAGGGCTTGTTCATCACCACTTGATGATTCTTCATCTGAATCTTTGCATGTTGATCTTCTGGCTTGAGCTTTGAAGGTGATAGATTTTTCTTTTAGGATTACTTCTTCAAACTCTTGTAGGTCCAGCTCATGGGTCATTAGCTTGCCCATAAGTGTTTCCAGAGCCATTGTGGTGAGATTGTTTCCTTCAATAATTGCAGTTGCCTTTGGGTTCCAGTTCTTGGTTAGAGCCCGTAGCACTTTTCTGATCTTCTCGTGTTTACTGTAATCCTTACCAAGAGATTGCAAAAGATTAGTAATATCAAGGAAACGAGTGAACATCTGTGTAATTGACTCGCCAGGTTTTATTCTGAAAGATTCATATTCCTGTGTTAGTTTGCTGATTTTGGATTCCTTCACTTGGGAAGTACCTTCATGAGTTACCTCAAGAAGTTTCCAAATCTCATGAGACGTCTTACAAGTTAAAACTCGATTGAACTCTGTCTTGTCAATTGCACAGAACAGTGCGTTGATGGCACGTGCATCTAGACTAGCCTTTGCTATTTTCTATCTCTGTATATTTATCATGAGGCTTGTCTGTATGTATGCCATCGACTACTGTAGGTGTCGGTTTCTTATAACCGTCAATAACTATATACCAAAGATCAAAGTCAAGAGACTTTAAGAAGAATGTCATTCGTGTTTTCCAGTAAGTATAGTTTATTCCATCAAATAGTGGGGGTATATTTGTGGATTGTGCTTTACCGTTGAATATTAATTTTATGGCTGCCATATATACTCTCTGAAGTTGTTATATTAGAATATAACTCACTCGGATACCAATTGTTGGACCGTTGAGCACCTCTAGAGGGGGGTGAATAGAGTGAGTGCGAGTGCAGCAGAAAATAATTACCAATTAAATATTAAAAGTCGATAACTATGGTAGTGAATAAAGAGACAGTAAATAAATGTAGCAAGTGATCAGAGAATCAAACTCAGTGGACACCGCGATATATACTGGTTTGCCTCTTGGAGGACTAATCCAGTCGCAGGTACTCTTGCCTGCTGTTAATCTACTATTCACAAGCTAATTGAGAGCTGCAGTATCTTTACAACACCCTTCTTGGTGACAAGTGCACAACTGATTTCACAACACCGTGCTTGGTAACAAACGCACGACCAGCTCCTAGAACAGAGATGATTTCTGAACTTGAACGACCTCTTTACAACTCTGAGAACCAAAGAACTCTAAATCGAATCGATATTACTGGCTTTGCCTAAGAGATGTATAGGTGGAGTATGAAAGCTATTTAGAACAATGAAAAAATACTTTAGGAATTGATAAATAGAAGAAATGATGAGCGATTTGAAAAGGAAATTTCTCTTCTATTTATAGGCGTTTTTGAGAAACGAACTCGGGCAGAGTTCGGATGCTTGGATTTCGTATACGAACGTTGGATGCAGATTTGGTGGGAACTAAATTTTAAATAACCTAGACCGAACTTGGGCCGAACTCGGTCATATTTCCGTCAGAGTTCTGCTTGGTCAGAACAGTAAGGAATGAACCAAATTTGCATAGGTTTTGGGCTTTTTGAAATTTGTGGACTTTTGGGATAAGTAGGCATGCTTATTTTTGTTTGTGGACTGTGAATAACCTAAGCCAGTAATACTCAGTTGATTTTACAATATTCTAGACTCAATAAAGGATAAAATACATGATAAACTGTAAAATGACTCAGACTGTTTCCAGAACATAAAAGTTTCGGGATGATGATTTACATGCTAGCGGATGTTGAAGTATGCTCTTTGATATTGATTTCACTTGACCTAAAATATTAGCAGCAGTTTGTATATTTTGTGTATTGACTTAAGTCGTTTGTTAATTTATCAAAATCGGGTGTGACCATTAGGAAATGGGCCAACACATTGACACTACAAGAAAAATACCCTATAATAACGTTTGAAAGGAGTTTGTTACAACGGTTCGTTTATAAACGTTACAAGATTTTCGCAACAGCACATAATATGACAGTTCTGAAGAGTTTTGGGCCTATTATAACGATTTATAGCATTAAACGTTACATATTACTCACACATATGTAATGCTGTTACACGCAAATGTTATAAAAAGTGGTAAAAATTTCAGAGCAGCCGCTCGAAAGTTCGCTCAAACCTGATCCCAAAATCAAAATCCCCCTCCCCCCTCTCTCTTCCATTTTTCCTTCTCATCTCCTCCTCTCCTCTTTTCCAAAAAGCCTAACCCTGATTTTTTTTCCTATTTTTTGAATCCCAGAGTGAGAGGAAGGAAGGAAGGAGACGCCATGGAGGATCTGGAAGAAGCGGGAGCTTCTCTCGAGTCGCTCGTCTCTGCCCCTTTCCCCGACTTTAGCCCCCGTCGACCCCTTTTCGAGCCGCTGATTTCTTCGACGGGCTGCCGGACGACCTCGTCGTCTCCAAGCTCAGCTCCTCCGCACACGCCCCTTCCGACATAGTCAACATAACGATGACGTAAGCCCTAGACTAGCCCTAGCCTCCTTCTTGTTTAATTTATTTATTCCGTTGGAATGATTTTGATTGGGAAACTTAATTAATGCTGCAGATGCAAGAGGATGAACGAGTTGGGGACAAACTCGATGCTTCTTTCGGAAGCGTCGGCGAGGTCGATGGCCGTTAGAGCAAATAACTAGTCGAACTTGGCGTGTAGCTTCCTGAAGTGCTGCGCCAACGCGGGCAGCCTGGAGGCCACGTACACCCTTGGCATGATCGAGTTCTACTGCCTCGACAACAGATCCACCGACGCGGCACTGATGGTGAGGGCGACCATGGGCTCACACGCCGCGACGCTCTACTCTCGAGTCGCCCCCTAGCCGAGCCCCCTTCTTTTCGACCACCACTTCCCCCTTCCCGAGCCGCTGTGATCGTGATGCCATTAACGTTGTCTGTGACCTGTAGCCGTTGTTTCGAGACTTCAAGTCGGTGATGACACACCCGCGGCCGAATCCGAGACGTCCCTTCGGATTTCGAAATCGTTTTGGGTATAAATTCTTGACTCTTTATTCTTTTCGATTTTAGTTTAGTCAAGGCGAGTTCAAAGTCGCAAAAATCATCTGTCGCAAATGATGAAGATATGGACCCGACGGTTCGTTGCAGTGTCTGCATTTTTTTGGCTACTTTTGTTAGATTTAGTGGCTTTGAGTTTTTGTTCTTTGTGATTGCATCAATACCATTATAATAGGCTAAAGGTTCTCTCATTGATGAAAGCATCTGAAGTAAATCTGTACCCCCACAAGTTTGAAGTTTCCATTTCAGTTGTAGATTATGTGAAAAAATATGGGTCTTTGTCAGATGGGGAGCACCTCAAGGGTGTGGAAATCAACTTAGCTGGTAGTTGTTATTTAATTAGGTTCATATTTGCTTGTGGTTTATCACCGTGTTCATTGTGCTAAGTTAATAATCATGGTTAATCTTTTCAGGAAGAATAATGAACAAGAGAACTTCATCATCAAAGCTTTACTTTTATGACCCATACAGTGGAGGTGCGAAAGTTCAAGTCATGGCTGACGCTAGGTATAACTAGTTATGGTTGCATTTTTATTATCTTTATAAAAGACGCATTTTTATTCTCTTTATAAAAGATGCATCTTTCTTATTCTGTTTATTTTTGGATTTTCTTTTAATCCAGATAAATTTTTTTATTATAAATTTTATGTGGTATATTTAAGTTAACTGTAAAAATTATATCATGAATGTTGTACTATTTTCTACTCTTGATGGCTTTTCTCAGTAGTGAATGAGCTTTATGTTTAGGTAGGTGCCATAAATGTGATATATTTGTAGGAATCTCCAAGTACAATATTGACTGAGATATCCTTGTAGGAATCTGCAAGTAACATATTGAGTGAGATATCCAGATTTTAAATCACATTATTTACAACAAGATAGCAACTCCATGCAGGTTTAAAATATTTGTGGTAATTATCTCTGTATGTGCTTTACTTTGTAGCTATTCTATTTGAATATAAACGCGTAGAGCGTCCATTAGCAGCCAGTACAAACAGTCTCTATTTAGCTAAGTATTCACCATAAAGATCAATGAGTTTTAATTGAATTTACATCACAATTCCCAGTATGAACAGTCTCCAAGTACACTGTTGACTGAGATATCCTTATAGGAATCTCCAAGTAACATATTTAGTGAGATTGGAAGAAGGGATTTGACTTGGTCTCTATTATGATTTTGGATGTCTTATAAGAAGGATTTTCTTTGGAGTTGAGAAGACTTTTTCAGTATCTTTAGGCTTAAAGTTGTATGGAAATAGTTTTACTTGGAGTCTAATCCCCTTAGAATAAAAGTGTTAGGTGTTCTGTTCTAGTGGTATTTGCATAATTAGAATCAGATTATTATAACCTACATTTGTGGTTTTCTTGCGTCTATGCCGAAAAAGATCTCAGTTTCTCTAAAACTGTCTTGGTATGTTTGTTTTTTTGGATTGCTATTTGATGATGAAAGTCTCATGAGAGAGTTTTGTTTATTTTAGCGTCTAAAATTGCTACATATCTCAAAATAAAATGTTGAGTTCAGTTCGAAGTTTTGAGAATCATATGATTGCGATAAAATAAAAAACTTAAAGCAACCTTTTGTTTTGAGAAGAGCTTTTATTGAAGATGTCAAAGACTTGTCCATAATAGCGCTAGTTCTTTATGCTAATTTTCGAAAGGGATACCAGGAGCTTGTAGAAACTTTCATATAAAATGTTATACCTGTCTAATTGGCAGGCTCAATGGTCACAGGGTTTAGATGGCATATGTTGGTCACTCTATTTAGATTGCACATTGGTATCTCTTCCACAGACTTAAAGGTCTTACCCAAACTGAAAGATGGTACTGCCGTCGACATCATGAGGTATTTAAAAGCAGTGAGCCCATACTAGATGATATTTATTGGACGTGGATGGTAAATCCTGCTTGCATTCTTTGACAATATTCTTGAGCCCAAAATATTTATCAATCAAAATCTACAATCTCCATAAAACATGGTTGACCTTGTGTCACTAAGCTCATTATTGATTATATGTCCTTATTTTATGTGAAAGCAAAACTTGTCTATAAGATCATAATTTTTTATGTAAATTAATGTTTATTTTAGTTATCTTGATGTGAAATGTGCTCTTCTAGGTGTTGGCAAGAGTTGGTTTCATTTGTGTTTCTCGGATGGCCCCTGCACTACTAGTTTCATTACGAAATATGGGTGGATTTTATTTTAAGCTCATTTATTTGTTGTGCTGATAGGAATGGCAAGGTATTTGAGAGAAATGTATCGAGATCTTTTACTGATGATAGGTATTTCTATGCAGCATCTATTTCAAGATAAGAACTATTGAGCTGGATGGCAAAGAGGATCAAACAGCATATTTGGGATACAACTGGTTAGGAGCAATTTTGAACTATCACGACTGGTAAGTATACCAATTAACTTCTGGGTGGCCTTTTGATTTGTATGCATCTTTAGCTTAGAACCTGCATTGCAGTCTCTTATATGGTTTTTATTCAGATGACCCTTGACTGCTCTGCGGCATACTACCGTGGTGCTATGGGTATTTTGCTTGTTTATGATGTTACGGATGAATCGTCTTTCAATAGTAAATCTCTTCATCTGACCTTTATAGACTTTGTAGTCTTCTCTGCATATCTAGGTGTCAGCAGTGGAGAATAGAAATTCAAAATTAGTCAAGATACTCATCCTAATTCCATGGACTCTTAAAAGACAGCAATGGCTATATAATTGTTCTACCAACCGATTGTTTAATTTCTCTTAAAGCAGCTTGATACCAATTGATGGGGACTCGTTCCCATCAGACATGGTGGTGATGATCCACGAGAAAAGTTGGCCATGATTGGAAGATCCAATCAACAGTAAAAATTCACAAATGAGATTTAGAGTTCAAGAAGAAGAAAAAGTAGTGGTGAACTTTTATTTAAATTTTTGGAGAAGAAGAAGAGAGGGAGTAAAGGAAGAGTTACAGATCTAACAAAAAAATAACAAGAAACAATTCATCCATGGCTCTCTTCCCCACTCAATCACTATTTATAGTTGGTTACAATGCTGGTACCAAAGACTGATACAATTATCAATCTAATAACTGAGCAATCAGTTTAGTGACTGTGCAAATCCAGATGGCTCCAGGTTGGCTTCTTTTTGCTGACATGACTAATGACTGGACTGTCAGGTAACTAACTCTTTATTTAATTTGTTATATTCTTTAATACTAATTATAACTGCCATGGTAGGGAACACTAACACAGCTGCAGATTGTTAGAACCAAGGAATTGGATTCCTAACATCTAGATTGTAAAAGTCAGAGATAAGTTTCTATTTTTGTTAGCATTTACTAGGTTTAGTTCAGTTTTTTTATATTCAAAAGTCTTTCTTTCCAGTAATTGGAATTTCTCTTAAATATTGGATAGAAAAAGATACTAGTGGTTTGTTTGATTTTTATTTTATTTTACATGAAGTTGATAAACTTGTATCAATTTTTGCTCCTGGGAATGTTCTTCCTTATCAAATTGTCAATTTCCATTTAAGAATAAGGTTTGGCTTTATTTTTCCTCTCTTCCGATGGCATGGTGGCTCAACTGCAGCCAATTTGGTAAGATGTACGTGATTTGAAAATATTATTTATATTCTGATGGAATCTTTCTTTATTCATTCAGTCATTTTTTTTTGGTTTTGTGTACTAGTCATTTTCTTCTGGACATTACTTGTTTTTTACTTTAATTGCTTTCAAGGTAGATTTGTCGATGCACTATTGCTAGAATTGGCAGGAGTAACCGTCCTCCCCTCGACAGGATCTATTGATTAGGAAGTGGGTTAGTAAATGTTTTTGTGCTTATTTTTTATTTTTTAATTAAGTCCAATAATTAAAATTAATGTTTTTGTGGCATATTGCTTTGTCCTTTCTACCTAAATTTTTAGTTGCCAAATTTATATAAATTCTCTAGAATGCAAATTGTAATTGAAGGAACTTAAACTATGTGATCAATAGGAACTTAAACCAAGTATATTTCTTTCGGTTTTAGTTCGTATATTATTTCTAATTATAAAGCAACCAACCAAACTTTATTGGAAACACCAAAGTTTGTAACCTCACTGAAACATTGTGTCATTCATGTTTCACAGGCAACTCCAGTTTTTAAGTTGATGTCGACAGTTTCTGAGGACGCATGTTGAAAGTTGAAGACAAAATAAGCTACTAACGATTTTGAGGGTGCCACTTACTAACGGTTGTAAATATATGTATTTGGATATTTATTTTGGAAAATTGTAATTAAGATTATGGTATTATGTACATTTGGAATGTGATTAAATAAAAAATTTATTCAAAAAGAATGCTTTAAGTGTATATATGTGTGTGAATAAGCAAAACAGAATGTTAGA
Source organism: Iris pallida (assembly GCA_029216955.1). Taxonomy (NCBI): domain Eukaryota; kingdom Viridiplantae; phylum Streptophyta; class Magnoliopsida; order Asparagales; family Iridaceae; genus Iris; species Iris pallida. Next base: position 18,723,552 of record JANAVB010028397.1, read on the forward strand.
AAGCGTTATGTATACGTTTTTTAATAACGTTTCATGAATGCTTTATGAATGTTTGAAAACCAGATCATTTTAGAAAGCGTTATGTATATATAACGTAGTCATAACGCTTTAGGACAGATATGATATATATAACTGAATTAATAATCTCGCTTTTAATAAAAAAAAGGTGTCATATAAGTATATATAATATATAACATTTTTTCTAAACTTTTATAACACCCGTGTTCATAACGGTTGCTGGCTTTAAAAAAATTGTCATAATTTGTCAAATATGACGGTTTTTACCGGTCATAAAATGGTATTTTTCTTATAGTGTGACCATCATTCTCCGCAAAACAACACGGGTGAAACCTGCTGAAGTCCATCCTCCTAATACTGATGAGTTACCCTACGTAGTGAACTTGACCAAGTCTGTGACTCCTGTCCCGAATAATGACGCCCTTAATGAGTATATCAATACTCAAAATAATGTACCTTCAGTGGATGATGTTATCCCTGAAGAAAAAGTTGCATATTTTCTGAGTAAATTTATCTTTGAATTACTCTGATGTCTACCAGTATGTAAACCAGTACGTAGATACATTGTACGCCTTAGAGCATGGCATAAGACCACATCTCTATATGCCGGTCACGACACCCCATCTGCGGGAAACAGTCTGGCCAGAGGATATCCACTACTTCATCGTTCTAGCGAGAAAGAAGGGTGAAGAACTAATCATCTTCGGTCGAATAATTGGCGAAAGAAAGTTCGTTCTGGACTTTACTACTCCCAATTACAACGCCGAAGCTGACTATGATTCAGGTAAAATGCAGCTTCACCGATATAGTTGGCAGGCCAAGAATATCATCCAGAACATGGGATATGATAAAAAAAATGACCAGGGACAAAACCACGGTAAAGGATGACGATTGCCAATACGTCACTTTGCTCCTCCCGGCAAACCCAAGAACTATTATCAGCGAAACGGTATTGGTTTGGGTTATGTTACTCCTCCAACAACTCCTGAAGGATCAAAACGTAGAAGTTGATCGTTGTTCTCATTCTTCTGATTCCTGCCTCTGGGATTCAGACTCCAGTATTAGAGACATGTTCAAAGCAACTCTATCTGTCAACATGGTGTCAGTTGACTAAATTGCAGAAGATGTTCAATCAATTGAGCTCGAACAATGGGCTCAAAAGATGGACACCAGGTGGGAGTTACGTTTCGAACAACGTGAACCACCTACTGAAGACGAAGTCGTCTAAGTTAATTTAGGAGATGAATCATCTCCTAAACCAATCTTTATCAGCAAAAGTCTGTCTGGTGAAGAACATCAATATCTTATATAGCTTATAAGAGAATATATTAACGTCTTTGCATGGAGCTATGAAGACATGCCAGACTTAGACCCTAAAGTTACTATGCACCGCCTAAATATCTTATCTAAAGCTAAGCCAGTGAAGCAGCAGCAACGGCGGTTCCGACCAGATATCATAGAGGCCATTGAAAGTGAAGTCAAAAAGCTTAAGTGGTTTCATTCGTGAAGAACAACACCCTGACTAGGTCGCTAATATTATTCCGATCATGAAAAAGAACGGTAAAGTTAGAGTCTGTATCGATTACCGTGATTTGAACTTCGCATGCCCAAAAGATGAGTTCCCTCTACCGATCACCGATGTAATGATCGACAATGCTTGTGGCTTCGAGCGAATGTCCTTGATGGATGGGTTCCTAGGCTATAACCAGATCAAGATGTTCCCCGATGATAAGAAACACACATCTTTTTGAACACCGTTGGGGGTATACTGCTATTCGGTGATGCCCTTCGAATTAAAAAATGCAGGTGCGACATACCAGCGAGCTATGAACACAATTTTTTGCGATTATTTGTGCAAAATAGTAGAATGCTATGTAGATGATATTGCAGTTAAATGTCGTCTCAAGGGTAACCACTTCCAAGATTTGAGAACGGTGTTCGAACTGATGCGTACACACCAACTCAAGATGAATCCAACCAAGTCTTTTCTAGGAGTCAGCGGCAAGTTCCTTGGTTTTGTTATCACTTCAAAGGGTATACATCTTGACCCAGAGAAAGTTAAAGCTATCCTCGATATGCGTCCTCCAAGAAATCTCAAAGAGCTACGCGGACTTCAAGGAAGGTGTAATGCCCCAGTCCTAAAATACGTAGGACCAAGTACGTAAACATGCCATCTGCATACATACGAAGCATACTCCAATATACGGAAACCTCGTATGTATACATAAGCTGTAAAATGCAGTAACCATGAAACTAATCTCATCTACAAATAAATATATATTAAAATCAACTTATAAATGTCATTTGTACAAAATGTTGGGTGGAGACAAATCCACTGCCAACAAACAGAGAGAAATACATAGCAACGATGGAAGAGTCGAGTGAAGCAAAAGACGATCTGAAAGCTAGCATCACGAAGGTAGATTGTAAACTATGTCATTGGCTAGAGCACCTGCAAAAATTACCAACACACTTGGAGATATCACCAGGTCCTCAGAGGACTAGCAAGACACATAATATAAAAGCCAAATGTAATAGTAAATAACATGCATAGAAAGAAAGGAAAGTAAAACATGAAACCAATCAACAAAGACGCCTCAATACCGTAACGCCATTGGATGCTCCCGATCTCGTGACAAAAGATGAGTCTCTACTACCATAATGCCATAGGATACTCCCGGTCCTAGAGACGGGATAACTGGTCGATAATAAGTCTCTAATACCGTAACACCATGGGATGCTCCCAGTCCTAGAAATGGAATAACAAGTCTATAAGGAGGCTCTGTACCGTAACGCCATAGGACGCTCCTGATCTAGAGATAACATAGGTCAATGACGAGCAATCGATCTCAGCTACAGGTCAGGTCAACTCAATGGAACGAAGACTAAGAACTAGCAATATCGTCACGACACTCATAAGAAATCAACAGTGATATAAGAAAAACAAGAAAGATACGTGCACGTAAAATAAGAAATTACCCATGATATGAAACAGGAGAGAAATAGGTACCAAGTGAGACATAAAAGAATATCAGTATAGAAAAGCATGTAAGTACTGTAAAGTTTGGCAATGTGTACTTTCCTGATGTCCGAGTAAGATAAGATGATGTCCTGGCGACGAATCAACAACAGCGCACAAAGAGGAAGGTGTATGACAACTTCGGATGCTGAAAATAGTCTATTATCTAATTATAATTAATACTGCACCTATTACATTTATTTAATAAATTTTGAAGTTAGGATATGGTATAGGTTTTCGTATCACCTTTCCGAAAAACTAAACGGATCGTATTTTCGTTTCCGGAATCTCCCGAAATCGTAAAAATATCGAAACACGTTAATTTTTTTGGACACTAGATACTCAAACAGTTTTGTAGAAATTTACAAAACGAATTTTATCTATTAAAATATATTTTTGGAAATCTTACCTCGATATGCTTCTTTTTAAAAAAAACTGGAGGCAAAACGGAGTTCGGAGCTAGGAGATTATCGTCGTTCCAAGTTGCTCTTGCTGCTAAAAGCGGGGCTGAATTCTAATGACGAATTTTAGAGTTTCTATTGGACTAAAAATAATTTCGAATTATGGCTGATAGAAGGGGGATGTATTGGGTTTATATACGTATTTATTTCAGATTTATATCCTAAATTAGATAGGATTTGATTTAAATTGATAGAAGTTACTTTGTTATGATATAATATAGATAGGGACTCTTTCCTATTAGACTTAGGATTATGATTAACTTAAAATATAGTTCATATTTATCTAAATTATCTATAACATTATTTAAAATTACTAAAGATAATAAATAGAGTTAATATTTATTTAAACAACCTTCATCTAATCTCATTTATACAAGCTGAAATATTTAATACTAATTTGACATTTATTCTATATTATGTAAATAGTGTACAATATAAATAACAAGTAAAAATTAATAAAAGTTATGAAATAAATCCTAAAATTTTGAGAAAAATTGTATAATATATTTTAGATCCTTAATGTACTAGAAAAATAGCTATATATATTTTTATACTAAATTCACTAATGAGCACTATACTAAATATATATAAATTATTATATTGGAATGACACCCGGGGTCGGACCCGAGGCCGTCATGGCTGACACGAGGAAGTGGACACCCACACGATGCACTCTCTTGTGGTGGAAAAATATTTGTGATGTATAATTGTGGAGGAAAACAATATGGAGGCTTCCCCTATATATAGGGGGTGGAAACTCCTAGCGGGATAAGAATTAGAAAAAATTAAAACCCCTTTAGATATTCTTACTTTTAATTTAAATTATTTTAAAACTGATTCAATCCAAATCCAAATCCAACTCAATTAAATCTAGATAATTTCAAATCCAAATTAAATATATATGATTCCCATCTTTAAATTAAACTTATTTAAATTAAATCAATAAAATCTAATCAAAGTTTAAATTACCACAATAAGTTCAAAATATCTTTTCTAAAAATAATAATAATAAATAATTTCGAAAATCCAAAAATATATGAATAAAAATTTGTACATCCATGCAAATAAGATATTTACATAAAATATAGTTTTCTAAATTAATATCTATATTTGAACAAAAAATAAAATAATCTTTTATAAAAGTAAAAGATAAAGTTTTTGGCAAATATCGTGAAATGTTCTTTTGATATGAAAATATTTGTTTATACTATGTTTTGAAACAACATATTTATTCTATATTCATAAGAAAAACAATAATAAAATATTTTGTATATGAATGAACAAATATCTCGTATTTACATCTTTACGCATTCGCACTCGAGGTACGATACCAAAATAAAAATCAATACCAAAATAAATTAATAAAAAAATATAGTGAATGCTATGTAGATGATATTGCAGTTAAAAGTCGTCTCAAGGGCAACCAATTCCAAGATTTGAGAACGGTGTTCGAACTGATGCGTACACACTAACTCAAGATGAATTCAACCAAGTCTTTTATAGGAGTATCCAGCGGCAAGTTCCTTGGTTTTGTTATCACTTCAAAGCATATACATCTTGACCCGGAGAAAGTTAAAGCTATCCTCGATATGCGTCCTCCAAGAAATCTCAAAGAGCTACACGGACTTCAAGGAAGGTTAGCCTACATCAAACGATTCATTTCAAATCTTTCTGGAAGGTGTCAACCCTTTACTCATCTCATGAAGAAAGGAGTATCTTTCGTCTGGAATGAATAATGTCAGCACGCATTTGACGACATCAAGAAGTATCTCACAATCCCCTAGAGTTGGTGGCTCCGATAGTCGGAAAGCCTTTCTTGTTATATGTTCGTGCTATGGATCATTATCTTGGTGCCCTATTAGCTTAGAAGAAAGAAGGCGGACATGAACTGGCAATTTATTACCTCAGTCGCACGATGGTTGGTGCCGAACACAGATACACACCTGTTAGAAAGGATTGTCTCGTACTGGTATTTGCTATCCAGAAGATACGTCACTATATATCTGGACAGACTATCCATATCATATCTAGAGTCAATCCTCTCAGAATACTCATGACTAAACCGGGTTCTCTTAATTCTCGTTTAGCTACATGGACAATGTTGTTGACTCCATACGATATGCTGTTCGTTCTTCAAAAGGCAGTAAAAGGCCAAGCATTAGCTAACTTCTTAGCATCTCAACCAGTGCCAGAATCTTCTAAACTCTATGATGAAATCCCAGATGAAGTGGTTGAGTCTAATACTACAACTGAGGAAATCCCCATTTGGCGAATGTTCTTTGACGGTGCGTCAAGAACAGGACCTAAAGAAAATATTGTGGCCGGAGTAGGGATCGTGCTTGTTTCACTCGATCATCTGGTTATACACCATGCGTATTCTCTCGTGGAACCTTACACCAACAATGTGGCCGAATATAACGTCCTACTGATTGGCCTTCAACTAGCAAAACAACCGGGAGTTGAATATCTTGAAGCTTATGGTGATTCTAAGCTAATAGTTAGTCAGGTTCGAGGGAATTATGAAGTTAGTCATGAAGATCTCATCCCATATCACAAAGAGACGATTGAGTTGGCTTCTACCTTCGTTGGATTCTTCATCGAGCACGTACCTCGATTACAGAATATAGAAGCAAATGCTTTAGCCGGTCTGGCTGCTTCCTTGACTGTTCCTATCAACATTCAGCATTCGATCATAGTGTCTGGTCGAGAGTTATTCTGTGCGAAAGATGCCTTACATATTCATCACAGCTACGCAGCAGAGACGAACATCAACATCAAAGGCTAGATATTTCCTTTCAAAGACGACGCTATCTACGGAATCCTTCCTGATGACCCGAAGGAAGCAGTGTCTATCCAACGACGATCTCTCAGATTTTACTATGATATAGCTACCAAAATGCTGTACCGACGCTCTTATGATGGGTTACTGTTACGATGTTTATCAGACACAGAAGCCAAACATGCACTACATGAGGCTCACGACGAAATTTGCAGTGCACACCAACCAGTCCCCAAATTACAGGATCGCCTCAGACGAATGAGTTATTATTGGCCCACGATGATAGCAGATGCTGCTGAATATGCAAAGAAGTGTAGGGCTTGTCAATTCCACATTGATTTCATTCATCAACCTTCGAAGTTTCTACACCCGACGGCGGCATCTTGGCCTTTTGAAGCCAGGGGTATGGACGTCATCGGTCCAATTAGCCCGCCATCCTTCAGAGGACATCGGTTTATCCTAGCTATAACCGATTACATCTCCAAATGGGCGGAAGCTATACCGCTCATCGAAGTGAAGCCATCGAATTTGATCAGTTTTGTCAAACATCACGTCATCTACCGCTTCGGCCTACCTCGCAGGATCATCCATAATAATAGTCCATAATTTGTGAGCCATGCATTCTATCGATTCTGTGATAAGAATCGAATTCAGAATGTAGCATAAACCGCTTACAATCTAGCAGCTAATGGATTAGCATAAGCTTTCAATAAGAGTATCATCAAACTTCTCAAGAAGTTCGTATCTTCAAACAAGTGCGATTGGAATGAGAAGCCCGGTGAATGTCTCTGGGCCTACCGTACAACGGTTCGAACTCCAACAGGAAGTATGCCGTTCTCTCTAATTTATGGAAGTGAAGTAGTTCTTCTCCTAGAAATCCAGATTCCCTCTCTTCGGGTAGCCTTAGCCAGTGAGTTGACTGCCGAAGAAGTTATCGTCTGCGACTAGAAGAGTTAGAAGCGCTAGATAAAAAAATACTTATTAGCTCAACAGCGTATTGAGCTATACCAAGCACGCATTTCTAGAGCCTTTAATAAGAAGGCGAAGGAAAGATTCTTTCAAGTTGGTGATCTGGTCTTAGCAGTGAGAAGACCAATGGTCATAACGCATAAGACAAGGAAAATTCTAGCCTAAATGGGAAGGTCCTTTCATTATAGAATCAGTGTATTCCAACGGTACGTATCGACTAACCAAGCCTGATGGTGACTTGCTTATGATGCCGATCAATGGCAAGTTCCTGAAGAAATATTATGTGTAACCTTCATATACAGAGTTCACAGATACTCTATTTTAATCATGTAAATATACAATGTAATGTTTATGTGATTCAAAAAATTATCTAACTATTATCCGTATTTCAAAAGTCTTGAATACGCCATGGATAATAGGTCCTATAAAAAGATTCCTCAGTGGAATTATCTTCGTTTGAACTCTGTGCAAACTCGATCTTATGAAAACGGTCACGTCCATATTACCTCTGAATTGTTTTTCGATAATTAATCCCCAGTGGGATAATTAAAAAATGTTTTGCCACGTCTATATAACCTCTGAGCAAAACACTCGTCAAAGATAATCACGTCCATATTACTTCTGAATTGTTTATTGACTCCTACTTAATGTTATCTATCCGTCCACGTCCATATTATCTCTGGTCAGATATAAAACATCCTCTGCTATTGTGTCCATACTACCTCTATCAGCAGTTTCTTTGAACTTATTATCTATGTTCAAGAATCTTGAATATAAAACGGATAATAAGTCCATATCAAATTCCTCAGCGGAATACCCACCAGAAATATCCCTACTACGTCCACATTACCTCTAGTTCTGATATTTCACAAGCACATTCATGAGTTCAGAAAGTTAAAAGATTCTTTATTGAACTTTTCTTAAGAAGCAGAGAAAGGAAAAAGAAACAAGAGTTTTTACGGCTAAATGAGCTAATTATAAGGAAAGACCTAAGAGGTACACAATTGATTGATGCTATCCTTTAAAGCCGTAATTTCAGTTTGAGACTTGACAGTGGCACGGCGACGCGCTTCTTCCTGCCGAGCAGCTTCATCCTTGAAGGGAATCAGTTTCGCATGCTCCTCCTCCAACTTTACCAGCTGCTCTTTCAATTGGTCTGAAGTTGTGGCAGTCGTAGCAGCCTGAGCCATATAGTCTTTTTGTTCACACACAACTGTTCTTAAGTTATCCTCTAGTTGGGCAATCTCATTATGGACTATGCGTAGACATCGCATAAAGGATGGACCCCTTCAAATTTTGTTCCAATGAATCTGCCAGTTCAGATTTTTGAGGAAGATCTCAACAGTCATCTTTGACAGCATGGCAACATCTATGCGCCCAAAGAGATGGTCTATTTTGCGCCCACAGAGCCATAAGAAGACAGTCTCCCATGCTTCTTTCAAAGTATTTCAAACTCATTCGAGTATCAAAAACTTTGAAGGGGGTCTTGTAGAAGCATAAAAATATCCATACTATGCGCCCACATAAAGAAGTGACTATGCGCCCACATGTAGCAATTCTATATGCCCACATGTAGTAAATTCTATGCCCCCATATAATTTTTCCAGAGGTGGGTGCATGGTTGTCTTCCTACACTATGCACCCAAGTCAGAACAGCTCTACGACTCGGTCAACATCCACGATCAGTCATGGGCCGAGGCATGCGGCCACGCCAGTCTCCACGAGCAGTCGTCCACCGAAACATGAGGCCACGTCAACCCCACAATCATCCAGTTCTTATGCGCCTACATCCTATGAGCCCAAAGCAATACTATGCGCCCACAGGAAGATCAGTTTTTTTTCCACCTATGTGCGCATAACAGTCGTTTCAGTGCAAAACGACTATAAATAGAGGACATATCCTCATCAAATGAACAGAACAAGGAGCATTTCAGAGCCAAATTGTTGTCCTTCTTGCTAGTGAGCCGAGAGTTAGCAATTTTCTTAGGTTTTCTCCCACTTTTGTAAATCGGAGTGTCAACAGAGTAAAGGATCAACTGCCGCTCGATCTCCATCGTCCCGTTTCTAAGAATTCTTTTTGTACTCGAGTATTCTCTGTACAGGATCTCTCAGGTGTACTCGATTTGTAGTGCCTAGCGCTAATAAGAAAAGACAGCAATTCTTCTCTTTTTTGTAAGTGTCTATAGTTGCTCCAAAAGAAGTCAAAAAAAGAGGAGGATGGGGGAAAGAGGTCCAGAAAACCATCAGTGGCATTAGCCGATGAAGATGTTACTCCCTTTGGGAAGAATACAGTTAGAGAGGCTAATAAAAAATGGAAGAAGAATGTCGCTCTGAAACCAAAACCTCAACCCAAGCCCAGGGTCGGAGGAAAAAATAAGCAGGCGGATTCGAAATCTGGACAAGACGCCAAAATGGCTGAACTAAAGCGGAAGGGTGTCATACTAAGGGAATGCGATGACCTCGTACTTTGGAAGGATACAGATGAAGAGTTAAAGAAGCTTTACATGGACATCGTATTCCCCAGAAAGATGAGTCCAAAGTATGTATTCTGAACTCGATCAATCTTCGTCCAATTCATAACGAAGAATGTCCATTCTCCGTGACAGTTTGCCGGAGAATGATCATTCTCCTTATCAGTTGGACGACGAATGATCATTCTCCATGTCAGTTGGACGACGAATGACCCTTTTTTCTTCTTCTTTTCCTTTCTAGACTTTTTTTTTATCAATTATGTCATGAGAATCTCTAATAATTTAATCTAAATTAAATTTATTTGCAGTGATATTATATGCTTGAGTGTGCCGAAAGAGGGTAAAAATGAAGTTGAAATCCAGCTGTCGGCAATAGACATACAAGTCATACTCAACTATGAAAACATGGAGGCTGGCATACTCAACCTAATAATAAGAAACCTGAGAGAAATTCAAGGCTATACAAGAATGTATGCCCAGCCAAGTTCAAAGGACTTGCAACATAAGTGGTCTGCATTCTTGATACCCCATACATTGGTAAGAATCTAAACAGAAAAATCCATATTCATGTGTATACCGATAAAAAATGACATAAAAAAATTACTCACGATATTGTATTTTGTTTTTGGGAAACAGAACATCATTGAACGTGCCATTGAACTGAAGCAAAAGTTGGTGCCCTTGACACTTTCAAAACAGATATAGAAGGCTTCGTCATGGGTTTAGAGGACGACATAGAGTTTCTATTCATCCCACTCTTTAATATATCCATCAAACACTATACGCTGCTCACATTCAACTTGATCTCCTACGACTGGACACACTACAACTCCTTGAGGCAAACCACGTACGAAAAGGGCAAGGTGGATGCAGAATTAATGAAGAAGACCTTAGAGCCTATCGTCAGGAGGAAAGTTGATATGATGAGGGAGAGATGCCCGGCGAAGATGGAGTATGAGAGCACAATGCTGAATTCTTCTCCACGATGCCTATAACAACAGGTACCCAACTGCCTCTTGTACATGGCGTATTATATGAAGAGCTTGATGACTACTCCCTTCGAAATTTTGAGAGAAAATGATGATGACACTCACCAAAAGATTACAATGATGAGGTTGGGATGGGCTAAGAAGTTGCTTTCAAGCGAATATGTAACACTACCAACCTAGCAATGACATTGTAAAACAATAATGTAATTGGGCAAGGAACTTCTTTCTATATCATCTGTTTGTCTTTTATTCTTCTGCGTCTTTTGTAACGTCTGGTTAGCTCTGTCTTTTATAATAAAATTATTTTTGAATTACATTTACATTGTTAAAACCATGGAGGATGACCATTCTCCATGTCAAAATCATAAAAAATTAGACTTTTATTTACATATGAAAGTCTGAACTACTACATAAAATTCTACTACCAAGAAAAAAGCCTAAAAGCTACAGCTTCGACATAGTGTGGGTTGGCAATCACTTTATCATCAACGTGCATAGGCGGAACAACGTGCATCGTCAGAGCAAATTACTTTATCGTCAACGTGCGTAGGCGTAACACCGTGCATCATCAGAGCCAACCAACGTACGGGAGCTTCGACAGAGTGGGGGTTGGCAACCAACCCAGACCCTGGGGCTCTTACAGTAACCAACATCATGGCACACAGTCGATGAAGTGCACGAACACGGACAGTCCACTCGACGCATCTCAGTCTTCTGATGAAGTGCACGAACACGGAACACCGTACATCGTCAGAGCAAATTACTTCATCGTCAACGTGCGTAGATGGAACACCATGCATAGTCAGAGCGAATCAACGTACGGGCTCTTCGACAGAGTATGGGTTGACAATCAACCCAAACCCTAGGGCTCTTCCAGTAACCCACATCATGGCCCGCAGTCGATGAAGAACACGAACACGGACAGTCCACTAGGCACATCCCAGTCTTCTAAAGGACTTTACCACCAAAGCTTCTTCGAACGAGGAGATCGACAACCCACAGGAAAGCATCTTGCCAATGCGAGAAATCGGTCGAGTCCACCTCCACAAGAAAAGCTAAGTGAGACGAGAACAAACTCTTTCTACACTACTGCCATTTATAGCCAAGGACAACTCGTACTCATGCGCCAAGTGGCAGTCACTTCGAATTCAATTCAATTAATTTGCATTAATACCAATGCATCTGCCCCTTCACAAGAAAAGCTAAGTGAGACGAGACCAAACTCTCCCAACTACTTCTATTTATATGCCACTAATACCAATGAATCTGCACATTCGAATTCTGCCAAGTCAACACCATTCTCCGTGTACTGATGCGCCCAATGGAGCACTAGCCAGTGCGCCCGTCAACACAATTCTCCATGTTAAAATTATGAAGAATTATCATTCTTCTTGTTAAATTGAAGGGAAATTACCATTCTCCATGTTAGAATGCATGAGAATGGACATTCTTCGTGTTAAAACCACGGAGAATGGCAATTCTCCATTTAAATAACACGAAAAATTGCCATTCTTCATGCTAAAAGGACGGAGAATAGCCATTCCTCTTATTAAATTGACGGAGAATTACCATCCTATGTGTTAAAATTGGCTTAGAATTGTCGTTTTACTTATTAAATTGACGGAGAATTGTAAAAAAAAGTTGATAATTAAGTCAACGACGGTTCATTTGATTCCATTTGCTCTTTGTCGCTATCTCGCTTCCGTACTTTACAATTACGAAAATTGTGACCCAATTTTCTACACTCTACAAATTCAAGGCTTGGGGATAGTCTGAATTAGTTTAGGTTGGCTTGATTTCCCTTGAGAAGGCCTTTCTTTTGTTTCTCCCGAATTTGGCCCTTTAAAAGATTCATGCACGCCATGAACTGCATCAGCTACCATTTTTTCTTCTTCGCTAATATCGGTCACCATTTTTTTCAACTCTATCAGCACAGACGACATCAACTCCGTTCCCTTCTCTTGAATTTTGTTTGATTTTTTACAATAATACGTAAACAGATTAACTTGTTCGTTAATACCACCATACCTTCTGCTCTCAATACTGTCTGGGTGGATGAATCTTCTTTCTGTGCCAGGTCCGGTGTCACGACCCGCACCCACCATGAGGGTACGAGTACGTAATAGCGCCCAGCCTACGCCGCAGTGTCGGCGGTAGAATGCTGTTCTAGGTCATGAATTCTAACTACATAACATGAATATACCCTCCAAAGGAGGCCAACACAGAGGTACAACTCAATCACAATCTAAGGTAGAATGTAGCACGATTGAAGTAGATAAGAAATCCTCAACTGAGGTACAGCAGAAAGAAATAACAAGTCTCAACATCTCTACAATATACAACTCTGAAACAAAGACAACAGCTAAACATGAAAAGAAATAGTCTAAGCTATCTACACTATACAAGGTATCATCCTGAGCAGCTGCCTGAACCTCCCCAGGGGTCTAGGTCGCGAGTGTCATCTAGGCAAGCTCCAAGTAAGGGGGTGCATGGTTCCTCATCATCCTCTGTAAAATTTTCAACAGGTCCAGTCAGGACGGGAGCAGCACAGTACATCTCAACAGTTCATAGCAGGTTAGAAAATATAATCATGCAGTAAAGTAAGATATAGATACTGAAGGAAATGCAGTATGTAAACAGAGAGAGAACTGTAATAGAAATATCTACTATAAGTAGAGAGCTACCAGTGACTAGTGATTTAGAGTACAAAGTCGACATATGAACGGCTTAATTTGTACATGGCTATACTAAAGAGGCGTACATGGCTATTCTACTTTGGAAATTGTTCACATGGCTATTTATACTCCTCCGTACCCCCAACTAATACACAAGGATCCAAACAAGTTATGTTACGTACATGCTTCTATGTAACAACCCCCGAAGGGTGATAAGCCTCCGAAAGGTGATAAGCCCCCAAAGGGTGATATGCCCCCAAAGGGTGATAAGCCTCCGAAAGGTGATAAGCCTCCGAAAGGTGATACATAGTAGTCCCAAAAATGGGGATTCTGATAAACCCAATAAATGGGATAAGGATTCAAAGAAGACTCTGTGATCATATGAGTATATGTCACAAGTGATCAAAGAACCAAAGAAGCATATGATACGCTATGTAAGTGAAACGCACAGAACATAGAGTACCCGATGCTCCCTGAAGGGATAACATTTCAAGAAAGGATCCGTATAGTACTAATCCGTGTGACCAATGTGACAGTATCAAGTAAAGTAATTTAATACAGGAAATAATTCTAAGCAGGATATGAAATGATCAGAGAATGTACTCGCGCTCATATCTGAATGTCTGAAGTAAATGTACTGTCCGAGATGAGGTACCTGGCTCCTAGTTAGAGCAACACAAGTCACAACAAGTCTAAAATGATATAATGATGTCCTACTATGCATTCTACATGATTCTAGGTCAATCTAGACCAAAGTCAACTCTTGCTTAACTCTGATCAACCCTAGAAGTCAAACTAGGTCAACCAAGGCAAACCTAAGTCAAACTAGTCTATACTAGGCTAATAAGGCTATTCTAAGCCTAGCACGACTACACTAGTCTATTCTAGGCTCCTCTTAAATACCACACATACATATTTATATCCAATATATATATGTACACCCACAATATATATAGGATACACATATTAACACATAGGCTCCTATGTGTATCACACATACATTATATATCAATTATATATATAGATACACTCACATATATATAGGATACATATATGAATATACACCTCATATATATATATACATGTATATATACATATATAAACATGTAGGGAAAATACTAGTGCTCAAGTGTGTGTGTGTTAGGCTAGAGAGTGAGTGAGGCTGTGAAAACCATGTGACAGTAGGCTAACAAGGCAATGTGAGTGGGTGTATGTGTGGTGATACAAAATCAGTGAAAGGAAATAATCAATGGCAAAACAGTCCCATATCATTCCCAGATTCCAGATTACACAGGACCTCCCCCCCCCTTTTTCAAATCTTAGATTTTTGTATATATCAGGAATAAAAATCAGTTTAAGGATGAAAGAGGAAATCAAGGTAATTTTAGAAGTTCAGAACTGATTCATAAGTCAACAGTCCACAACTTATTCTCAGGTTTACACATATGTGAAACCATGTATTATCAAACCCCTTCCCAACAGTTAACAGTCCATCATTCAAACCCAGAAATAAACTCAGAATTTAGTACTCTATAACATTTCAGATTTTACAACAGGAAATCATTCTCAGTTTACATATTAAACCTACATATATACAAGTCCTAAAACCAAAACCAAAAATCAGTTTTTACAAAAGAAACTCAGTTAAAACCAGAGTGACAGTGTCTAAAGTGTGTCAATGTGTGTCAAGTGCTCAGATATGTGAGGGGGCTGTGTGTACATGGTTAAGTCCAGATTTTCTCATGTGTGTGAAGAGAAATCAGCTGTGCCTTATGTTTGACAGGGATGTGGTATTTCAGTTTAGTCCCAGGAAACAGTAGACTAATGCATGGTGTAACCCTGTGTGTGAAACATTGAGCTGTGCATTTGTGTGGATGCAATGTGAGGAATTCGTAGCTAACAGTGAATCATAAGGCTAACATAGGTGTGTGTTTAGAGATAGGTTCAGCATTTGGCAATGACAAATCCATGACAGTCCATTCCAAGGATCAAAATCTCATTTCAGTTGTGTGTATATAGAGGGGTGAGTGAGAGGGGGTCTGAACTCATTGACAGGTTTGAATGTGCAACATATAACAGTGTGATGTAATGTGAGTGTGTGATCACATATTGTATGAGTGTGGACATGAATAGAAAATAGTGCATAGGTGAGACTGCCTGTGTGGGTGTCTCTGACAGGAAAACAGGTTAAGGAATGTGTGTGAGTGAGAGGGGTTAACCTCACATGTGTGATAGGATTGAAGTCAATTAACAGTTCATTATAACCTAATTTCAAATTCCCATTCCCTATTCGAAATCCATTTTTATGAACATAAAACCTATTCTAATATGTAACACCAATCTACCATAAACTAATACACATGTTGGTGAACTAATTTACTCATTTAATCATCAATAAAAACAGGAAAGCAAAAATCAATTTCAGAATTAAACATTTCAGCCATATGGGTATCAGCCATATCAGTCACATGGGAAAAATCGAAAATTCGTATTCAAACAACCATTAAAATCACAACTAAAAGGTTGGTAATTAATGAAGCATGTGTACACGTGTTATACGGGTCATTCGTGTCCCAAAACTGGACACGAATCGTGTCCAAACCATCACATGACACACAGGCCGAAACTCAGTGCAC
Organism: Iris pallida; assembly: GCA_029216955.1. Taxonomy (NCBI): domain Eukaryota; kingdom Viridiplantae; phylum Streptophyta; class Magnoliopsida; order Asparagales; family Iridaceae; genus Iris; species Iris pallida. The sequence continues at coordinate 18,739,569 of JANAVB010028397.1, forward strand.
TGCAGTGTCGTGGGCACGTGCACACGCGTCTAGCACGCGGAACAGGCCACGTGGAGACACGTGGTCATGCACACGTATTCGCCAGGGGTTAGGGTAGGTGTCCAACCGCCTGCAAGAGGTCCACGTGGTGTCGTGTCGTGTCAAAATGCGCGTGTCAGTGAGTGATTTCCGTGCGTGTGCACACAGTGCGTGTCCAGTGCGCGCGTGATTCCTCTTCGTGTGGTGAATCATATGCTCCCAAATTTTGGGAGCATAGTGTCAGTGAGTGCCCCATCAACTCCACAAAATTTCGTGTCCCCACGTGTCCTACACAGTGAGTTATAGGACCCGAGATGCAGGACACTGCACGCTGTCCAGAACAGCAAGTTCGTGTCCCCGTGTGGACACGACACAGCACAAAAATCATTGGTCAATGACACAAAATCAAACACTACACCTAGCACTTCAAATTCATTCAAACACATTTCAAAAATAATAATAAAAACACGAGTGTGGCATTTCATCAAACACCTACACTACACATTGACACGTGCCCGATACGGACACCAAACGGACATGAAACGACACAAATCCAATACCTACTGCTAGGGGACACCTAGGGCTTCCTAATGATGCAAAAATAATAGAGTTCTATGGTGTGGATTTGAGTATACCTATGAGTATCAAAAAGCTCCACAAAGAGTGCTCCTCTTGATGGCCAAATTCCTCCAATGAGCTCCAAAGCTAAGAACACTTGGTACCAACAGAAAGTAGAGGAAATTTAGGACTCAATGCAATTTGTTTGGGTTAAAAAGGAATTAAAATGAATTTACTAGGATTTATTGAAGATGGGAAATACCTCTTTCTAAAACTTGGCAAGAAAACCTAATGAAGGCTAGCCCTAACATTGAGGGGCATTAAATATGATGGGAAAGGGTTAATAGTGGCTGCCATGGGCTGATTAGGGTTAGGGTTGGTTCATGGTGTGGGCCTATGGGCTATTAAGCCTAAGTCATTAATCATGACTTATGAAGTCATAAGCCATATTAGTCAAATCAACTCCAAATCACTCCAAACAAGTTCCAATGACTTAAACTTCACTAAATTAGGTCAAAACAAGTTTACTTAACCTAACCAAATGGTCTTAACCTAGGTTAGTCACTAGGTTAGTCTCCTAGTCAACACTAGTCAACCCTCATTCAAACAATTGCAAAATAAATTCTAAAAATTCCCATTAATTCAAATAAATTATGATAAATCCAAATAACCCTAAAATGTCAAAAATATCCTAATTACATGGCTAGGCTCTAGGGTAGGCAGTCTCTACTATTCACTAGCACAACACCAAAATCACAAGTCATGAATTTAAATAGTTTTAAAAATTAATTAAAAATCACTAAAAAAATTCTAATATGAAATAATATCATTAAATAATAATTATAATTACAAAATTTTAAAATTATCCTCTTTGGAAAACTGGGTGTTACAATCCTACCCACCTTATAAAAATTTCGTCCTCGAAATTAAGATGGTAGCAGTCCTTCTAGGTCAAACACCCCACAATCAAAGTCTCAAACATACCGTCAGATAATCATATGCATCTGTCCAAAATCATGATACTCAGAATCTTCGTCATGCTAGTGAGCAAGGCTATGATAATCACAGAGTCCTCGACTAAGGCACATACCTCTAGAATCATGGTATTTAAAATTTTCGTATTGCCGCATGCTTGGCAGCGAAAACCTTAAATTCCTACACCCGAGAAATACGTCCTAAATCTGACTATATGTCCTCACTATGCCAGCTAACACGACTATCGAAGATTCTAGATTCCATAACTGGGTGACCTAGCCCATATGATTAATCTCAGAAGAAATCAAACATAACAAAAGAACAACAGGGCAAAATTGATAACTCAACAAGGAACAGAGGGAGTCAAAATTTCAAGGCAGTTATAAGAGACAACTGCAGAAATGGAATCAAGGAACGGAACCTGCAACTTGATCTCCAACGGCCTGGGCATCCTCGACTGTCCTGGCGAAAGCTCGCCCTTGCTGGCCTCCCCTGGCCTGCTGCTGATGCTGCATGTATCTCTGCTGCTGAGTCGGTAAGGGTAATCCCCTCTGCTGGCCTACCGGGGCCCTAGCTCCTGCTCCCTGAACTGTCTGTCCCGATGACTCGGGACACTCTCTCAGACGATGATCGGATCCTCCACAAAGCAAATATTTGCCCAGCCTCTTCCGGCATTCGCCCCAACCATGCCCTGGTCTCTTACAAAAGGGGCAAATAATAACTAGCTGCTGTTCCGGGGCCTGCTGCTGCCTCTGTAGCTGCTGCGTCTACTGAAAGGGTACACGGTCCTGAAACTGCCGCTGCTGAAGGTAGACCCTCGGCTGCTGATACTGTTGCTGGAACTGCTGCTGAATCTGCAAACGGGGCACCTGCTGCTGAATCTGCAGGTGGGGCCTCTTAGCCGGTCCCGCACTGCCACTAGCTTCCTGAGTATCTCACATCCTCTTCCCCTTCAGCCCAAGATCGTCCTCTGCTGTCATGGCTTCTACCAGAATTTGCTCGAAAGTGGCGTCGCGGTCGCTCTTGGTATATGACTTGATTTCCCTGATCAAACCCCTGCGGAACCTCCTCGCCTTCCCGACCTCGGTAAGATCCTCGATGAATCTGCTCAAACGGCTGAACTCTCCAGCATACTCCTCAACGGTCTGGTTCCCCTGAACCAAACTCTCAAACTGCGCCTCCAGAGCACAGAGTGCTGTATCAGGAAAGAATTTCTTCTTGAACAGTTTCTTGAACGATGCCCAAGTCTGACCAGCTGTACCAACCCTCGGGTCCGTCTGGTACCAAGTACGGGCCAAGTCCTGCATCTGACTGGCGGCTGCCTCGATCTGTAATCCTGCTGGTATCTGTGCCAATCAGAATATCTCCTCAATATGCTCTATCCAATCGTCAGCGTATATGATGCCCTCTGTACCCTTGAAGTCTCGGGGTCCCATCTTCTTGAAGGAATGGATGTCTGGAGTCCTCGGCTGATACGGCTGCATCTGGCCTCCCTGTGGCTGAGTAGCCACCAGCTCTACTGTCGTCCTGACCAACTGGTGAGTATCTTGTATGCTCTGTCGGATATCAGCAGACTGGCTCTGCTGTATCTGCTGCTGAAACTCCATGAATCGCTGGAAAAGGGTAAACAACTGAGCCGCATCTACTGTCCCTGACGATAACTGCTGCTGGTACATATCTGGAATGACGGGGGAAGACCTCCGGACAGGTGGAGGGGCGCTCCCAAAAGCTGCAGAAGCTCCTATATGAGCAAAAATAGGGGGTGCTGTGGTCCCAGCGTCCACAATCGGGTGAGGGGTGGTAGGCCTCTCACCAGCGTCTGCTGAGCCAGAGCGATGCGATCGTGTCTCGATCACCATCCTGGAGACAGATCAAACAAGGAATCAATACTGAGATAGAAACGGTAATTCAAGGGAGGACAGTTATTCAAGGAAGCAATCTTCAACAGGAATTTTGATGGCAGGAATCCAGTTAAGAGTTTTTCCTAATGTGATTGAGTGCCTCAAAAATAATCCTAATCCTACTGCAGGCTGTAGTGATACTCTAATTCGAATACCACTACACAAACTCGACCTGCATGGGCCACCACTAAAAACGTGTCACGACCCGCACCCACCGTGAGGGTACAAGTACGTAACAGCGCCCAGCCTACACCGCAGTGTCGGCGGTAGAACGCTGTTCTAGGTCATGAATTCTAACTACATAACATGAATATACCCTCCAAAGGAGGCCAACACAGAGGTACAACTCTATCACAATCTAAGGTAGAATATAGCACGATGGAAATAGATAAGAAATCCTCAACTGAGGTACAGCAGAAAGAAATAACAAGTCTCAACATCTCTACAATATACAACTCTGGAACAAAGACAACAGCTAAACATGAAAAGAAATAGTCTAAGCTATCTACACTATAAAAGGTATCATCCTGAGCAGTTGCCTGAACCTCCCCAGGGGTCCAGGTCGCGAGTGTCATCTAGGCAAGCTCCAAGTAAGGGGGTACATGGTTCCTCATCATCCTCTGTAAAATTTTCAACAGGTCCAGTCAGGACGGGAGCGAGCACAGTATATCTCAACAGTTCATAGCAGGTTAGAAAATATAATAATGCAGTAAAGTAAGATATAGATACTGAAGGAAATGCAGTATGTAAACAGAGAGAGAACTGTAATAGAAATATCTACTATAAGTAGAGAGCTACCAGTGACTAGTGATTTAGAGTACAAAGTCGACATGTGAACGGCTTGATTTGTACATGGCTATACTAAAGAGGCGTACATGGCTATTCTACTTTGGAAATTGTTCACATGGCTATTTATACTCCCCCGTACCCCCAACTAATACACAAGGATCCAAACAAGTTATGTTACGTACATGCTTCTATGTAACAGCCCCCGAAGGGTGATAAGCCTCCGAAAGGTGATAAGCCCCCAAAAGGTGATATGCCCCCAAAGGGTGATAAGCCCCCAAAGGGTGATATGCCCCCAAAGGGTGATAAGCCTCCGAAAGGTGATAAGCCTCCGAAAGGTGATACATAGTAGTCCAAAAAATGGGGATTCTGATAGACCCAATAAATGGGATAAGGATTCAAAGAAGACTCTGTGATCATATGAGTATATGTCACAAGTGATCAAAGAACCAAAGAAGCATATGATACGCTATGTAAGTGAAACGCACAGAACATAGAGTACCCGATGCTCCCTGAAGGGATAACATCTCAAGAAAGGATCCGTATAGTACTAATCCGTGTGACCAACGTGACAGTATCAAGTAAAGTAATTTAATGCAGGAAATAATTCTAAGCAGGATATGAAATGATCAGAGAATGTACTCGTCTCGTATCTGAATGTCTGAAGTAAATGTACTGTCCGAGATGAGGTACCTGGCTCCTAGTTAGAGCAACACAAGTCACAACAAGTCTAAAATGATATAATGAAGTCCTACTATACATTCTACATGATTCTAGGTTAATCTAGACCAAAGTCAACTCTTGGTCAACTCTGGTCAACCCTAGAAGTCAAACTAGGTCAACCAAGTCAAACCTAAGTCAAACTAGTCTATACTAGGCTAACAAGGCTATTCTAAGCCTAACAAGACTACACTAGTCTATTCTAGGCTCCTCTTAAATACCACACATACATATTTATATCCAATATATATATGTACACCCACAATATATATAGGATACACATATTAACACATAGGCTCCTATGTGTATCACACATACATTATATATCAATTATATATATAGATACACTCACATATATATAGGATACATATATGAATATACACCTCATATATATATATACATATATAAACATGTAGGGAAAACACTAGTGCTCAAGTGTGTGTGTGTTAGGCTAGAGAGTGAGTGAGGCTGTGAAAACAATGTGACAGTAGGCTAACAAGGCAATGTGAGTGGGTGTATGTGTGGTGATACAAAATCAGTGAAGGGAAATAATCAATGGCAAAACAGTCCCATATCATTCCCAGATTCCAGATTACACAAGAACCCCCTTTTCAAATCTCAGATTTTTGTATATATCAGGAATAAAAATCAGTTTAAGGATGAAAGAGGAAATCAAGGTAATTTTAGAAGTTCAGAACAGATTCATAAGTCAACAGTCCACAACTTATTCTCAGGTTTACACATATGTGAAACCATGCATTATCAAACCCCTTCCCAACGGTTAACAGTCCATCATTCAAACCCAGAAATAAACTCAGAATTTAGTACTCTATAAGATTTCAGATTTTACAACAGGAAACCATTCTTAGTTTACATATTAAACCTACATATATACAAGTCCTAAAACCAAAACCAAAAATCAGTTTTTACAAAAGAAACTCAGTTAAAACCAGAGTGACAGTGTCTAAAGTGTGTCAATGTGTGTCAAGTGCTCAGATATGTGAGGGGGCTGTGTGTACATGGTTAAGTCTAGATTTTCTCATGTGTGTGCAGAGAAATCAGCTGTGTCTTGTGTTTGACAGGGATGTGGTATTTCAGTTTAGTCCCAGGAAATAGTAGACTAATGCATGGTGTAACCCTGTGTGTGAAACAGTGAGCTGTGCATTTGTGTGGATGCAATGTGAGGAATTCGTAGCTAACAGTGAATCATAAGGCTAACATGGGTGTGTGTTTAGAGATAGGTTCAGCATTTGGCAATGACAAATCCATGACAGTCCATTCCAAGGATCAAAATCTCATTTCAGTTGTGTGTATATAGAGGGGTGAGTGAGAGGGGGTCTGAACTCATTAACAGGTTTGAATGTGCAACATATAACAGTGTGATGTAATGTGAGTGTGTGATCACATATTGTATGAGTGTGAACATGAATGGAAAATAGTGCATAGGTGAGACTGCCTGTGTGGGTGTCTGTGACAGGAAAACAGGTTAAGGAATGTGTGTGAGTGAGAGGGGTTAACCTCACATGTGTGACAGGATTGAAGTCAATTAACAGTTCACTATAACCCAATTTCAAATTCCCATTCCCTATTCGAAATCCATTTTTATGAACATAAAACCTATTCTAATATGTAACACCAATCTACGATAAACTAATACACATGTTGGTGAACTAATTTACTCATTTAATCATCAATAAAAATAGGAAAACGAAAATCAATTTCAGAATTAAACATTTCAGCCATATGGGTATCAGCCATATCAGTCACATAGGAAAAATCGAAAATTCGTATTCAAACAACCATTAAAATCACAACTAAAAGGTTGGTAATTAATGAAGCATGTGTACACGTGTTATACGGGTCATTCGTGTCCCAGAACTGGACACGAATCGTGTCCAAACCATCATATGACACACAGTCCAAAACTCAGTGCATTGCAGTGTCGTGGGCACATGCACACGTGTCTAGCACGCGGCACAGGCCACGTGGAGACACGTGGTCGTACACACATGTTCGCCAGGGGTTAGGGTAGGTGTCCAACCGCCTGCAAGAGGTCCACGTGGTGTCGTGTCGTGTCAAAATGCGCGTGTCAGTGAGTGATTTCCGCGCGTGTGCACACAGTGCGTGTCCAGTGCGCGCATGATTCCTCTTCGTGTGGTGAATCATATGCTCCCAAATTTTGGGAGCATAGTGTCAGTGAGTGCCCTATCAACTCCACAAAATTTCGTGTCCCCACGTGTCCTACACAGTGAGTTATAGGACCCGAGATGCAGGACACTGCACGTTATCCAGAACAGCAAGTTCGTGTTCCCGTGTGGACACGACACAGCACGAAAATCATAGGTCAATGACACGAAATCAAACACTATACCTAGCACTTCAAATTCATTCAAACACATTTGAAAAATAATAATAAAAACACGAGTGTGGCATTTCATCAAACACCTACACTACACATTGACACGTGTCCGATACGGACACCAAACGGACACGAAATGACACAAATCCAATACCTACTGCTAGGGGACACCTAGGGCTTCCTAATGATGCAAAAATAACAGAGTTCTATGGTGTGGATTTGAATATACCTATGAGTATCAAAAAGCTCCACAAAGAGTGCTCCTCTTGATGGCCAAATTCCTCCAATGAGCTCCAAAGCTAAGAACACTTGGTACCAACAGAAAGTAGAGGAAATTTAGGACTCAATGCAATTTGTTTGGGTCAAAAAAGAATTAAAATGAATTTACTAGGATTTATTGAAGATGGAAAATACCTCTTTCTAAAACTTGGCAAGAAAACCTAATGGAGGCTAGCCCTAACATTGAGGGGCATTAAATAGGATAGGAAAGGGTTAATAGTGGCTGCCATGGGCTGATTAGGGTTAGGGTTGGTTCGTGGTGTGGGCCTATGGGCTATTAAGCCTAAGTCATTAATCATGACTTATGAAGTCATAAGCCATATTAGTCAAATCAACTCCAAATCACTCCAAACAAGTTCCAATGACTTAAACTTCACTAAATTAGGTCAAAACAAGTTTACTTAACCTAACCAAATGGTCTTAACCTAGGTTAGTCACTAGGTTAGTCTCATAGTCAACACTAGTCGACCCTCATTCAAACAATTCCAAAATAAATTCTTAAAATTATCATAAATTCAAATAAATTATAATAAATCCAAATAACCTAAAATGTCAAAAATATCCTAATCACATGGCTAGGCTCTAGGGTAGGCAGTCTCTACTATTCACTAGCACAACACCAAAATCACAAGTCATAAATTTAAATAGTTTTAAAAATTAATTAAAAATTACTAAAAAATTCTAATATGAAATAATATCATTAAATAATAATTATAATTAAAAAATTTCAAAATTACCCTCTTTGGAAAACTGGGTGTTACATCCGGAGAGATAACTCTCTTTGCAATCCTTGAGCCAACGAGTTTTTATCAAGTTCTTTGGAATATCTTCCAATTGCAATCTCTTTATTGCTGAAAAAATATGCCTACAAGGAATCCCCTTGGTCTCCATCCACAAGCAGTCACAGTTTATGATGTTGTCGGCCCGATCAAATGTAACCTTCCGGTTGATACTGTTTGGAGACATATGCTTTTGGATAGTGCAAACTTTTGCCTCTCTTATGATGTGATGGTGGAGACAATATATGTATCAGAACGTGTGATTTCCTTCCTTACCTCTATAAACACAGTTTTAGTATAAATTGCGGCAAATGTATCTTCTATTACGACCATGCTAGTTTGCTTCACAACTGGGGTTGAGAGTTTATCAGTGACATGCTCACTTATCTGGCTGTAACGTAAGGCCACCAAACCATGGTCACAATTTTGAAGAGCCTTCCATAGTGGCAGCTTCTCATTCAAAAATCTTTTCAGAAATGCGTTCATAGATTCACATCTATTTGTTGCATTAGAACCACCAAAATAATTTCCACGTAGGAATGTGTCTGCCTATCGCTCCCTCGTTCTGTACAATGCAGTGGTCCACTCATTGTTCTCTACATTATAATCCCTTAGCATCTGCTGCCAACAGTTTTCAAATTCTTCGAATGAATAGTACCTGCTTAAAAAACATGGACAGTAACTAAAGTTTTAATATTGTAACAACAACATACTTCAAAGTAAAGTAGCAAGTGTGCGATATACCTTTTAATCAGAATACTCAATTCATTTACAAAACTATCTCGGTGTACATGTTTGGCTAAATTGTTTAGGATATGCCATGAGCACATTCGATGAACCACGCGGGGCATTAAATCCTTAATTGATTTATTTATGGATCTGCAACCATCCCTGAGAACAGTCTCTGGTAATTTGCCATTCATACACTCTTGGAATTTTTGTAAAACCCAAGAATATGTCGCAGCAGTCTCATTATGGATCATTGCAAACCCAAACACACAAGTCATTGCATGATTGTTTGTACCCACTAGAACCACCAATGGCATTTGACTTCTATTTGTTTTATATGTAGAAACAAATGCTAGTAAATCTTCAAATAATTCATAATCGATTCGACATACACCGTCAGCCCAAAAGAGATGGATCAATATGGAATCTTCGTCTACCTTGTACGCGTAGAAGAAATCTGGGTCAATGCCCTCCTTAGATTGAAGAAATATAAGTGTTGTTGTAGCATCAACATCGTCTAGTGCTCTACTATCTTAGCTAAAGCGTTGTATAAATCTTTTTTCGTCCATCTAACCTTATTCCAGCCACCTTTTTGGTGGACAAGTAAATTCCATATATCTCTAATCCCCATCCCTGATTGCTTCATAAGCTTTGCTTGTTCCAATTCTGCGGATGATATCTTACGATAGGATCTCAAAAAAACTGTTTTAAAATTATTTTCCAGGTTATGGTTGTGATGTATTTGAAATTTTTTGACAACCCACAGATTTGTAGAATTGGTGTACCAATACGAAAAATTACTTTACAACCACTTCTACTTTCACTTCTTGGCTCAAGAACCTTGTTAGGAGCTTCATTGTATTTCTATTGTCTGAATCCCGCATTCGAACAACACCAACTATGGACCATCACCATCCCAGATTTGTTTTTTCTTTACTTCATTCTTTCTAACACTAAAACCAACTGTTTTTGAATATATTCGGTAGAATGTCTCTACTTTTTCAATATAGTTGAACTGTAAGCCAACAATATCTTCATCTAAGTGATCCCTTGGGTCTTTGTTAATGTTGGCAGACTGCAATATTTTTTTCATCGTTGATGCGTCGAAATCCAATGGAGATTCACCATCGTCCCTAAGCACAGAAATAAACAAAATAAGTATGAGAAATCAATGTAAAAATATAATGCATTTCTTAAATCCATTAGAAAGGGTGATGCGAAATAACATTTCATTGTTTGCGTTGATGTCATCGTCATCGTTATGATGCATTCCTCTGTTGTTTTCTTCCTCTTGTTCTTTATTGTCTCGTAAGTTAACAGCTTCTAAACTTTGCTCATCATCCAAATCATCTAACACTGCTCTTGAAGCGAAGCTTTCTTCACCAACTAATTCTTCCACATGATGATTAGTTTTTCCATATGACATCGCTATTGAAGAAAATAGAGTGTGTTAGAAACCAATAGAAGAAACGAAGGACAAGAAACAATACAAAAAGAAAAAAATGCTTGAGTGATCCTAAAAGCATGCTTAAAAATGCTTTATGTACCTCCAAAAACTCCCTCCTCCATGTACCTCCGCCACGTGGCCCTCTTCTACTGGCTCATGAAAATGCTTGAGTGATCCTAAAAATATACATAATTTTAAAGAAACAACTTCCAACAATGCAACCTTCTCGTCTTCTGTGTACATGTATTATTGAATTGTATAGGATAAAGCATGCAGCAGCATTTAATGCTACGTTTACTATTGTGTAATTATTTCTAATTATATGATATTAGTGAACACAATCTACGAGAGAGAAACCGAGAGAGAGAGGGAGGGAGATCGGATAAAGAGAAAGGATCGAGCTCGACTAGTTTTTATTTCAATAGCTCCTTTTACTAATAACTAGTTTTAAATTCACAACTTAAAACTAGTTAAAGTTAAATTCAATTTTTGATTTTCATTACCAATAACTAGTTCTCACGTACGAGTTTAGAGGAACACTAACCGAGCGCGAGCAACGTGAGATCAGCTAGGTTTCTAATACAGTGGCATTTCTGTTAATTTAAAATTTATAATATTATTGAAACTAATATTAATACTAAAATTTAAATCAGTTTTTGATTTAACATTTAAACTTATATTTAAATTCAATACTTAAAAATAGTTAAAGTTAAAATTCTATTCTTTTTATTTAAAATGTACAATATTATTGGAACTAGCATTAATATTAACATTCGCTTGTCCCGTAGTTTAAGTCGTATTGCACGGCTTGTGGCTTAAGTCTAGGCACCCAAAGAACTTGATTGTTCAAGTCGAACACGTTTATAGCACGTTCCCTCGATGCAAGGCAAGGCGCAGCCCTTGCTTGACAAATCGTTGCACGGATACGTTAGACAAGATTTTTATGAGGCTATCGAAGTCATAGCAAGCACTGTCCCCTATTATATGTGGTAGTCAAGTCACTTAGTCCCACAATCTCAAGGCTTGTCGTATAAAGAATGACTTGGGCGATGGTGTTGCACAAAACATAAGTCAGTTTAAGGCACGAGCCACGGTTGGCTCAGTAAAAAGTTAGCCACGGTCTACTGACACATAAAGAATACGTTTGGTGCAAGTTATGCTTGAAGGCTATGAATAGCCATTCATGAGTTAAGTCAATAAGAGTATGGAAACACTGTAAACATGACGGGACTGTAGCTCAGTCGCTGAGGTAACCCTGGTTTGGGCTCTGCAAAAGAAGTATGATAAGTACAAGAAGTAAAGCTAAGGAAGCTAAGTTGTGACGGCTAGGCCATGCATTTATGTTGAGTATAAGAGTTCTCGTAGGTGCGTGGTCATGGACAACTTGTTGATAAGGTTTCGTATCCTAGATTCGGAAACCTGGGGCCACAGGACCGTATCGGCCTAGGAGGGGAGCAAGGTAGGCAGGCAAAAATATGTCGCCGGTGATTCGAGGACTTGAGCAGGGCTAGCTACCCTTAGCTGCAAGGGCCTCGTCTTGTACCACCTACATGTCCAAGATGGCTTGAATTGCAAGTGACCTTTCATATAAGTCAAGTTGGTGTGCTAAACGGTAATCCGCATGCACGGTGTCGGTCAAATCAAGAAAAGTGCAAGCACGGCATGCATAAATTAAATATAGTATGCACGGGTGCATCACAAGTCTTAAGAAACCTAAGATTTGGCTATAGCAAGGACATGTGCCTCGACACGAATGTAGCGTCGAGTATTAAGTCGATGGCATAGAGTTGCGTAAATCGGGATTGAGTCATCTCGAGTTAAGTCAAGAAGGGCCGTAAGGCAAGTTTGGTTATGTCATGCTAAGTTGCGAGGCACGACCTCAATGTTCAAGTAAGAACCAAGTCGTTGACACGAATCATGTCGTTTCATCCCAGAGTATGGGCCATAGGGCAAGTACGGGTCGATAAGTTAACGTTGCAAGCACGAGAATGGTCTAGAGGCAAGGATAAGGTAGTTATCGGGGCGTTAGCCCGACGAACGGTTTAGAGACACAAATAGACCAAGATGTCTACGTCTTAAAATTGATCCTTAGGCAAGACTAGAAAGACGATCATAAGGGGACTATGTTACACAAAAGTAAAGTAACGTTTTAGTTTTGTATGGATGGATGAGGAGCTCACTCCACCAGTACAGTTGAGTACTAACACCCCACCAGTTTTAGGTGCAGTTGATAGATACCTGCTTTCTCGGAGCGGAGCTCGCTTGGATGCGTCGAGGCGTGGAGTTCCTTGGCGTTTTGAGGCGCACGGTCGCATTGAAGACTAGACTTATACGGGACATAATGTACGTACATCGCCTATCCGAAGCTTCCACTGGTCTACTCAAATTGTATTCAGAGATAAGAGAGAGCAAAGTGACTTGTAATGTGAGAAGAGTGAGCTTGAGTGATTTAATCTTGGCCTCGCGCCACAATTGTAATCTTTGTTTCAATATCAATAAAGAGCATTTTGAATGACTTATGTTTTGCATTTAATTTTTTGTTGTTGTTATTCAATATTTCTGCTTGGGACTTCTGTGTGACGATCCCGTCGCTTAGCCTATAATCGGCCGTTATGGACCTGCCTTGCGTGAGCGTAATCTAGGCTCACGCAGCATCACGCCTTAGCAAGGACGATCGCTCCTATGGGAGCGGGGCGTGACAAGCTAGGTTTCTAATGTAGTGGCATTTCTGTTAGTTTAAAATTTACAATATTAATGAAACTAATATTAATAATAAAATTTAAATTTGTTTTTGATTTAAAATTTAAACTTAGATTTAAATTCATAACTTAAAAGTAGTTAAAGTTAAAATTTCTTTCCTTTTATTTAGAATCTACAATATCATTGGAACTAGCATTAATATTAAATTTACATTGACATTTCTGTTAATTTAAAATTTATAATATAATTGAAACTAATATTAATACAGTGGTTTTACTGTTATTTTCAAATAGTCTTTTCCTTGTTCGGTCACACCACTCCATGAGCGGGTTACACCCCTGAAACGAGCGGGTTAAATAGTCTTTTCCAAAAAAAGAACCCATCCGACTAGAGAGAAACAAAAGAGAGAAGAAGAAGAGTCGCAATGGAGAGGAGAAAGAGCAAGATCAACTGCAGCGGATGGGCCGTCATCACTACGGAGATTCTCGCGATGATACTGGTACTGTCGGGGATGCCGACAGATGAGATCGTGTGCAACGTGGCCCCAGTTTATCGTTCATGGTGGAAGGCGCTCAACGGTCCCTTAGGCTATTGGTCTAACCTGGACTTAGAATAGTGGTGTCGGAGGGCCCAGCGAACCGCAAAGATTAGTTTGACCGTAAAGCAGCTCGTGGCTCTCAATAGGGGAATTCTACTATCCTTCTTCGCGTACAAGCTCGACGAAGCCGACTTCGCTTTTGCATGTTTAAGGCCTGTGCAAAATTTTATTTTGTCTTATTCTAATACTTTATTTTTTCTATTACAAAATTTTACGTATACTTTGTTAATTTATATTGATGTTTCCCCCTTTTATAATACAGTGGGAAATTTCTAAGGGTGCTGCGCATTCCGAAGTACGACGTGAGTCAGAAAACTTTCGTGAGAAACTTGGAGTTTCTTCCGGTGATGGAAGAACTCGACATTAGCTACTACATCAATATCACGTCGACTGGAATATTTTCTGCCGGGAAGTATTGCCACCGTCTGGTCAAGCTGAAGAGGAACATGCCCCCTCCATATTTTATGGTCAGAAACGGATTCGTGCTGAACACGTTCAACGAGACGGAGGGAAAGGCCGTGGCCGATTCGATGCTGCATCTCGAGCACCTAGAGATGGGCTCAGGAATGTTCAACGGAGACACACTGTGATCTATCATATTCAACAGCAAAGGTCTTCGCGTGCTCGACATACGTGGGAGCTCCAACGTGCACCTCAACGACGACCTTAGGAAATTTTGTGATTTAATACAGTCATTTAAACGACCCTTTGAAGATGTATTACAAGGGAATGTGGATACGAGATGTATAATGATTTAGATCCTATCAATCAGGACTGGGGTGAATGGTTCTTCTGACATTAGCATGCATGCATGCATTTCTTTGTATGTTTTATATTCATATGATATCAGTAATTTATCCTCAATACAATGGGTTATTAATGTTAAAGTAATTTATGCCACCTAAGATTCACAATACAAAATAAGACAATAGGGTTGGAGATGCTCTTAGTTTGGGTATCATCTGATCTATTGACATCCTCAATGCAAAATTATCCAAATTAATGTTCATAGACCATGTGAAGATGAATTTTGACGGTGTAAATAGCCATGATACTTACTGTATCTGTGATCAACATTACGAGTTCACTGAACTCATTCGGAGTTCATTTCATCCATACAAAAGTGGTTTTAAAGTTGTTTTGTTCACCCACCAAAGTGGGTTTCACCTTTAATTTGACACGTGTCAAATTTTTACACATGTCAAATTTTTAGTAGAGGGTGAACAAAACCCTTAGTATTTATGGGTGAACAAAAATGAACTCTTAACATTAATACAATATCTCAGTGTAATCATATCCAAGAGATTTCGACGTTTTCCAACACAATGATGACATTTTACCTTGTTCAAGATAAATTTTGGCGGTTCAAATTCCACTTTTCCACAAACCTTTTAAATCTATTTAGACAGCAAAACAGCCAACCTATTCATCTTCAACAGCCTTCAAGACCAATTTATATAGATTCAAAACCAAACTAAACAGCCAAACTATTAGTTTGGATTAATCATACTCAGATTTCTTTGTGTATTAGAACAAATTAAATTTGATTCTAATTAGAATTCTCCGTGTTAAAAGCACGGAGAATAGACATTCTCCATGTTAGTAGCACGAAGAATGTCCATTCTCCATTTTAGAAGTACGGAGAATGGCCATTACCCATCCTAAATTGTTCCATACTAAGTTAAAAGCATATAATAACATCCAAAAAATGATAACAATGGAAGAGTCACTGTAGGTCATTGAATTTCCCCAACTTCCAATAAGGAATAAGAATAGTCGGTTAGGAACGTGTATATATATACATAGGGGTCCCCATTCATTTTGGTGGGTTCACTACTAAAATAACCCAGATTAGCGACGTCAGGAGACGTCGCTAAATACAGAAAATACGTCGCTAACAATGATTTGCGACGTATTTAGCGACGAAAAACCTACGTCGCTTATAGGCAAGTCGCAGATGGCAATTTAGTCGCCAAACGTCGCTATTTGCGACGCGTAGTTAATTATCGCTAGACGTCGCAAAATGAGCGACAGATAGCGACGTATAAGTACGTCGCCAATATTGCGACGTAAAGCGACAACTAGCGACGCTTCAAAAGTTTATAAATGATGACGAGGCATGGCATCCACGTGGCCACGTGGGCAACGTAGCGACGTATATTAGCGACGTCGAACGACGTAACGTCGCTAGTTAGCGACGTATAGCGACGTCTGTGTGACGTCGCAGTACGTCGCAGAACGTCGCTATACGTCGCTAATATAAAAAAAATTTAAAAAAATATAATTGATATTTTTGTTATGCTGTGTGTCTGTGTTTACAGTGTGTGTGAAGTGCAGTGTTCGAACCATCGACAGTTTCGCTTACTGTTGTATGTTTTATCTTTGATAGAAAGAGCAATAGTTCAGGGTGCACTTCTCAGAGCTTCCTCTTCACGTCCTTCACCTTCTCGGGAACCTTTACGACGTCCGAGAAAGTGAAGGACGTGAAAATGAAGCTCTCAGAAGTGCACCATGAACTGTTGCTATTTCTATCCAAGATAAAACATACAACAGTAATCGAAACTGTCGATGGTTCCGAACACTGTATTTCATATTCACTGTAAACATAGACACACATCATAACAAAAATACACAATATATTTTTTTAAAATTTTGGCAGCATCTCCTTTGTATATCAGATCATCGCTTATAACCCAGCGTAGGTATATTTGTCATCCCGTCGCAGATATCACAAAGTAAATATCACAATAAAAATAGGACGCAGTGCAAAGTAAATATCACAGACACACATCCTCACAAACATCCAATAGAGTCAAATAAAAATAAAAGATGATAAAAAGTCTCCCACCAAGTGTATAAACAACAGTGTATGAATAAACAATTTGCCCATAGGGCCAATACATACAAGTCATAAAAAACCAATAAAATCACTGCGGACCCCTGCCGCGCAACTGGGATAGAATGTAGTCATACTGCTCCTGGGTGAGCTGTACCGTAGGGGCAGTAGGAGGCAGTACAATGTCTGGAGTCGGCGCCGGAGGCAGTGCAGTATCTGGAGTCGGCGCCATCGATGGACCCGGAGGACGTACCTACTCCAGCTCTCGCAGTTGCTCACCATGCGCAGCAAGGGTACTCACCACCTTCTCAGTATACTGAGCGAGTGAGAGAGAAAGGCTCCTCTGCGATCCGTCCAGCTCGACCTGTCTACGCTCCGTGCGCTGCGTAGACTCGGTGAGCGTCTGCAAGTTGGCAGCTGCAGCCTGATGCAGACTCATCAGCTCCTGTATACTGCGCTCGACCGTATCAAATCGTCCGGTGACGATCGGAGGGTCGGATCGTCGCTCGACCGCATCAGAAATCCGCTGCTGCAACTCGCGACGCAGCTCCTCGATCTGACGACGAACATCCTCAGCTCGTGACGACGCCTGCGTAGCCGGAGACTGCGCACTGACAGAGGGGGCCCGGGATGACTCCGAAGCCAAATACGTGCCGTAGGATCTCGTACCGTAGTACGTACCCTTCTGAAGACTGCCAACGGCGGTCATCCAGAGCTCGTCCGGCGATGGCTCTGCAGGCGGCTGGGAGGAAGTACCAGCCCCTCCCTCTGCTTGCGCACTAGCAGCAGCAGCAGCATCAGCCGCCTCCTTCTGTAGCCGAACAAACTCGGCCTAGAACATGTTTGCTAACGTGTAAGTGTTTACTAAAGTCTATATTGATATCTATTTTTCTGTTTTCTAAATTATAGTCAGTTAATATTAGTTGAATAGAACGTACATATGCCTGCGTCGCCCTCTCGTCAATGAAGTCCCCAGCCCTCCGATGGGTGACCAGGAAGACGGTCACCATGTTCGGGTCCTCACCCTTCTTTACCTGTTAAAATATATTATCTATTATTAGTATTAAACATTATATCGAACTATATATAAATTAATGTCCGTCATAGGAAACGTACCAGACGACGAAAATGCTCCGTCATCGGAATGGAGTCGCCACACCACTTACCGGCGCTCGACCGCGCCACCTTGGCCTTCTCAGACCGCTCCTGGTACTGGCGCTCGCTGAATCTAGCCTTCATCGCAGTCCACTGCTCTGGCGTAATCCAACCCTGGATCGGACGTCCGGTGCGATCACGACGCTTCTGGTCGTCGATCGCATCACGGATGAGCTTGGCTATGACGGTAGGAAATTGGCCCTCGATCCTCGCCGCCCGGTGTGGTGGATAGAAATAGATCCTCTACAAGAAGTAAAATACAAAAGTTGTATAATATACACAAATGATTATTAAATTTAAAAATAAACAAATTTTTTATCTTGAAGTGGGCGAACCAAAAGGCCTTCCTATCTGCGGGAGCATCTGAGTAGTTGAGCCAAGGCCCACCATAGTTCTGCCTCACAAATGTCCCCAGCTGTCTCTGTACTGCAGAAGGCCGATATCTATACAATAATAATTTTTTATGAATATATATGTACATATAATCATTTGAGAAATATATAATAATTAATTAACTTACTTCATAGGCCCGTCCGTCCAAATCTCCATACGCATCTCGCCCGGGGGAGCGCATGGAGGGTCGCTCTCACCTCCTGCCTGGGCAGGATCAGTCTGATCGTCGTCCTCCATATGATCGGCGTGGGCTCCCTCCATAGAGCCGTCGACAGAAGGAATGCTGGACGGGGGATCAGGGATGCTGGATGCAGGATCAGGAAGGCTGGACGACGAGGGAGGAGTCGCCAACCTGCTAGAACTGCCCTGTCCCGGTAATGGACCGGGAACGGGAAGGCTGGACGACGAGGGAGGAGTCGCCAACCTGCTAGAACTGCCCTGTCCCGGTAATGGACCGGGAACAGAACGGTACACTGGCGTACTCGGAGATGAGGATGAGGGTACGGAACTGCCCTCTCCATCCCCAGCCCGAGGCTGACGGGGCTGCCTAATATATAATCCTCTGCGTCGTCCAGATGGTCTAGTCATACCTGACAATAAAACATATGACAATAAAACAAAAAAATATATTTATATGATAGACATCACAGATTTTTGAAAAATATCATAGTCAAAAAGTGTCACTGAAGTGTCAATAAAAGTGTCAATAAAGTGTCACTGAAGTGCCACAGATTTATATGATAGAAGTGTCACTAAAGTGTCAAATATGATTATAAAACAAACGTACAGATTTAATCCTCTTCTGAAAATTCATCTAGTTCGTTTAGCTCATCTACTTCTTCTTCTTCTTCTTCTTCTTCCTCCTCCTCTACATCTTCACTTTCATCTGCATCTTCCTCTTCAGATAATTCTACTTCTTCTACACAATTAGATGTGTAATAGGAAACTTCCGTCGTGTCCACTTCTATAATATTTGTTACAAGAGGTAGTTCATCCTGTTGATAAGCTATATCGTCAACCTCAAAGGTATTTCTAGCTTTGGTCTTGCATACTGCCCACCATTCCGACCTTGTTGTTCCCCGTTTAGGATAACTTGTGAAGTACACGAGCTGAGCCTGACTTGATAGGACAAATGGTTCATAGGCTTGATATCGACGCCGATAGTTTATATCAACAAGACCGTGCTTGTCTACTTTCCAACCTTGACCTTCAATCGGATCGAACCAATCACACCTGAATAACACAATCTTAGCAGGCTCTATTCCATAACTATATGTCAGCTCCACAATCTCCCGTAACAAGCCATAGAAATCGTTGCCTGCATCAACATCTTTGTAGTTCGAAGATCTGATACACAAACAGCTGTTTTTGGTGGAATCGAGATCCACAAAGTTGTCTCTGATCGGGCAAGTTGTTGACTTGAACCTAAACCTATTAACACAGTAGCTTGGCCATATTTTTGCAGCATAAATTGGTCCCTTGGCTAGCGTTCTAATAGACTCATTCTCAAGTCTTGCGTATGGACGATCGACCTAAATACCACGAAAGAAGCAATTAAGCTCATTCTCAATCAAGTGCATATACAAAAAGGTAATTACAGAGTTCTCAAGTCTTACATATGCACTCAACCATGATGGAAAATAACGCCTCATTTCTTGTTCTAGTTCTTCTTCTGTTATGTGTGGCCTACCCGACCTCACATCATCATTAAATATGCTGAAAACAACATCGTTCAATTAATGTAATAGTATAATAATTAACACTATTAAAATAATATAGACGTATTAATTACTTACCCCTCTAGTTTCTCTACTTCCTCCTCGTCGTAGTTGAGTAATACATACACCTGAGCAGCCCTTAGCTCATCATCGTTCAGATATCTCTTTTTCATCTTACCCGATGGCTTTCCTGGAGCATTGAATACCTTCAGTATTGTATCATTACTTTCATGATCTCCCTCGTCGTTTCTGGAAGCTCTCGTTCTATTAGTTGCAACATGAGGCTTGAAATACATCGAACAAAAGTTTGTAATCTCCTCAAGAACATAGGCTTCACAAATAGAACCCTCGACCCGTGCCTTATTTTTCACCTTTCTTTTTAGGTGATTCAAATGTCGCTCGAACGGGTACATCCATCGATATTCGACGGGTCCACCAACACGTGCCTCATAGGATAGATGAATCGGCAAATGTTCCATAGAGTCGAAGAATCCAGGAGGAAACACCCTCTCTAGCTTGCATAGTGTTACCGCAATGTCCTTCTCTTGCTTTTCTAGACGATCAACAAGCAATTTCTTAGAACAAAGATCCCTGAAGAATATGCTAAGCTCCGTCAATAGATCCCAAACTGCCTGCGGTAAGAATTCCCGAAATGCAATCGAAATTAACCTCTCCATGAATACGTGACAATCGTGGCTCTTCATACCCGTCAATTTGTTTTCCTTCGGATCGACACATCTTCTCAGATTTGACACATATCCGTATGGAAATTTTAGGCCCTGGATCCACCGACAAAGTCTCACTTTATTCTCCTTGTCCAGCGAAAAAATTGACTTCGGAAGGAACTGTTTTCCATTCTGCTGTATCAAATGCAACGCAGGGCGTTTGCATATTTCTTTTAAGTCCAACCTGGCCTTGGGATTGTCTTTCGTTTTTCCCTTTATGTCCATCACAGTATTAATTATGTTATCAAACACATTCTTCTCAATATGCATGACATCGAGATTATGTCTGATCAGATTGGTACTCCAGTATGGCAGATCCCAGAATATGCTCCTCTTTGTCCAGTTATGAACTCTACCAAATCCATCGTACTTGTACCCAGTTGTAGGATCTTCGATAGCACTTGGAAAATCTTTAACCTCCTCCCATATCGTATCTCCGCACCACCTTGGCGGTGGATCACCCTTCTCTACAACGCCGGTACGGAAAGCATTCCTGTTCCTTCTGAACGGATGATCTTTTGGCAGAAATTGCCGATGACAATCAAAGAAGCACGGCTTTCTGTCGTGTTTCAAGCGGAAAGCCTTACTACGGTCCATGCAATACGGACATGAGAGATGGCCATGAGTGCTCCATCCAGATAACATTCCATAGGCCGGAAAGTCGTTGATGGTCCACATAAGGGTTGCCTTCATCTGAAAATTCTGCTTCCTGGAAACATCGTACGTGTTAGCGCCTACTTCCCATAACTGATTCAACTCATCTATCAAAGGCTGTAAGTACACGTCAATGTTCCTCTTGGGATTGTTCGGACCAGGAATTATAACGGTTAGAAACATGTACTGAGTCTTCATGCACATCCAAGGCGGTAGGTTATACGGAGTAACAATCACAGGCCAGCACGAATACTGGGATCCCGAAAGACCAAAAGGAGTAAAACCGTCAGAAGATAGTCCCAACCTGATATTTCGCGGATCTGAAGCAAAATTTGGATACACTCGATCAAAGTGCTTCCACGCTTCTCCATCGGATGGGTGATCCAACACTCCTTCAATCTGTTCTCGCATGTGCCAACTCATATTTTCGGCCGTCTCTTTCACCATAAATAATCTTTGCAACCGCGGCGTTAAAGGCAAGTAGTGCATTGAATCGGTCGGTCTTCTTGCACCGGTAGACCTTCCTGTACTAGTTGTCTTATAGCGATCAGCACCATAAAATCTGCACACATCTGCGTCCTTGTCGTCTTTGTAGTACAGCATGCACTCATTACGACAGGAATCGATTTTCTCGTATCCCATCCAGAGCGATCTCACCATCCTCTTAGACCAGTAGAAGTCTTTAGGCAACTTAGCACCCGCCGGCAAGATCTCTATAATCAACTCCAACACTCGGTTGTAGCATTCTTGCGACATGTTAAAATCTGACTTAATGCTCAACAGTCTTGTAACCACCTCCAACGGTGAATGATCCTCACAACCAGGATACAATAGAGTCCTTGCATTCTCCAGCAACTCCATGAACTGTGCAGCATCGGCGTTCGGTGCCTCCTCAGGTGCATCATGAACGAAACTAGGCCCCGCAGCGTCGAAAACCATGTTCATGCACCCGTCGTCGTATGCATGATTATCTGAAACAAAATTAGGTCCCGCATGCATATACGGCTCAACGTAAGGCTCCGGCTCTGATGCTAAAGACACAAGTTCTCCGTGTGCGGTCCACTGATAGTAATTAGGCGTGAAACCCCTCGAGTACAAATGATATGTCACTTCCACTTCTGGATAATATTTCACGTTATGATATTTCACACACGGACACTTAATTTTGGTGCCGTCCATGTACTGAGGGAACGCCTTAGCAAACTGCAGGAACTGCTCTACTCCCGCTATGTATTCATCCCGCACACCACACATATCATCAGGACGACGATTGTACATCCATGAACGATTTCGCAAGTAGTAATTCATATCCATTTGAAAATAATTCTGCAAAGATGGACACACATTATCCAACAGGCACAAATTTGTATATAATATCTTATTATGGGACACACATTAGTAGCGGACAGTTACTAATAACAATGATATTGACCGATACCGATACGGTTTGGCATGTTCCGATCCGATACAGACCGATACCAAATATTGACCGATATCGACATTGGCATGTTCCGATACTATACAGACCGATACCGATACCAAATATTGACCGATACCGACATTGGCATGTTCCGATACCGATACTATACCGACCGATACCGACATTGGCATGTTCCGATACTATACCGACATTGGACAGTTACTAATAACAATGATATTATCCAACAGGCCGATACCGATACGGTTTGGCATGTTCCGATCCGATACAGACCGATACCAAATATTGACCGATACCGACATTGGGGGTCTTTGTTCCGGTCAATTCGGCAAAACCAATCGGTAAGGGTGACTACTATTTCATATAATTTCAAAACTACTAAGAAATAACGCTGAAATACTTAAAATTATGCCTAAATGTATAAAATATATGTTTTTAAATGTAAATAATTTATTAATAATTATTTGTTTTCCGATACCAAAGTTCGATACTCCGATACGATACCGCCGATACTACCGGTATCGCCGATACCAATACTCATAGGAATAGTCCGATACCGATTTCGATACCGATATTGTGAACCTTGGGTATATATCGTCAACATTTCAGATTCTTAAAATGAATTTCAAATGGATTTCAAATGAATTTCAAATGAATTTCAAATGGTATATATCCCTACATTTTGCGAATCCCTTGAACAAAAAATAAAATCCTATAATGTGAAGTAGGCATGCACGAAGAAAATTTCTTTTCGAGCCAACAAGATTTGTAACGATCCTAACATTTGGAAAGAATTAACATCACCATTATATATCATAATAAATCACAAACATAAGCAAGGAAAGGAAGTAGTTAACATGACATTGTCTTCCAAAGTTCAAAATGTCATGAGCCCGGTTCATGTCCCGCTCTTACTGCTACTACTACACCTACTTCGGTCCATTTGAGTCACATCTATTCTCTCCTTTCTTTCTTTTTTCTTTTTTCTTAGTACCACTTGCAATATGTGACAGAGAAATCTATCGACCAATATTAATGGCAGTAGACCAGCATTCAATGGAGACCAAGTGGAAGAGCGAGAGAAGCAACAAAATCGTACTCGATAAAGAAAAGTGGCAGACTGTACACGTACAACAATCATGGAAAAGAAACATAAAAAAGGAAAAGAAAAAATAAAAATATCACAAGACAAACCACCAGCGATATGGACTGCAGTCCACTCGCACTCTCTCTCTCTCTCTCCCTCATCGGTAGTGAATGTGCGTGCAAGCGCCTAAGTGTTCGACCAAAATATACACTTCACCCCTGCCCCCCTCCCCCTACCCCTGCACCCACCCCAACCCTCCCCTGCCCCCCCTCCCCCCTCCCCCCTCCCCTGCCCCCCCTCCCTATACCCCTGCACCCACCCCAACCCTCCCCTGCCCCCCTCCCCCTGCACCCACCCCAACCATGCCCCCCTCCCCCTACCCCTGCACCCCCCGGGTACCCCCACCCCTCCCTCCACCCCTCGACAGTAAGACCCCCCCACCCCCTGCACCCAACCCCACCCCTCTCTTCCCCCTCGACAGAAAGACCACCCCAGCAGCTAGGGTTAGAGTTCTCGTGTCCGTGTCTGTGTCTAGATAGCTAGGGCTTGGGTTAGGGTTTACCTGGGGAGGGTGGCTTCGTCGAAGGATGGAGGCGGCGAGGAGGGTGGCTTCGTCGGAGGAGGAAGCGGCGAGGAAGGCTTCTTCGTCGGAGGAGGGAGGCTGGTCGCCGGAGGGAGGGGTCAACGGGCGAGCGGGGTCTCCGGGGGGAAGAAGGGGGAGGGTCTCGCCGGAGGGAGTGGTCGCCGGATGGGGAGGGTTCGCCAGGGGGAGAGGGGAGAGCGGGAATAAATTTTTGGGTGAAAATTTTGGGATTTCGATCGGGCCAGGAACCCATTATGAAATAAAACAGCGACACCTACATGATACGTCGCTAAACGTCGCAAGCCAGCGACGTAAATTATACTACGTCGCTGAACGTCGCTACTCAGCGACGTACAGCGACGTGTAGCACAAGACGTCGCTATATGCAATTATCAGCGACGCGTATTTCTGCCGTCGCTAATATACGTCGCTATTTAAGCATATTTTAGTAGTGGTTGCACATTTAACATGGTTCCAAAAAAATCTTCTGGTTGGGAACCATGGCCAGAGTCTTCTTCTCGTCGTTGTCGTCTAGCCTTTCCACATGGAGCACCCTCTCCGTCGCCTCCGGCCCCTGACTAGCTGGCAGAGGCTGCGGACTTCCTGACCTCCTGCGGGTTTATATTGGAGGTCATTGCTCGACCTCTTCATCCGGCGCCTATCTTTGACCTGCTGCCGATCACTCCGGAGGAACATGATTCTCTGGAGAAGAGGGAAGGGTTACGTCGCCTGTGCCATAGTGCGGGTGTACGCACCCTGCAGGACTTTGCAGAGGTCCTCCACGAAGCTAGTGAGAGGTCTACATAGACCTCTTCTTTTTCTTTTTTCTTTTTTGGTTTTTTACAGTTTTGTTCCCTACACTTGTATCCTTCGCCAGAGAATGTTTCGGCAAAAAAGCTGGGATTTTAATGCAATCTAATATTTTTTTGAATCAATTTGGTTTCGGCTGCAAGCGACTAATTATTAACAAATCTTATTACGTCAAATTCAAATATCTTTAAAGATATCCCCATTAATGACTTGTTACGTCATAGAATTGATTATGCTGCCATCGTCAAGTTTTGCCGTAATCCATATATCTGTGACTAATTATTTTATGAATTTTTAATTAACAATTTTAATTACAACAACCAGTATAAAAATAATAGGGATATTTAGACTGGGTCTCAAATAAGTTTCAGAATTTGTGTTTGGGACTCCATATTATACATAATTAGTATTTGTATCTGAAAAGTGTCACTAATATTTCAAAATTATCACCAAAAGAGTCACTAATTATTTTTTTGTTACACTTTTGAGACCCAAATACTAATTATGTATAATATGGAGGCCCAAACACTGGTACTCTGCTACTTGATGATGCTCTGATACTGCAAATAATTTACAATAAAAGTTAATATTGCACTTATACTCTCCTACTTGATGCTCTGATACTCTGCTAATTGATCACTACAACAAAAAATCCTTTTAATGACGGCTAAAAAGCGTCATTAATGACGAACCATGACGCTTTTTTTCACAGCAACCGTTATGAAAACGGGTGTTATAAATGTTTTTTTAAAAGCGTTATAAAAAAACCGTCATGAATAGTTTCTATAAAAGCGTTATGAATAGTTAATATATAGTGCACAATTCAGAATAATTTTAAAACGTTATGAAAAGATAATATGTATAGGCTCAATACAGCACATTTATAACACTTTATACTATTCAAATTAGCATATTTATAATGCTCTATACTGCATAATATATATTACATTCCAAAAACTTAACATTATATATCACCATCTTTATTACATTTCTCAAAATAGAGTACATATCAACATCTTCATTACATTGAATATCCAAATACAGAATGTACCCAAAAAATAGGAATAAATCTCTCTTTTGCTAATCAAATTATTAGAAATATTTACTGAAGTATATTCTGACCATGGATCTTCTCTCTGCCATCTCTTGAAGATATCGGGAGTCCCAAAAAGAAGTAGTGTCGCAGCTGAGCGACGACTTGGTGCTGCTGCAGCCGGCATCATTGTGGGAGAGCCTCATCCTCTGATCCCTCACCAGTGCCTGCATGTGTAGAAGCATGGAATTTCACAACCAGAAAGCCCATGCGCCAGGCATTATATGTGCCAGAACTCAGACAGCTAATCAAATAAGCCATAGACATTCGAAGAAGGACTTTTTTATTTATATATATAGAAGTCTATTACATGTCTAGAAAAGGTTGTACAAAGGAGAATTTCTACAAAGGAAGGATCCTAGATCTACAGCCAACAACCACCATGCGCCTTCCGATAGGCACAGCAGTCACCATGCGCTGTCAGCCAGGCGCAGCAGATGTCATGCGCCTCCAGCCAGGCGCATCCTACCATCTTTTCAGCAGCTCAGTTATGTGCATCCCTTCAGCAGCTCAGTTATGTACAACTCTTCCAACCAGGCTCACCTGGCCGAGCAGAGCCCAGTTATGTGCCGCTCTTCCAGCCAGGCTGGCCTGATAAATGCTTCACCAAGCAAAGCATTTAACCCTCTGGCTGGAACCAAGGAAGAGAAGAGCACCGCAAATGCTGTGGCCAGGGGAGGCTTCGAAAGAGCCTCCAAAGACCAAGGAAGACCGTGATCGAAATCATGGCACAAGGAGCTTTCAACACAATCAAAGTGGGCGGCACCCACTTTGAAGGAAGAGAGAGCCTAGCACCGCCATTCCGATCTACGGCTCTTCCGGAACAACAGAGACGAGGCCCGAACATCCTTATCTTTGGATGCAACAGGCACCTTCCGCCTGCCTCAGAAGCCCTCGACTCCGTCTTTTGGATGTAACAATCACCTTCAAGTGCATCGAAGACAACACGACATCTCATCTTCGCCCTCGGGAGCACTTCGTCAACAGAATGCACCCACATATCCAAGTTCATGTTGGAAGTACGTGAGGGAATGAGGAGCAAACTTTCTCTCCATGCCACTATTTATAGGCCGGGCAAATCAAACCCACGCGCCAAGTGGATGACTCTCCGAATTCTGTGCAATGAATTTGCATTAAATGGATGAACCGGACGCCTCGAATTCAGCCAAACGACTATTTATAGCACTCGGGGAGCGAGACAGCCGCGTCATTAAAGAACATATCGGATGCGCCAGCCAAACAGCGCATCACACGGACACGCCCTCCTACATCAGGCGCATCACACAGACGCGCCCTACAGTACCCGACGCATCACAGAGGATACGCCCTCACATCTCCATGCCAAGTGGAACACCAACCAATGTGCCCACTCAGCTGTCCATCGAACGTCACAAACATTAAATGCTGAACTGACACCAGAGTTGGCAGCACGCTTCCCAAAGTCTGAACAGTTGACAGCTTTTTCAGAGAACAAAGCGTCGGCAACGTCAGCATCATCATGACTCTATTCCGACGGCTACTGCCACGTGGCCACCCGCATGCGCCTCTACGGCCATGCGTCCAAATCCGTATGCGCCTCTACGGCCATGCGTCCAAACCAGCATGCGCCTCAAAAGCCATGCGCCTCAGACCCTTCACTGATCCCTAAAGACAGAAGAAGAGTCTCCAGTTGAAGCTTTGCATGCGCCTCAAAAGCCATGCGCCCCAGACTGATCTTTGATCCCGAAAGACAGAAGGAAGGTCACCTGCATGTGCCTCAAAAGCCATGCGCCCTAAATGGTTTGTAACTCTTAAAGGTTACGAGCCGCAGTCTCCTCCTGCGCCCAGATCCAAGATACAGCTCACCGGATTACTGCCCCCCCCCAAATCCGAGATCTTCGAGCCATGGGTCGATGACACGTGTCGTTTGACTCAACTCGTCCAAGATTTCAGCAACAGAAAGATCTTCTCCTCTGCTACGTGCCGGCTCACAACAGTAGTATGAAGAGTTCAACCTCCCAATCAGGGCGCACCATCCGTGCGCCTCCATCAGCAACTTCCACGTAGCGTCCCCACACACCGGCGCATCCTACATGTGCGCATGAGCAGCCAGCCTGCAAAACTATAAATAGAGGGATCATTTCCTTCTCACCCACGAACAACATACAGAATCCATAACAAACATACAAGGAATCATCAGAGAGGCAGATACAGACACTCAACGTCTTCCTCCTCTCAACAAGCTCTAGCACCCAGAGCAATCCACGCCTTCAGAGAACCGATAACCGTCGTCAGCCGGTCAACGGAGTCAACGCATTACCACTCGCTCCATTGGCACTAAGGACCCAGCTTAAACAAAAGTGTACTCCTAGGACTACATCTAAGTCCTATATTGTAACACTGTTCTGTTTGTATTAAAGTTTTCAATCAAACAATTTTAATGGCAAACAAGCTGGCGACTCTGCTGGGGACTTCTTTCTCCTCTTCCGAGAAAGTCGTGTCACAGGCCGACGACGTGAAGGTGGGCTCCTCTCACAAGACGCTGGTCGTGCGCCTCAATCAACAGGCGTACGAGGAGTTCATTTCTGAAGGAAGTGCGAGTCCTTCGAAGCGGCTACCAAAGCCGAAGAAGATCCGCACGGCCTGGGTGCGCAAAGTCGACGCCTCGGGCACCACCACTGAAGGGGATGCAGTCATCCAGCCTTCCCTTCCTGCTGACGTTCTCAGCGACCAAGGTGCGCCCGCCGATGCAGCGCATCTCTTGGGGAAGCGTACAGCCGACCATATTCCCCAGCTATCTCCCTCTCAGGCGAGGAAGATACGTCGACGGAGCAGGGGTGCAGCCAATGCCCCGCGCATCATCTCTGATGCGCCACAAAAAGCCTCTGTCTTTGACAGACTCACTTGCTGTAATGGCGAGGAGAATTTGGATGCTGAGTACTATGCGCCCCAGCAGGCTGGTACGAAAAAATCCAAGGCGGCACGGGCCATGCGCCACAAACGTGCTATGCCAGCAGCCGACCAGAGGCACGCGCTCGTCATCACGCACGCTGCCGATGGCAAGCTGTACAGGGTTGACTCAAGTGCTTCTGCACCAACAACGAGTCGATCTTCAAAGCCCTCATCTCGCTTGGGCGCATCTACTGCGTGCACAACCAAGTCGAGAGAGGCAAACTCAGTGGTCTTGAACTCCCGCGCCTCCTCTGGTTGTGCGTTTGAGGTCCGTTCAAGTCACTTCAAATGTTGTGGTTCCCCCACTACTGATCGTGATGCCTGCTTGGTATTAGAACAGGGGGCGCAGCACTCACCTGACCACCCCGGCATTTGGCTTTGCCATACGTCTGAAGGGGGTGTGAAGGCACCACTCTCCTCCAACGACCTGCGCAACGTGATCACTCACAAGCGCCGGTCAGGAGAGTCGACCAACAAGCACGATATGCCTCTTACGGGGTATACTTGTGCGGTGGTCACCATCAACTGCTGTTGCAAGACGACAGTTCTACCAAGACAGTCGGTCTTCCAACGACTACAATCATCGACACCTCTCCGACGTCGCCTTGGGGTGAAGGTGTCAGCTGAAGAGGAGCCAAAGGTCGCTTCATGCAACGTGGTCTCCAACTCCTCATCAATCCGGAAGACGACTGCCAATTCCTCGTCTTCATCCAAAAGCCAGCCGAGGAAAACCAAGGCAGCTGTCTTGTCATCCTCATTTTCCGTATTTCGTATTATGCTCGTATTTGGATTTTGGCACGTATTTTATTATTCTCGACTTGCGGATTTTTGAATTCTTGTAAATGGGTTTTAGACCATGGCTTGGTTTTATTTTGGAGATTGGTTTGGTTTGGTTTGTCATGATGGAACACCATAGCCTACACACCACCTCCATTACACCACAACACCCTCATTATAACCCACCTACTTTCTCTCTCCTCCATAATTTCTCCATTAATTTCTTCTTCTTCTTCTTCTTCTTCTTCCTCCACCAACACCTATAGGCAAGTGCATCTTGCCATTAAATAAGCACCTCTTTTTATTTGTTCATTAGCTAGATTAGGACATGGAGAACAACATTAGAACTTGGAATTTTGTGATTTGGAGTCTCCATTGTTCTAGATCTAGGTTTTAATTATTTTCGGATTTACATGGTTTTGATCTATTTTAGTTGGATTTTATGGGTTTTTGATGCTTCCATGTGGAAGAGAATTCAATTTTACTCAAGTTAGAACTTTGAAAATCTAAATTTGGTTTTGATTTGACAAGGTTATAAAGAATTGAAGTTTTGGGTTGGGTGTTCTTCCTCTCGGACAGAGGTAGGAGAAGAACACAGCCTTTCCCTCTTGTTGGCCACGCGGCTCCCGCGTACGGCCTCTGCGTAGTGGCTTGCGTACTGTGCATTGCGTATTGCTGCGTACTGCTCCCCTTGCGCACGGCCTCTGCGTAGAGCTCCTGCGTAGTGTGCATTGCGTATTGCACCCTGCGTATTGCACTTTACGTAGCCCCTGCGTATGCTGGCCTGCGTACTGTGTATTGCGTAGTGGCTTGCGTACTGTGCATTGCGTATTGCTGCGTACTGCTCCCCTTGCGCACGGCCTCTGCGTAGAGCTCCTGCGTAGTGTGCATTGCGTATTGCACCCTGCGTATTGCACTTTGCGTAGCCCCTGCGTATGCTGGCCTGCGTACTGTGTATTGCGTAGTGGCTTGCGTACTGTGCATTGCGTATTGCTTGCGTACTGCTTCCCTTGCGCAATGTAACCCTTGCGCAATGTAACCCTTGCGCAAGACAACTCTTGCGCAGCCTTGTATGCGCAGTTTATACCCCGCGTAGCCCAACCCTTGACCCCCTTGTGCTACCTACTTGTTTATGATGAATTTGTTATTTCTTGGTCTTGGCTCTTTTATAGTCCTATATATATTGGTATTGTATCAGGTATTTTACGCCCATTTTATATCCTTACGCCTTTTGTCATGAACTTGATTTTACTTATATACTTGGAATGACTATTGTACATGGCCTGGTATGACAAGGAACTTACATAACATGATAGTGACCCGTAATGGTGCACTCCTGACATGACCAACCTGACATGATAGTGGCCCGTCGTGGCGCACTCCTGACAAGTACCCTGACATGAATTATCTTGATAACTTGATAGTGGCCGTGGCGGCGCACTCCTGACTTGACTTGACTTGATAACTTAACTTGACCTGTCTTGACACCGTGGGTGCTCCTGCTTGCTTGCTTGTACAATCCACTTGTCTTGTCTTGCATCATGTCTAGGACGTGACTCCCTGGGTACCACGGCCAGGGACTCGCGCTAAATTGGAATAGGCTAATGATTAGATCAAACTAGAACATGGAGAATTCCCAGTCACAGGCAATCTCGTTATCTGGGCGCTTTAATGGACTTGTAGCTTGCCGACGAGTAGAGCACATTTCCAGCACACTGTCATGTGTTGCACCCTCTAAGTCACCTAAGGGTACATTTGTCTCCCGGGCAATGTACCCACCTGTAACTCTCAACCCGCGGAAGGATAACTGGATGGTCTGCAGGGCTTGGGACTGGGAGTTTCTCACTTGCATCTTGTTAGTAATTAGGCTTGTGATAACCCTAGTTAGTTAAAGTAGTAAGCCGTAGTACTTGCTTGGCCGATTGTGAATGAATGGTGTCCAGCCCCGTCTAAGTCTTGTCTAGCCCTTGTACCTGGAACTCTTGATCATGATTGTTTTACTTATCTCCAACGATAAATGGGTAGAGACAGTGAACTATTCAGGCGAAGGGGTACAATCCCGGTCCTTGTTTGGTTTAAGGATTGTAACCTGGCTCCCGGAATGGTTCCACGTCCTTAGTCGTTTATCGCTCTGTGTACTTTTATTACTTGTACTTTTATTCTTTGTGTTCTGATATGCTGGCTTTTGTTCTTATTTGTGGCCTCCTTTGTGGCACTTGCTCTTTCTGGGGTTTGACCCAGCTGGTTTTGTGTGGCCAGATTTCGGAGCAGCACCCGAGGATCTACCAAGCTTCCAGCCCAATGGTGAACACTAGACGGAACCCGGGCTACGAGTGGGTTTTCCCTTTTTGTTTCACCCACTTATATGTAAATTTATTCTTTTGAGGCGTTTAGCCGACGAGCACCTGTTAGCTCGATGCACATTTACTTACTGTCTGCCTACGGGCTGTAAACATGATTAACAAATCCTAGGGTTGATCATGTACGACTGAACTCTTGCTAGTCCTATCATTTTGTACGACTAGCTTCATGATCATCCAATATGTAATATTTGGGACGCCTTATATATATATATTTGATGCTCTAACATCTTGTAACTCTGTTAATTGCTTGAGATTGAGACAATAGGCTTGACCTTAAGAGACTGCTGGCTTGTAGTAAACCCTCATATCTAGACAGCCGTGACCGTATAGTTGAGATGTATTCTATTTCAATATACGTAGCTGGCTGTGTCCGCCCCCGCTCTCCAGTATTCTGGTTCTGGGGCGTGACACGGTTTAAGTGGTGGCCCATGCAGGTCTTGTCAATCAAGAAATGTGAGGGTTTACCGAATAGATGTCTCAATCAATATTCGCCCTTGATCTCTGCTCATATCTACAAATCCCTGAGATTCTTGACCTGATCACATGCTTGTATCATTGATCTGTCCTGGTCCTTTCCTTATTGTTCCCTATGTCGTCTTCTTCAGCGGCATTACTCCCGGACCTGCCAACCAGCCAGAGGAAGCTCGACAAGCACCCCAGCGCCAGGAAGATCAAGTTCAGCACTCTGGAGTAGCCTCCCGAGTTATGCTTCCCGGAGGCTCAGAACCTCTAGTTCAGGAAGCTCCGCCCGTTCAACCAGCTAGACAGGATGAGGGACCTTTGGTAGGGCTTATCAGGGAACTGCTTGCGTCCCAAGATCGTCGAGGCGATGCCTTGCACCAGGAAGTTCATGATGCACTAAACCGAGGAGGTCCCCAAGGAAATCAGGCGGCCAACAGTTTCAAGCGCTTGAACCCTCCCTTCTTTGACGGCAGTGAAGATGCGGTTGCCGCGGACGCTTGGCTTCAGGTTACCGAGGTGGTTCTAGAAGCAGCTAGGACACCTGAGAATGAGAAGGTGGCGGTGGTACGCCTACAGTTGTTAGACTTGGCTCGCGATTGGTGGGCAGCTCAGGCCATGGGGTTAGCAGCACCAGTCACTTGGGCGACGTTCAGAGTGAGGTTCCAGACGAAGTACTTCGATGCGGTGGCACGGTACGACCTGCAGACCAGATTCACCAACTTGAAGCAAGGAGGCAGGACGGTCGATGGCTATGCGACCGAGTTTTCCAGGCTGAGTAGGTTCGCCCCCACCTTGGTGGCAACCGAGTTCGATAGGGCTCAGCGGTTCCAGCAGGGGCTGCATTTAGAGATATTATTAGCTGTGGAGCAGTTCGAGCACCAGACGTTCGATGCAGTATTGAAGGCAGCAAGGAGGCATGAGTATACCTCCCGGAGAATTGTGGACAGGACCGGAGGCAGGAAACGGTCCCACAACCAGATGCACCAATCTTCAGCTCCAGCCCCGGCAGCTAGGGGTATAACCATTGGAACTCCGAGGCGGGTGGCCTCAGTAACGTCGGTTCAGCATTCGACCCCGACGTACCCGCAGCAGCAGAAGCAGAAGCAGTCTTCCGCGGTGGGATGTTCTCATTGCGGGAAGTCGGGCCATGTAGTGGCAGAGTGTCGTAGGGCACAGGGATTGTGCCTAGCTTGTGGAGGAGCAGACCACCAGATAGGGACCTGCCCGAATAGGGGAGGTCCATCATCATCCAACCTTTCTAGTTCTTCAGTGAGGGGACCAGCCCCAGTTCCAGTCCAGCAGCAGCAGCAGTACCCTAGGCCATTGTTGCCTCAGGCCCAGGCCTTTCAGCAACAGAACCAGCAGCAGTTCACCCAGGCTCCAGCACAGAACCGACATAGGGGTTTCCAGCAGAGGGGACCCGCAGCTAGAGGTCAGGCTATGATGATGACCATGGAAGAAGAAGTTGCACCAGGTGAGGTAGTGGCAGGTACTATTCTCATCAACTCCTTTCCAGCATCTGTATTATTTGATTCTGGTGCATCGCATTCGTTCATGTCTGCACGATTCGCGACACGGATAGGATTGGAGCCCGAGTCATTATCAGTGAGGCTCAATATACTTACTGGTAATGGCCTTGTGGGAGTAGATCGAGTGTTTTCCTCGTGTCGGACTGTAGTTAGCGGTAGAGAGTTCTCCGCTAGATTCATAGAGTTCCCTATGGCAGACTATGATGTAGTCCTAGGCATGGATTGGTTGAGGAACCATTATGCTAGGATAGACTGCCATGTTGGCAGAGTTGTCTTTAGTATTCCCGGAGAGCCAGAGTTTTCATTTTCCAGAGGCACAGTAGAGCCATCTCCTCCAGTATTGCGAATGGCAGTAGCGGCAGTGCAGTTGCCCCGGATAGTTGAAGAGTTTCCAGATGTCTTCCCAGACGAACTTCCAGGGATGCCGCCAGAGCGGGAGATCGAGTTCACCATCGACTTGATCCCCGGAACAGCACCAGTATCAGAGCGAGTCTACAGGATGGCACCTTCAGAGTTGGAGATTTTGTACAAGATGATTGAAGAACTTAGAACCAAGGGATTCATTCGTGCTAGTGGATCGCCTTGGGGAGCCCCGATGCTTCTTGTGAAAAAGAAGGATGGTACGTCCAGGCTATGTGTAGATTATCGTACCTTGAACTCAGTGACAATTAAGAACAGATACCCTCTTCCAAGGATAGATGACTTGTTTGATCAACTCAAGGGGGCTTCAGTTTTCTCGAAGATAGACTTGCGGTCGGGATACCACCAGATCAGAGTCAGAGAGCAGGATATCCCGAAGACGGCGTTCAGATCTAGGTACGGGCATTGGGAGTTTCTGGTTATGCCCTTTGGAGCGACCAATGCGCCGGCCGTGTTCATGGACCTCATGAACCGTATTTTCATGCCTTACTTGGATCAGTTTGTGATAGTGTTCCTTGATGACATCCTGGTCTACAGCAAGTGTGAAGCAGAGCACGAGCAACATCTCAGAGTTGTCCTCCAGATTCTCAGAGAACACCAATTGTATGCCAAGTTCAGTAAATACGAGTTCGGGCTCGATCGCATTTCTTACTTGGGTCACATCATTACTAGAGGAGGAGTGGAAGTTGATCCCCAGAAGATTGTGGCTATCGAGGCATGGCCAGTACCCAGCTCAGTGGCAGAGGTTCGCAGCTTCCTTGGATTGGCCGGCTACTACCGGCGGTTCGTCTCAGATTTTGCAAGGATTTCAGCGCCGATGACCCAGTTGACCCGCAAGGATGTGCCGTTCGTTTGGACAGCAGAATGTCAGGAATCGTTTGAGAAGTTGAAGCGAGGTTTGATAACGGCTCCCATTCTCACACTT
The DNA here is from genome assembly GCA_029216955.1 of Iris pallida. Lineage (NCBI taxonomy): Eukaryota > Viridiplantae > Streptophyta > Magnoliopsida > Asparagales > Iridaceae > Iris > Iris pallida. Next base: position 18,775,317 of record JANAVB010028397.1, read on the forward strand.
CCAGATGGGACCGGAGGATTCACAGTTTATTGTGACGCTTCAGGCAGAGGATTGGGATGTGTTTTGATGCAGCATGGGAAGGTAATTGCTTATGCGTCACGTCAACTCCGTGATCATGAGAAGAATTACCCGACCCACGACTTGGAGCTAGCAGCAGTAGTGTTTGCACTTAAGTTGTGGAGGCACTACTTGTACGGAGACAGAGTGGAGATATTTACTGATCACAAGAGCCTGAAGTATGTTTTCACCCAGAAGGATCTTAATATGCGGCAGAGAAGATGGCTCGAGCTACTTGTGGACTATGATGTGGACTTGCAGTATCACCCAGGGAAGGCCAACGTGGTAGCAGATGCATTGAGCAGGAGAGCCGGAGTCTACCTCCTAACAGCGCAACCAGAGCTATTGTCAGATCTTCAGAAGATGGGAATTGAAGTAATTCTTCCTTCCAATGTGGCCTTGATGGCCAGCCTACAGATTCAGTCCACCATAGTTGAGAGGATCCGGACAGCACAGTTAACAGATTCCAAGATTCAGCGGCTCAGAGCAGAGTGCGAGGCAGGGAGAAGGCCAGAGTTATGTATTCATGAAGATGGTACACTTCGACACGGCACGCATCTTTGTGTACCCAGTGGAGATATCAGACAGGAAGTCATGGCAGAGGCTCACAGTTCGCAGTACTCCATTCACCCAGGCGGCACGAAGATGTACAGAGATATTCGTCAGCACTTTTGGTGGAATGGTATGAAGAGGGAGATAGCCCGGTATGTCTCTCGATGTTTGGTTTGCCAACAAGTCAAGGCTGAACATCAGAGGCCAGCTGGACTTCTTCAACCTTTACCGATCCCAGAATGGAAATAGGAGCACATTACCATGGATTTCGTGACTGGATTACCCAGGTCTCCGGCAGGCAGAGATGCTGTTTGGGTCATTGTAGACAGGCTTACCAAGGTGGCACACTTTCTTCCATTTAGAGTTGGACAGTCAACGGCACAGCTAGCAGAGATGTATCTCAGGCAGATTGTCAGACTTCACGGAGTGCCAGTCAGCATAGTATCAGACAGGGATACGAGATTCACATCGCACTTCTGGCGCAGTCTTCATCAAAGTTTGGGGACTCGTCTCAAGTTCAGCTCAGCGTATCATCCGCAGACAGATGGGCAGTCAGAGCGTACTATACAAACTCTTGAGGATATGTTGCGGTCATGTACCCTTGACTTCGGTGGTTCGTGGGAGGATCACCTGCACCTGGTGGAATTCTCGTACAACAATAGTTTCCAGGCCAGTATCCAGATGGCACCCTTCGAGGCTCTGTATGGCAGGAAGTACAGATCTCCGTTAGCATGGGACGATGTCGGAGAGAGGCAGATGCTCGGTCCAGAACTGATTTCTCAGACGGTTGAAGTGGTCAGAAAAGTCAGAGATCACCTCCGAGTTGCTCAGGATCGTCAGCGCCATTGGGCCGATGCTCATCGGCGTCCCTTAGAATTTGCCGTCGGCGACCATGTATTCCTTAGGATCTCGCCTACCCGCGGCGTCATTCGTTTTGGCGTACGGGGAAAGCTTAGTCCTAGGTATATAGGGCCGTTCGATATTCTTGAGCGAGTAGGTGATGTGTCCTATCGTCTCGCTCTTCCGCCGTCGCTAAGTGAGGTACATAATGTATTCCATGTATCCCAATTAAGACGGTACATCCCGGACCCGAGCCATATCCTAGATCATTCGGAATTGGTTGTTGGTACCAACCTTTCGTATGAGGAGAGGCCCGTGTCTATATTGGACCGGAGGGAAAAGACGCTCAAGAACAAGACTATTAACTTAGTCCGTGTTGCTTGGGGTCATCACTCTCTAGGTGAGTCAACATGGGAGCGTGAGGACGACATCCGATCGCGATATCCCTACCTGTTTGACTCGTGAGGTATAATGTCTTTCTTATACCTTACGCTTTCCCTTCCTTGCTTGCATTGTATGATTGTATGATTGAACTGCTTAGTGTAGCTTGTCTGTGCTTAGTATAGCTTGTCGTGGCAATCTCTAGCTCCTTGATTTAATTCCGAGGACGGAATTCTTTGAAGGTGGGTAGAGTTGTCATCCTCATTTTCCGTATTTCGTATTATGCTCGTATTTGGATTTTGGCACGTATTTTATTATTCTCGACTTGCGGATTTTTGAATTCTTGTAAATGGGTTTTAGACCATGGCTTGGTTTTATTTTGGAGATTGGTTTGGTTTGGTTTGTCATGATGGAACACCATAGCCTACACACCACCTCCATTACACCACAACACCCTCATTATAACCCACCTACTTTCTCTCTCCTCCATAATTTCTCCATTAATTTCTTCTTCTTCTTCTTCTTCTTCCTCCACCAACACCTATAGGCAAGTGCATCTTGCCATTAAATAAGCACCTCTTTTTATTTGTTCATTAGCTAGATTAGGACATGGAGAACAACATTAGAACTTGGAATTTTGTGATTTGGAGTCTCCATTGTTCTAGATCTAGGTTTTAATTATTTTCGGATTTACATGGTTTTGATCTATTTTAGTTGGATTTTATGGGTTTTTGATGCTTCCATGTGGAAGAGAATTCAATTTTACTCAAGTTAGAACTTTGAAAATCTAAATTTGGTTTTGATTTGACAAGGTTATGAAGAATTGAAGTTTTGGGTTGGGTGTTCTTCCTCTCGGACAGAGGTAGGAGAAGAACACAGCCTTTCCCTCTTGTTGGCCACGCGGCTCCCGCGTACGGCCTCTGCGTAGTGGCTTGCGTACTGTGCATTGCGTATTGCTGCGTACTGCTCCCCTTGCGCACGGCCTCTGCGTAGAGCTCCTGCGTAGTGTGCATTGCGTATTGCACCCTGCGTATTGCACTTTGCGTAGCCCCTGCGTATGCTGGCCTGCGTACTGTGTATTGCGTAGTGGCTTGCATACTGTGCATTGCGTATTGCTGCGTACTGCTCCCCTTGCGCACGGCCTCTGCGTAGAGCTCCTGCGTAGTGTGCATTGCGTATTGCACCCTGCGTATTGCACTTTGCGTAGCCCCTGCGTATGCTGGCCTGCGTACTGTGTATTGCGTAGTGGCTTGCGTACTGTGCATTGCGTATTGCTTGCGTACTGCTTCCCTTGCGCAATGTAACCCTTGCGCAATGTAACCCTTGCGCAAGACAACTCTTGCGCAGCCTTGTATGCGCAGTTTATACCCCGCGTAGCCCAACCCTTGACCCCCTTGTGCTACCTACTTGTTTATGATGAATTTGTTATTTCTTGGTCTTGGCTCTTTTATAGTCCTATATATATTGGTATTGTATCAGGTATTTTACGCCCATTTTATATCCTTACGCCTTTTGTCATGAACTTGATTTTACTTATATACTTGGAATGACTATTGTACATGGCCTGGTATGACAAGGAACTTACATAACATGATAGTGACCCGTAATGGTGCACTCCTGACATGACCAACCTGACATGATAGTGGCCCGTCGTGGCGCACTCCTGACAAGTACCCTGACATGAATTATCTTGATAACTTGATAGTGGCCGTGGCGGCGCACTCCTGACTTGACTTGACTTGATAACTTAACTTGACCTGTCTTGACACCGTGGGTGCTCCTGCTTGCTTGCTTGTACAATCCACTTGTCTTGTCTTGCATCATGTCTAGGACGTGACTCCCTGGGTACCACGGCCAGGGACTCGCGCTAAATTGGAATAGGCTAATGATTAGATCAAACTAGAACATGGAGAATTCCCAGTCACAGGCAATCTCGTTATCTGGGCGCTTTAATGGACTTGTAGCTTGCCGACGAGTAGAGCACATTTCCAGCACACTGTCATGTGTTGCACCCTCTAAGTCACCTAAGGGTACATTTGTCTCCCGGGCAATGTACCCACCTGTAACTCTCAACCCGCGGAAGGATAACTGGATGGTCTGCAGGGCTTGGGACTGGGAGTTTCTCACTTGCATCTTGTTAGTAATTAGGCTTGTGATAACCCTAGTTAGTTAAAGTAGTAAGCCGTAGTACTTGCTTGGCCGATTGTGAATGAATGGTGTCCAGCCCCGTCTAAGTCTTGTCTAGCCCTTGTACCTGGAACTCTTGATCATGATTGTTTTACTTATCTCCAACGATAAATGGGTAGAGACAGTGAACTATTCAGGCGAAGGGGTACAATCCCGGTCCTTGTTTGGTTTAAGGATTGTAACCTGGCTCCCGGAATGGTTCCACGTCCTTAGTCGTTTATCGCTCTGTGTACTTTTATTACTTGTACTTTTATTCTTTGTGTTCTGATATGCTGGCTTTTGTTCTTATTTGTGGCCTCCTTTGTGGCACTTGCTCTTTCTGGGGTTTGACCCAGCTGGTTTTGTGTGGCCAGATTTCGGAGCAGCACCCGAGGATCTACCAAGCTTCCAGCCCAATGGTGAACACTAGACGGAACCCGGGCTACGAGTGGGTTTTCCCTTTTTGTTTCACCCACTTATATGTAAATTTATTCTTTTGAGGCGTTTAGCCGACGAGCACCTGTTAGCTCGATGCACATTTACTTACTGTCTGCCTACGGGCTGTAAACATGATTAACAAATCCTAGGGTTGATCATGTACGACTGAACTCTTGCTAGTCCTATCATTTTGTACGACTAGCTTCATGATCATCCAATATGTAATATTTGGGACGCCTTATATATATATATTTGATGCTCTAACATCTTGTAACTCTGTTAATTGCTTGAGATTGAGACAATAGGCTTGACCTTAAGAGACTGCTGGCTTGTAGTAAACCCTCATATCTAGACAGCCGTGACCGTGTAGTTGAGATGTATTCTATTTCAATATACGTAGCTGGCTGTGTCCGCCCCCGCTCTCCAGTATTCTGGTTCTGGGGCGTGACACGGTTTAAGTGGTGGCCCATGCAGGTCTTGTCAATCAAGAAATGTGAGGGTTTACCGAATAGATGTCTCAATCAATATTCGCCCTTGATCTCTGCTCATATCTACAAATCCCTGAGATTCTTGACCTGATCACATGCTTGTATCATTGATCTGTCCTGGTCCTTTCCTTATTGTTCCCTATGTCGTCTTCTTCAGCGGCATTACTCCCGGACCTGCCAACCAGCCAGAGGAAGCTCGACAAGCACCCCAGCGCCAGGAAGATCAAGTTCAGCACTCTGGAGTAGCCTCCCGAGTTATGCTTCCCGGAGGCTCAGAACCTCTAGTTCAGGAAGCTCCGCCCGTTCAACCAGCTAGACAGGATGAGGGACCTTTGGTAGGGCTTATCAGGGAACTGCTTGCGTCCCAAGATCGTCGAGGCGACGCCTTGCACCAGGAAGTTCATGATGCACTAAACCGAGGAGGTCCCCAAGGAAATCAGGCGGCCAACAGTTTCAAGCGCTTGAACCCTCCCTTCTTTGACGGCAGTGAAGATGCGGTTGCCGCGGACGCTTGGCTTCAGGATACCGAAGCACCTCCAACGGGCGCCCTCGGATACAGAAGCACCTCGGACCTCAGAGCCCTCAAACGCTCCAATCCAGATGGTACCTCCTTCCCCGACTCCTAGCTCTACGGAGGATGTGGTCGAAATGATCAAAGACCTGCGGGAGCGCTTCGAGTCCAAGAACAGGCAAGAGGAACGCCAGAAGATGGGCTTTCCCCAGCCTTATCCCCTCGAGTGGAACAAGGTGGTTTATCCCCCAAAGTATAAGCCACAAACACTCACCCCATACGACGGGAAGGACTCTCCGCGACGGTACCTGACGTACTTCCAGTCACAGACGGGGCATCTTCCGAAGGAGGACGCGCTCCTCACCAGTATCTTTGTCGGGGCCCTGAAAGGAGTAGCATATGACTGGTACTGCAGCCTCCCCGACAATTCCATATCGTCCTTCGACGACCTGACGCGCCTCTTCCTCGACCGCTTCTACGACGGCGGGAAGGACATGACGATGGCGTCTCTCATAGAGATACGTCAGAAGGAGAAGGAAACGGTTCGGGCGTTCATCGAACGCTTCCGACAGGCTTACTTCAGGCTACTTCCAGGCATGCCAGAACATGCGCTCCTCTCCGCTTGCAGCATGAACATGCTGCCTGCAGTAAAGCTCTGGCTCAACTCTACTCCCCCTCCTGACTGGAGCTCCCTGATCATCGAAGCTGAAGCTGCAGAAAAGAAAGCGGCCAATGCACGTCTTCTGGGTGTCAGCTTCCCCGCCTTTGACGATAAGGGAAAAAAGTCCGCAGCTAACAGCTCCGGACGAGAAGCAAAGAGGAAACAGGCATTGACTGTTAATGCCTCAAAAGGCGCATCTGCGCCTACTCAGAAGCCTCCACTGGCACCAAGACCCAAGGAGGTTTATTCATTCAATGATGACGACACCCTGCAACTTTTTGAGATACTGAAGCAGGGTGACAAGATCAAGCTACCGGACCCAAAGCGGCCCGATGAAGTTGGGAAAGTGGACAATCCAAGGTACTGTCACTACCATCGGTTTGTCGGACACCCGACCAAGGACTACTACGTCCTCAAGAATTACATCCAGCGCATGATCAATGCGGATGTAATCTCTGTCGACTATGAAGAGAAGACGGTGTCGGCCAATCTGGTTTCGCTTCAGTTCGGCACCTTGCCGCCAACTACCACACAAGATGGCGTCGTCCCCATCCCTAAGACGACAATGGAGGTGGTAAACTTACCACCTACTCGTGACAATGTGAGTGGACTCACCCCGCTCACCACATCTCGAGAAGAGGTCCTCTGGGTTCACCCCGACCTCGTCTCCGAGGTGACTCAATCGGAGGTACGCCCTACCTCCAAATCAAAAGGCAGGAAGATCAAGTCTTGCCGCACAGTCTCTTCTTCAACAGAAGAGGCACTTCCAGTGCAAACACGTGCACAACAGAGCTCCCAATCCGGCGAAGCCGCCGCCGAGGTGGTGCCTCCTAGCACCATCCCTGAAGAGGGTCCATCTAAGCCCTCAGCAGCCAATAAGCAGAAGCCGGTGGAGGCCCGTTTTGACAGACCTCTACGGAAGGAGAATGCTTTGGGGCTGTCCAAGCCTCACAACTTCGACATTCTGGTACAATTAGCCAGTACACCTGCGCGCCTGTCTTTGTTCGAGCTCCTGCGTCTTTCTAAAGATTCCCGAGAAGCTCTCTGCGAAGCTCTGAAGGACGCTGAATCCTTTTTCAGTCAGGTCAAGCAGCCTGAAGACCTCCCAACTACTTGTGCGCACTGTCATTGTGCGGATGAAGTTATCCCAAACATAACTTTCACCCAACAAGACATGCTGCTCAAGCATCACCGACATAACCGACCGCTGTATTATACAGGGTACATTGGCTCGGTCAAGGTGAGCCGGATTCAGATCGATCCTGGGTCTTCCCTAAGCATCATTCCAAAGGCGCTGCTATCAAAGCTGGGGATCCCGATGTACCGGCTGGCGCCCTCCAATACAACCATCAGTGGCTTCAATGCTAGCAAGAGCGAGCCATTGGGCAAGATCCGACTGAAGTGTCACATTGGCAGCCTCAAAACTGAGGTAACTTGTTATGTAGTAGATGCCGAGGTCAACTACAACATCCTGCTCGGTCGACCATGGCTGCATGAGTACATGGTGGTGCCCTCCACGCTCCACCAGTGCATAAAGTATGTATCCACCAATGGCGTCATCCGGACGGAGTTTGCAGACATCGATCCTTTCAAAGGGATTGAAGCCTACTTCACCGATTTCGACTTGTACAAGCCCATTGACGAGGAGGAAGCCAACGACGCTGATGATGAGGCAGAGACGGCAACAGAGCCGGACATGGAGCCTGAGACGACTCCCGACGCCCCCTTAAAAATCTGACTGAAGGGGAAACCACCCCAAAAGGCGCCTCCAATGAGCATCAAGCTATCAGGGAAAGCGCCGGCTCGCGAAGCACCCCTGAAGATACGCCTCAAGGGAAAGCCACCTCAAACATCGGCTCCCCTGGTGGCAAAATTACAAGGGAAGGTACCACTCACCGGAGGCGCAACCGAGGCGCCTCTCAAGGTGCGTCTCAAGGGCAAGCCGCCGCAGTCATCCAAGGTGTCAGAGAAGGCTCATATAACCCTCTCAGACCCCAAAGCTGTGTTGGACTCTCCTAGTCCGCCCCCAGTTCTTACAGACGAGGAGCTTGGTGATTATATCTCGGCTGACGTAGAGGCACCCTCCTTTGACAATGTAATCCCACGGGATAAGATCTCGTACTTTATCAATAATAGAGTGTCTTTTAATTATTCTTGTCTTCCACACTGGAATGCCATGTATACATTAGACAACGCTCTACGCTCGTTGCAAACACAAATAACGACCGTCTACCATAATCAAATAGTACCGTCTCAAGGAGTCTTCATAGTCCCTCCACGGAGCCGAGACCAAGGCACCATCATCTCGGGCAAAGTCGAGCGTCGTCGGGACCTCCCGTCAATCGAGCCCGAACCTGATACCGGCAGAGTACAAGTCTATCGGTACACGGATACGGCTAAGCACATCATCCAAAAGATGGGCTACGACATGAAAAGCAACAAAGGCTTAAACTACGGCAAGGGTCGGCATCTCCCTGTCCGGCTTTCGATGCCCAATGGAAAGCCACAGGACTATTATAATCGGACTGGACGAGGGTTAGGCTATGTCACGCCGCCATCAACCCCAGAGAGTTCAGATGCAGAAGACATAGAAAATTCCCATTCGTCCGAAGCATCGACTTGGGATTTCGATACCAGTATCGGATCAGTCTTCAGGAAAGTGCTGTCAGCTAACATGACGTCAGCACAACCTCAAAAAGGTGAAGGCGAAGACCAAGCGTCAGAACCCTTCGAAGAAGAACCCTGGGCCCAACACCTAGGGGAACAATGGGAATCTCGTTTTGAGCTTCGTGAACCTCCCACCGAAGACGAAGTCGAGCAGATCGACCTCGGGGAGGAGTCTTCTTCCAAACCCATCTTCATCAGTAAAAGCCTGGAAGGAGAAGATCGAGAATCTTTAATCCAACTGGCTAAGGAGTATATCGACGTCTTCGCCTTGAGCTATGAAGACATGCCGGGACTCGATCCACAGATCGCAATGCATAGGTTGAACATCTTACCTGATGCCAAACCTATCAAACAACAGCAGCGACGCTTCCGTCCGGACATCATGAATGCCATCGATCAGGAGGTTGACAAACTCTTGACTTGCGTCTTCATCCGTGAAGAACAACACCCGGATTGGGTAGCCAACATCGTTCCTGTCACCAAGAAGAACGGGAAGATACGAGTCTGTATCGACTTCAGGGATCTCAACTCTGCTTGCCCGAAGGACGAATTCCTGCTTCCAATCACTGATGTGATGATCGACAACACATGTGGCTTTGAGCGCATGTCCTTCATGGACGGGTATTCAGGCTACAATCAAATCAAGATGTTCCCCGATGACGTAAAACACACGTCATTCAGGACTCCAAAGGATGTTTTCTGCTACACAGTAATGCCCTTCGGCTTGAAGAACGCCGGTGCGACATACCAGCGAGCTATGAGCACCATCTTCCGTCAACATCTTCGCAAGACAGTCGAATGCTATGTTGACGACATCGCAGTCAAGAGCCGCCTCAAAAGAGATCACCTACAAGACCTGAAGACGGTCTTCGATCTCATGCGGGCGCATCAACTTAAAATGAACCCCGCTAAATCCTTTCTGGGGGTTTCTAGTGGCAAATTCTTGGGCTTCGTCATCACAGCGAAAGGCATTCATGTTGATCCTGAGAAGACCAAAGCCATCCTCAACATGGACCCTCCAAAGAACCTTCGAGAACTTCGAGGCCTACAGGAACGTCTGGCATATATCCGGAGGTTCATAGCAAACCTTTCCGGTAAATGTCAACCCTTCACTCAGCTCATGAAGAAGGGAGTCTCTTATGTCTGGACAGAGGAGTGCCAGAAGGCTTTCGACGACATCAAAGCCTACTTGACGAGCCCACCAGTCCTGGTAGCGCCAGTCACCGGCAAACCATTTCTCCTCTACGTTCGTGCCATGGATCATTCTCTTGGCGCTCTGCTCGCTCAAAACAGCGATACAGGCTATGAGCAAGCAATCTACTACCTCAGTCGAACACTCATCGGGGCCGAACACCGGTACAACCCCGTCGAAAATGAGTGCTTGGCTTTGGTGTTTGCCATCCAGAAGACTCGTCATTATGTCTCGGGTCAGACAATTCATGTCATTTCCCGAGTCAATCCGCTCAGAGTCCTCATGACGAAGCCAGGATCATTGAACTCCCGGCTGGCTACATGGGCGATCTTGCTAACACCGTACAACATGGTGTTTGTGCCCCAAAAAGCTGTTAAGGGTCAAGCTCTGGCTGACTTTTTAGCTGCATACCCCATCCCAGAATCCTCAAAACTCTATGAAGATATCCCGGATGAGGTCCAAGAATCCAACGTCACCGAAGGAAGCTCCGTTTGGCGGATGTTCTTCGACGGCGCTTCGAGAATAGGCCCCAAAGGCCAAATCATCGCAGGAGTGGGGGTAGTCTTAGTCTCCCCCGATCAGCTGGTCATCCAGCGTGCGTACTCTCTTTCGAAGCCGTGCTCCAACAACGTTGCCGAGTACAACGCACTCGTCATGGGACTCCAGCTCGTACAATAGCTGGGGGTCGACCATCTGGAAGCTTACGGCGACTCAAAACTCGTCGTAAACCAGGTTCGGGGACAATACGAAGTTCGCCATGAAGATTTAATCCCTTATCATGAAGTCACGTTGAACATCATTTCAACCTTCACCGGGTTCTTCATTGAACCTGTCCTCCGTTTACAAAACTTGGAGGCCGATGCTCTGGCTGGCCTCGCAGCCTCATTAGCAGCGCCCTTTGGGACTCAACACTATATCACGGTAACAGGACGAGATCTGATTTGTCCCAGAAACAACCTATGCTTGCGGGTGGCTCACGCCATGCCGACGAACACTGGGGTTAATGTCCGAGACTGGAGGTTCCCGTTCATCGACTTCGCTGTCTATGGAATCCTTCCAGAGGACCCGAAGGAAGCCGTCTCAGTCAGGAGACGCTCTCTTTGATTCTACTACGATACGGCTACCAAAACACTGTACCGACGCTCCTTCGATGGGCTCCTCCTTCGATGCCTGTCCAACGAAGAAGCAGCCGAAGCTCTTCAAGAAGCTCATGACGGAACTTGTGGAGCTCATCAACCCGGTCCTAAGTTGCAAGATCGACTGCGACGAATGGGCTACTACTGGCCAACCATGGTTGCCGATGCTGTCGAATATGCCAAGAAGTGCCACGCGTGCCAACTTCATGCAGACTTCATACATACACCATCGGAGCCGCTACATCCTACAGTCGCCTCCTGGCCCTTCGAAGCCTGGGGCATGGACATTGTAGGGCCAATCACCCCTCCTTCATCGAGAGGACACCGTTTCATCCTGGCCATCACCGACTACTTCTCCAAATGGGCGAAAGCAGTTCCACTAGCAGAAGTAAAAAGCTCCAGGGTGGTCAGCTTTATCAAACACCATGTCATTTACCGTTTCGGAGTACCTCGGCGGATCATCCATGACAATGGTCCTCAGTTTATCAGCCACATTTTCAGCAGGTTCTGTGACAAGAATCGTATTCAGAACGTGGCCTCAGCCGCCTACAATCCGGCAGCAAACGGATTGGCTGAGGCATTCAACAAAACTATCGTTAGGCTGCTCAAAAAGGTCGTGTCATCCAACAAACGCGACTGGGACGAAAAGCTTGGCGAATGCCTTTGGGCCTACCGCACAACGGTACGGACCCCAACAGGCAACACTCCATTCTCCCTGGTCTACGGGTGCGAAGCAGTACTGTCTCTCGAGATACAGATACCTTCGCTCCGCGTAGCAATCACAAACGAACTCACAGAAGAGGACAATCAACGTCGTCGTCTGCGGGAACTGGAGGCACTTGACGAAAAGCGTCTCTTAGCTCAACAACGCATCGAGCTCTACCAAGCCCGTATATCATAGGCTTTCAACAAAAAGGTCGAAAAGAGGACTTTCCAAGTTGGCGACCTGGTGTTAGCAGTCAGAAGACCAATGGTGTTGACCCACAAGACACCAGGAAAGTTCGAGCCCAAGTGGGAAGGACCTTTCATCATAGAGACGGTATACTCAAACGGTGCTTACTGTCACGACCCGTACCCGTTTTTTTTTAAACGGATACGAGACGTGTCCAAGCCAGCCTACGCCGCAGTGTCGGCGGTAGAACGCTGTCACGGCCATGAAGATCAAAATCACAAATAATACTCATTCACAAAATTAATTTAATTTACAAAGAGCACAAGTTTTACCTTTGCAGAAAATATAAACTTGTACAAATGTTGAATGACTATAACCCGACTTTCTAGCTAGTCTCTAGGCCTTTGTCTGCAAGTATTCCCGTCACTCCCCAAGCTAAGTAAATCCACGGCTAACCTGAAAATGTTGGTTTCCAGTCAGGAATGGAACGAGCACAATTAACTGAATGCAATTTCAAATAAAGAAGATGACTATAAAATAAAGGTTAGACATCAATTATGAGTTTTGAAAATAAACAGGAAATACAGAAAACTAATAGTAATTAAATAGACACAACAGACTTTCTCCAACTACTAGAAGTACCTTTGATATGTGATCGGTCTCGGGACAATTATGCGACACTGTCTACACTGTCTAAAGTTACACTGTCTACACTGTCTAAGTTACACTGTCTACACTGTCTAAGTTATACTGTCTACATTGTATAAAGCTACACTGTCTACAGAAAATATTGTAATAAAGAAACACTGTCTACAAAATAATAATCACGATCTACACAATTTAAATGCAGTAATAATCATGGTCTACACTGTCTACTTTGCAATAAATAAATCACTATCTACACTGTCTACAAGAAATAAATAGATCACTGTCTACACTGTCTACAATAAATAATGAATCACTGTCTACACTGTCTACACTGTCTAAGGTCAGATCACACATCGTTGGTACTTCCCATTCCCGACTCAACAATTTTAATAGAAAATAATCACATAACCAATGGCCAATCAATAAAATATAGTAAAAATCAATATTAAAATGCAGATAATAAACTGTACTCGCCTGTGGTCCTTTGCTGGTGAAACCGACAATCTGAACTACTCAATGTGCCACTATAGTCAAAATCCGTACAATAGTCCCCGAAAGCTGAAATAAACAATACCAATGATCTCAGAATAGTCAAATTAGCGAGGATTGCCTGTCCTTAAGTCCAATTCTGGACATAGGGACAAAACAATAATTTTGGGCCAAAACGATGTCCGCCGTTGGACCCGCCTTGCACCGAAAAGTGTGCCAGAGTCAACGGTCTCTAAAGTCGTCAAACTACATGTCTACGGATCCAGTTTTCTGATACGAACCCAACCGTATGTCCAAAGTTGGATTCCGGCGGGCCGTGCACAAAATCGCCCGTTGAGTGGGACCGTGGGGCCCGCAAAACGACGATTTTATCAATGGTCTCAGAATCGGACCAAACTTGGCATGCAAGACCAGAAAAATGATACGGTCATGTTGGCGCAAGTTCCGTCTCGATCTGACGAACGTGCACAAAGTAATTAAGAAATTTGCAACGTGCACGATACGGTGAATTTCGACGGATACGCATCAAATTCGTCGCGCACACGCGACCAATTTGAATTCCGTCAGAGCCCACACGACCACAAAGCCGTTACGCAGCTTTCGATCCTTTCGGTACCCGACCACGTCGTCCGGATTGGCGTGACGCACGTCGTGTGAAGCGATTTCAATGTTTTTAAAACAGATTTTTCCCGAACTTTGAAGTTAATTTAACAGCAATATAATTGATGAAAAATAAATCTATAAACAGGATTTCCATCTCGTATATGTTGTCAACAAATCTGTTCAAGCGGTTTCCTATGGTTCGCGTTATCCTAGTCGAGAATCGACCGCGAACTTAGGGTTTTAGTGCTGTTACTAACTTCTAAAAATCAGGTTTTTCCCCAATTTTGGGATTCGATTTCTTCGCGTACATCGCGAATCATCACGAACTACTTAAAGGGGGTTGTAGAGGGTAAGGTTGTGGTCGAACCTGTTTTGGTGGATCGGACAACCGCCCAATGACGAAGAAGAACCGTCGCCACGAAACTGGCTCGAAGCCCTGCTGCTACTGCTGCTCTTCCTCTGTTTTTTTTTTGCGCCTGTGCGCGCGGCCTGGGTTCTGGCGCGGCTCCCGGCCGCGCGTGGTGGCGCGTCGACGGCGATTGGCCGCTTAGGTGTTCAGGGGCGTGGGTTAGGGTTCAGGTTGGACGTCGCTTCCTTCCTTCCTCGATCTCTCGTACTCGTATAAAACCGTATATTTAAAGCCTAAGTCCCTCGGTTCACAGGGGTCAAGGTTTCTCGGTTTGGGAATTAGTTTCCCATGGTGGCTGGGCTCTAGAATGGGCTGAGCTGATTGGCTGCTTTCGGTCGAGCATGGGGTCCGAGTTCTCTTTCATGTTTTAGCAGTTTGGGATGTAATTTAAAACGAGAGACTATTCTGCTTCAACAGCTAAGAATGCACACAATTTTCTTTGCTAAACAATTGTCAGCTATCTCTATTATGCTGAAAATTGAGAACTTTCTGAAGTACCATTAATTTAAACCATCTAAGACTATCAGGAGGAAGAAGTGACCAAGATGAGAAAATAATGTGTGAACCAAGTTACCCAGGAAATATTTATCACCTTAGTATTTAATGCGTAAATTGATTGTACAGATTTCTTGGTTTGTGGTGTGTTTCTTGAGTGTGAATGTAAAACCAGCAATATTCATGAGAATAATATTGAAGGATTCTGGTAATAAATCCATAATTCTACTGTATACTATTCAATTATCCCAATGTCAACAAGCATTGGCCCAAGTGGTCATCATGACTTTCACACATAAAGACACAGAAACCAGGTTGGTGGTTCGAATCACCTAGGCGCACTTTAAATATTAAGGGCGATGAATCAGAATATTCAGGTAGCAGCTGACTGAGAGTTCAATCTGGAGAAACGGTCTACTCAGACGAAGATCATGGTACCGACGGTCAGCTCGAGTAGAGCGTTCGATGGAAATCCACCCAAACAATGAATCGAGAAATGTTGCATCTAACACTTTAATCAAGGATCGGTGTGGAGAGGACCCATACCAGGACATTTCAGAGATGATTTGATTTATAGAAAAACCTGAGCTTAAGCAAAACACTGGGATGTAGACTCACCATTTTAATAAAATAAATAATAATAATAATAATATATTCTAATTTTTTTTTGGAAGGGCAGATACAAATCTACCTACCTTAAAATAATTTCGTCCTCGAAATTCCAATTCATAATTATTCCTTATATTTCAAGGGAACTACCATTACCTTAATCTCCTCGAATTTTAATCCCTCAAAACAGTTTATATCCTTCTCCTTGTCCATTTCGGCAACTACAAAAATATCGAGGACTTTCACCCACCTTTGGTCACACTACTACCTCAAGGCTGGGTCACTAAAATTTTGTAATCATCCAACTAATTGCTATAATTGTTACCAATTGATATCTACTGAATATGGCACCTATAAACCTCTCAGATCTATCAAATAACCCAGAATCTAACATGCAACAAATTTACACAAGTAGCTAAGAAATATTGGTAAATTCTAATAAGTAAGACCATTCGTCACTCTACAATACGAAGGACAGGAAGATAGGGACAATAATCGAGAGCGATTATGAAGCTCCCAAAGCGGTAGAGGGCATCCAATAATGTCGACAGAAGGAGAGTTTATAAGCCCTTGTCCTATTCACTAGATTGGGCTACTCTGTTCCAGTCACTTGCTAAATCGAATAACTCTTCATTTCTTAGAGGGACTTGCAATTTGTGCAATACAAGAGTTCCGTTCTCAAAATTTCAAACAAGGTTCCCTAATAGAACAAAATTTGAGAAATCAAGATTGTGACCTTTCCGTGGTTATTTAAACACACGAGCAGTTAATGTGAATGCAATACAATATTGTATCACGACTTCCAAGTAGATGGAATAAAGTTTACGAATGGATCTCATTCTAAGGGGTGAAGATTACATAATCGGTACAGGGGCCGACTTCAATAGTTCAGTGCTATAGTCCAAAATTGGTGATATACATGGTTAGGTTTTACAGGGTCTTAATGGGTTCCTTATTTGGATTTCAATCTATATTGACTGGACAAGATTCTAAAAACTATTTCTCCTAGGTTAAGGTAACCTAGACTAAGTTTCCACCCAAGGGGTTGAGCTAGTTGGGCAGTCGGATTGGTTAAATAGGTTCTGTAAGCCCTGTAGGTGCGCCTTCCGTGACTTTTGTGTTTAGGTAGCCCGAGAAGACACAATTAAATGGCACACTAGTGACATGTGCGTAATGGGCTTCCAGTCGATCATAACCATATATTGGGTCGAAAGGTTCAAGTCGAGTTAGAGTCTCTAATTGCAGCCCGAAAGTATACGATTATTAGGGTAAGGGTTAAAGCTAGTCCCTTTGACCTGAAAGTCGTACTATATAAATAGAGTACAAGGGGACGAATTTGAGTGGGACATGATATGCCTAGATAAAGGTGGACTCGTCTAGATCTTGCATATGAAGTTTGTTGGAAGATAACAGCTGGTCTCGTGCTCTGAATATTAATGGCACGGCCGGGGGCACAAAATGATCTAAATGGAAAGTGGGACACATAGGGCACTAGTTATCATTCTAATAGAAATTATTCTAATCACTCGATAATCCTGGTATATCCTAAAAATTTTTAGAAGACTTACGGTCTACCCACCTTAGAAGCTAGGACATGGTTTTAGGAATGGTGAGGTTTAGGAGGATTCCAAAGTCCAGATACTTACCTCGACTCTTGTTAAAGGAGAACAAGGCACGGCGTTACAGGATACCGTGGATATAGGTCATGTCAAGGATCGTTCCTCAATAAATAGAGAACGAGCGTGTACAACGACGCATGGTCGATAAAATAGAATGATCTATTCATCCATGGTTTATAAGAGTTATCGACGGGGTAACCAACTCTAAGGTAAAACATATGAAAAGATTTCTACAACTGAGTCATAAATTTCTATTTGTGCCAACCTGCCAGGCTATCGTCACAAGAGTTGTAGTGATCGTGTATTGCTATTGACAACTGGTAGATCATAATATGACAGGGTATTTAAGCTATGGTATTGGCTAAGCTAGTGACTGTGGTGTTCCAACACTAGTTAGGTCTTAATAATAAAATTTACATAACTAGAGTAATATTTGTTGGAAACCAATCTCAGAATGAGTGTCACGGTAAATGATTACCCTATTGTCCACTCATCTCATGTCTAATTGTGGGCTTCGGTCGAGGAAGGGTTGGTTCAAGGCATAAGGGTTGCTAGTTAAGGCAAGCTTCCAGCAAATAATTAGAGACTCACAACATTGGGTTTCTTGAGAATAGATAGTCTCCTAGGTTAGTGTTCTGACTAAGGGTAAAACCCTAATCGTTCTCAAATTTAGATGGCTTGAAAGTCCCGATAACAGTTTGGGGTCGAGAGAAGAACGAGTAACTCGATCATATGGCTGGCTGACGATAACTACCCTTGTGTATACAACTACCATAGCTCTGGGGATACGCGGTATCTCTCTACCAATTACGAGCTTCTGCCTTTCCGAACCAGTAAAAGACAAAAACCATAAAGAGTTCAAGAAAGATGTTACTAAATATAATCACGTGATTCAAGGGCGAACGAATAATTCAAAATGAATTGTCAAGCAACCGCGGATGAGATCCTAGATACCTGTATATCTCCATCCACGTAGTGTAATTAAACGAGGAGCGAAACAATTGCATCATGGTTGATCAGACCATGATACACTGATTCTGATTAGACAATAAGTTAGCGGGCGTCCCCACTAAACATATGCCTCGAATCAAGCTCGAGAACAGAGTAAGCTTGCAAAAACTAGGCTGTAATAGCAGCGTTGGTCAAGATAGTCAAGATTCCAGTACGCGAGATTTTTGAGAAGAGGAACAAGTAGTTCGAGTTTAGAGGGAATCAACTTCGCCTGGTGTTCTTGCTTCTATAGACATCCCACTATCATCTTACCCTTAAGGCCTTGGTCGACTAATGGTTTATGGACTTCTGAATTCTATATTCTAGGTAACCTATTAGTGTCAATCAATTTTCTCGTCAGTAAGTCACAAGGACTACAGAATGCTAGGTTGGAAGACATGCTACCCAACCTCACAGAACTTCCACTACTATTGGCTTCGGATCTTATAGAACATACAGGGCACGGTCCTATCCTCTATGGTATCCTAAACTTGTAATCACGTCTGAAGTCATTTCACCGGGGATTATGCCTCGCCCGTATACTCAGGCTGCGGTAACTCTTGGTTCCGTGATTCAGGTGTGATATACTATCAGGTACTCTACCTTACATTGACACAAGGGTATCTAAGATCTAAATAGGTCAACTAGGACATAGGTTTAGCAATGTTCCATAACCTACAATTCTTCGAAAGGACTTCAATTCTATGGGTTGTGCCTCGCCAGTACGCTGCTGGCTGCAGTGAACCCACATTCTCTACTCTCAAATAATTGACGACAGTGCGCTGCTGTCCTGCCATTATGAGCTAACTAACACTCCCTTAACTATATTCATAAAATTCACGAGCTTCTAGAGATTCAAACAATTGACTATGAAATAAGACATAAATATTTGTCCTATCAGTCACAATCTTTAAAATAACAGATTGCACAGGGAGGAATAAACTGAAGACAAAGAACTACAACATTCTGGTATCTCTTTCATGTGTATTCGAACCATGGGAATTTTTTTTTTTTTGGATCAATCTACCTTGAGATTTGCATTTGAATAACCGAATCAGGAATTATAAACTATTCCCTTACGGCAAAAATAGGGTTTTAAATGAGCAATTCAGACTAAGATATGGTGACGGTATCCAAGGAGGCAAAAGAATGAATTGAATAATCTATCAAGGCCAGATCATTAATTCTATGAAGTCCTGCCTTACCAAGGAAATAAACTATCCAAATTGGATTACATCGTCGTACCAAGAGATAATAATGTACCTATGGGGATCTGCTAACTATCAAAATTAATAACTCCTTATCTACATTGCATGGCCTAGACTACCCATCGATAAATTTCTATAAGGGACTCCTAGTCCTAGTCATTCTCGTAAATTAAATTAATTTCTAATTCGTGAATGAGCATGTTCTAGTCGCAGGCTCGCAATAGTACAACTAACTAAAGTACTATCACGAGTTCGCATGATTTGCGAAGATCGACCTGCATGGGCCACCACAAAAACTTGTCACGACCCGCACCCGTTTTTTTTTTAAACGGATACGAGACGTGTCCAAGCCAGCCTACGCCGCAGTGTCGGCGGTAGAACGCTGTCACGGCCATGAAGATCAAAATCACAAATAATACCCATTCACAAAATTAATTTAATTTACAAAAAGCACAAGTTTTACCTTTGCAGAAAATATAAACTTGTACAAATGTTGAATGACTATAACCCGACTTTTTAGCTAGTCTCTAGGCCTTTGTCTGCAAGTATTCCCGTCACTCCCCAAGCTAAGTAAATCCACGGCTAACCTGAAAATGTTGGTTTCCAGTCAGGAATGGAATGAGCACAATTCACTGAATGCAATTTCAAATAAAGAAGATGACTATAAAACAAAGGTTAGACATCAATTATGAGTTTTGAAAATAAATAGGAAATACAGAAAACCAATAGTAATTAAATAGACACAACAGACTTTCTCCAACTGCTAGAAGTACCTTTGATATGTGATCGATCTCGGGACAATTATACGATACTGTCTACACTGTCTAAAGTTACACTGTCTATACTGTCTAAGTTATACTGTCTACACTGTCTAAGTTACACTGTCTACATTGTATAAAGCTACACTGTCTACAGAAAATATTATAATAAAGAAACACTGTCTACAAAATAATAATCACGATCTACATAATTTAAATGCAGTAATAATCATGGTCTACACTGTCTACTTTGCAATAAATAAATCACTGTCTACACTGTCTACAAGAAATAAATAGATCACTGTCTACACTGTCGACAATAAATAATGAATCACTGTCTACACTGTCTACACTGTCTAAGGTCAGATCGCACATCGTTGGTACTTCCCATTTCCGACTCAACAATTTTAATAGAAAATAATCACATAACCAATGGCCAATCAATGAAATATAGTGAAAATCAATATCGAAATGCAGACAATAAACTGTACTCGCCTGTGGTCCTTTGCTGGTGAAACCCACAATCTGAACTACTCAATGTGCCACTATAGTCAAAACCCGTACAATAGTTCCCGAAAGCTGAAATAAACAATACCAATGATCTCAAAATAGTCAAATTAGCTAGGATTGCCTGTCCTTAAGTCCAATTCTGGACATAGGGACAAAACGGTAATTTCGGGCCAAAACGATGTCCGCCGTTGGACCCGCCTTGCACCGAAAAGTGTGCCAGAGTCAACGATCTCTAAAGTCGTCAAACTACATGTCTACGGATCCAGTTTTTTGATACGAACCCAACCGTATGTCCAAAGTTGGATTCCGGCGGGCCGTGCACAAAATCGCCCGTTGAGTAGGACCGTGGGGCCCGCAAAACGACGATTTTATCAATGGTCTCAGAATCGGACCAAACTTGGCATGCAAGACCAGAAAAATAATACGGTCATGTTGGATACGGTCATGTTGGCACAAGTTCTGTCTCGATCTGACGAACGTGCATAAAGTAATTGAGAAATTTGCAACGTGCACGATACGGTGAATTTCGACGGATATGCATCAAATTCGTCGCACACACGCGACCAATTTGAATTCCGTCAAAGCCCACACGACCACAAAGCCGTTACGCAGCTTTCGATCCTTTTGGTACCCGACCACGTCGTCCGGATTGGCGTGACGCACGTCGTGTGGAGCGATTTCAATGTTTTTAAAACAGATTTTTCCCGAACTTTGAAGTTAATTTAACAGCAATATAATTGATGAAAAATAAATCTATAAACAGGGTTTCCATCTCGTATATGTTGTTAACAAATCTATTCAAGCAGTTTCCTATGGTTCGCGTTATCCTAGTCGAGAATCGACCGCGAACTTAGGGTTTTAGTGCTGTTACTAACTTCTAAAAATCAGGTATTTCCCCGATTTTGGGATTCGATTTCTTCGCGTACATCGCGAATCATCATGAACTACTTAAAGGGGGTTGTAGAGAGTAAGGTTGTGGTTGAACCTGTTTTGGTGGATCGGACAACCGCCCAATGACGAAGAAGAACCGTCGCCACGAAACTGGCTCGAAGCCCTGCTGCTACTGCTGCTCCTCCTCTGTTTTTTTTGCGCCTGTGCGCGCGGCCTGGGTTCTGGCGCGGATCCCGGCCGCGCGTGGTGGCGCGTCGACGGCGATTGGCCGCTCAGGTGTTCAGGGGCGTGGGTTAGGGTTCAGGTTGGACGCCGCTTCCTTCCTTCCTCGATCTCTCGTACTCGTATAAAACCGTATATTTAAAGCCTAAGGCCCTCGGTTCACAGGGGTCGGGGTTTCTCGGTTTGGGAATTAGTTTCCCATGGTGGCTGGGCTCTAGAATGGGCTGAGCTGATTGGCTGCTTTGGGTCGAGCATGGGGTTCGAGTTCTCTTTCATGTTTTAGCAGTTTGGGATGTAATTTAAAACGAGAGACTATTCTGCTTCAACAGCTAAGAATGTACACAATTTTCTTTGCTAAACAATTGTCAGCTATCTCTATTATGCTGAAAATTGAGAACTTTCTGAAGTACCATTAATTTAAACCATCTAAGACTATTAGGAGGAAGAAGTGACCAAGATGAGAAAATAATGTGTGAACCAAGTTACCCAGGAAATATTTATCACCTTAGTATTTAATGCGTAAATTGATTGTATAGATTTCTTGGTTTGTGGTGTGTTTCTTGAGTGTGAATGTAAAACCAGCAATATTCATGAGAATAATATTGAAGGATTCTGGTAATAAATCCATAATTCTACTGTATACTATTCAATTATCCCAATGTCAACAAGCATTGGCCCAAGTGGTCATCATGACTTTCACACATAAAGACACAGAAACCAGGTTGGTGGTTCGAATCACCTAGGCGCACTTTAAATATTAAGGGCGATGAATCAGAATATTCAGGTAGCAGCTGACTGAGAGTTCAATCTGGAGAAATGGTCTACTCAGACGAGGATCATGGTACCGACGGTCAGCTCGAGTAGAGCGTTCGATGGAAATCCACCCAAACAATGAATCGAGAAATGTTGCATCTGACACTTTAATCAAGGATCAGTATGGAGAGGACCCATACCAGGACATTTCAGAGATGATTTGATGTATAGAAAAACCTGAGCTTAAGCAAAACACTGGGATGTAGACTCACCATTTTAATAAAATAAATAATAATATATTATAATTTTTTTTGGGAAGGGCAGCTACACTTACCGCCTCGCCAAACCCAATGGGGACTTGTTTATGATGCCCATCAACGACAAATTCCTAAAGAAGTACTATTCTTGACATCCTCCAGATATGTACTTCCTCAAACAACCTCTTTCCACAAACTCATACGCCTCCGGAACCCAGCTGTTCCGTGGCATCTTCCAGTAGAAAGATAACCACGTCCATATTACCTCTGAGTTGTCTCTCTACACCCTATAAAGCAGAATCTTACACTTCGTAAGCCTACGCTACCCTTCATGTTTACCACGTCCACATTACCTCTGAGTAAACATCTTGTACAAACAACCCCTGTGTTATTGTACATTTATCGCAGAACTTTCACGTCCTTATAACCTCTGAGTTGTTCGGCGTATCCCCCAAGATCATTCCTACCACGTCCATAATACCTCTGAGTAGGGAGATTCTATCATTTCGAACCCAATGATTGCCATGTCCACATTACCTCTGAGCAAACATAATGGTTCCTTCAAACTTATTATCTGTACCTGAAAACCAAGGTGCGCAAAAGATAATAGGATCACACAAATCATCAAGTTCATGACAACAAAAGATGAACACATCACAAAAAAAGGTTGTAGACTTCTTTATTCTTCTGAAAAAGGAGTACAAAAAACTACATCATCCCCCCAGTAAGGGTTGCAAAAGAACACAAAAGAAAAAGGGAAAAAGCTATGGTCCCTGAATCTCCCCAGGATGGGCTGAGAGCTCCCTGACTCGAAGCTTTAAGTCGACTGCACGGGCCTCCACCGTCGCCAGGACTCGTCGCTCTGCTTCTTTGCGCATCAATTCAACGGCCCCAGCGGAAGTATCACTTGCATGCTTCTCATCAAGCTGTTGTCGTTGCTGCGCCAAGGCAAGAGTCCGCTGAGTAAAAGTCGCTTCATCCTTCTTAAATACTGCATGTTCAGCCCGGACACGCTCGACCTCTAACTGGAGTCGGGCCCGTTGGTCTTCAAGGCGGCACATCTGGGTGTCGATATCCGCGATATTAGCTTCCAATGAAGCTCGAGTTTCCACCGTCGTCTTCATGGACCGAGACAACTGCTCTACCGCAGCCTCAGTCTTAGCCACCTCGCGCTCCCAAACGCCTACGGTGGCCTGGTATGAAGACTCGATCTCGGCGATCAGCTTCCCCTTCTCCGCATCTATCAGGACAGAGAGGTCGTTTCGCTGGATGCGTTGAAGTTCTGCGAGCCGCTCATCCAGCTCAATCACCGAAGCCTCTAGAATTTTGGCCATATGGTCGTGGCCTTGGTGAATACGAATCAGCTCGATGTAGGGCATTGCCAGAGCTTTTGCCGTCGCAAAACTCCCATTGGCATCCTTCACAGCAGATACACCCTTCTGTAACATTTTGTACACCCCCTCGACGAGGAATTTCACATACTCGACTGCATCCGCCAGGACCTGCGGCGTTATCGCGGGAGTTGGAGGAGCTACTACAGTTTGCGGACCGGAAGAAGATCCGCCAATCTCAATCAGCGAGGCTTGAACCTCGTCATCAATGGGCTCTTCATCAACAGGGGCTGGACTTCTAGCCCGAGGAGCCGAAGCAACCGGCACAGGCGTCGAGATGGTCCCCCAAGTAGAAGGAGCGACACAGGGTTCTACACCCTTACCCTTCTCAAGTCCGGAGGAACCACCGATGTCAACGGCCACCTCTTCTACCCCCGACGTCCTATCAACAGTTGGTACCTCCCTTGGCAGAATAGGGAGATTATCACTTGTCTCTTGACCCGTCGCAGCGGTCTTGACTGACAGACGGGTCTCATCATCGAGTCCCTCAACAGGGACAGAATCTGTCGCTACCTCCTGAGTGGTAGCTGCCTCAACTTCCATGGTTGAAGCCGGGGTAGGACTCGGCAATGATGCGGCCGACCTCCCCTCATCATGATAAAGAGGGGATTCAACCCTCTCTTCTGTCTCAACTACTTCTGTTGCCTCCGCAACAGGCTCTTGCAGCTCTGGAGCAACGTCATCGGAAGACGACGAACTCCATTCTTCTTCACCACCAGGAAATGGCGTGCTTGTTAAACCTTCGGCACTTGATGCTTCCATTCTGGCCTTTGCCGTCTCGGAAGCTGCTGCATCCTCAGTTTCCCTCCTGACGTAATCTGGGGATACCGGAATCTCCACGTCAACAGCATCCTCCGGATCTTCCTCCATGGGAGACATCATGGTCGGCGGGATACGCACTTCAGACGAGCCCGCCGTTCCATCTCGCCTGCTCCCACCTGACTTTGGGGTGCGAGGTTTTCTTTTTAACGGTTCCTACAAGAGAAGATGAAGCCTCGTAAATAGTGGAACCAAAATCAGATTATATGGGATGCCTTTACCTCTGCGGACGTTGAATCCGATGACGCCGTCGGTGACGACGCCTTCTTCTGCTTCTTCGGTACAGGAGATTCAATCCCTTCGTCTGCGCATCGCTTTGATCGATCATCCGAGGGTTCTGCTTGAGAGGCGGAAGGGGCACTCCGGTGACCTATCCCTGACGGACGATGCGATCGGGCCTTCACCGGCACGTTCCCGGTCATCGCTAACTGGGTGCCTGCAATAAGACTGGTCTCCCTGTCATATCCGGAGGGCGCAACAGCCATAGCACAGTAAAATTTGGCGGCTGAGTAAAGAATGGGCGGCCGCGGATCTGGGACGGGCAACGTAAAACGAGCTCCGGTACATCCGGCATTATAGTAATGCCATGCTCGTGCACCATCTAACAAACTTCCAATATACCCCAGAGAAATACTGGGGTTATCCAACATCATCTGGGCATAACCAAATTGCCGTACAAAGCGGCTTGGCAAATATGGTTCTAGGTAGCACTGATTCCTGTTCCTGTATACCAGATGAGACGGCCGGATACTCTGTAACCAGCGGAATCCCCATTGAGGCAGAGTGGTGGTACCTTCGCCCAGATCCCTTAGATCTTCGTTGGCCTCAAAGCCCAAGTAGATTGGACCAACTTTGGTAATTTCCCAACCCTGAAGACGGGATAAAATCTTTCTACAAACAGGGACACCAGTATGTGACCAGCTCCTCCGATTGAAACGACGAAGGAGTGCATCTCCAGCCTTATAATCTTCTTCCGAGCCTGGACTCATCACACTGGGATGATGCAAAATCAGCCATCCCATCAAATAGTGAAACGGCAGTTCGGCGCGCAGGAAGTTATTGTTTCGGCCTCTGTCATGAATCACATTTCCAGCAAACTCTCTCAAACCTCGCTGCAGGTTACATACCATTGCGGGGAGAAGAGCCAAACGCCGGCCGAAGACCAGCTTCACGGCTGGCAAGATTAAGTTTTGGGTTACCCTCTCTACGGCACCGGATCCGCCCGCGAACACGCAATCCCGGAGCCATATCATCAGGTAGGACGCCAACACCGCCTTGGGTGACATCCGATAAGCAAGATGCCAGAAGCAGCTGTAGGAGCGTGCATCTGACTGCTGGTCCTCACTTCTTCGAGGATTTTTCTCCCCTAACCTGCTCATTTCGGACAACACTTCGCTACGAGAGAGCGCCGGTGGAGTGGAAAATTGTGAGGGATTCTCCTTGTCTTGTCTAAAGACATAATCTCTCCAAGCGGTCACATGAGGCTGCGTCCCGTTCCTATCCCGTCTCTGCATATAGTAATGATGACTCGCCACTTCCTTGAAGACGGCCGTCATCTCCTCAGCCCTGTCCCCCAGGACTTGAAGTTCCTCGTTAGTGGGAAAGTACTCTTCATAGGGTTCCGACCCCCAGGGGAGTTTTGACACCTCGTACATCTCATGAAGTACGAACCCTAATTTCCCCACCGGAGTAAAAAAGGTCCCGGTATGGACATCAAACATCTCCAGTAGTGCGAGGAACATGTGCCTGTTGAGATCAACACCCGCCTGGGTAGCACGGATCGCGGCAGTCAACCCAATCTCTCGAAGCTCGGTCCAAAACCGTGACAAGATCCAGAGTGTCAGTTTATCCCACTTGGAAACGTAATGGCACCAACCCTCTATCCAAAAATCTCCTTTCGGGTATGAGCGTTCCATCAAAAGCATACGATGTGTAAAGGTTAAAGCACTATAAGCAAACGTATCAATGGGTACGTCACTGTAGAGGCTCCCGGGGCGTAGAGTCCGCCAGGTAAAAGAAGACCCAGACCGTGTGGCGGTCAAAGTATCCCTTTGGTCGAAAGTAGAATCAATTTGGATGACGCCAGTCACCGCTCCCCCCTGAGAAGGGGTAAGATCCCAAGACATCCTCCTCTGGGAAACAAGGCGACAGAAGGATATCAAAGGCCATTGACGTTCAAGTTGCTTGACAGTCATATGCACCCCATTCGCTGTAAAGAACCAGTCCTCCTTGACCTTCAACACCGTCGCATCAGTAGAAGTGAGACGGTCTCCGAATAGGAACTCAGGCTTCAAGAAGGTCAATTTATCAGATGTGGAAGATTTTAAAACACCACGTTCCATCATCCGTTTGAGGAACCCATACTGTTGCTCACGGATTTGGGTCATTCTCTCGGGGGGCTGATCCAGCATAAGAACCTCTTGAGCAGGGTTTATCACTTCCTCATCATACTCTACTCCCATCTGGTTGAAGACAGCCTCCAAGAACACTTCATTCAAAGGTGGGATCGCTACCGACACTAGCAAAGATCAGAAAAATGTTAGAAGCAACAAGAGAAAGAAGAGCTTCGGCACATCATCAGGGTTTAAGCCCATGCGCATCAGCAGCCTCGGCGCATCATCAGGGTTTAAGCCCATGCGCGTCAGCAGCCTCGGCGCATCATCATGGTCTAAACCCATGCGCGTCGGCGAACAAAGACCGCGGCACATCATTAAAGACCCAAGGTCTATGTGCGTTGGCGTACGGAAAAATGAGACTTACCAACCACCTCTGGCCGAACTTCGACAGGCCGTCGGGGAACGCCAGCCGTTACAACTTCCGCAGGCTCCTTCGCTTTCTCCTTCCCCTTGCCGGCACCACCGCGAGGAGTCTTGGGAGCCATTCTCTCAAAGAAGAAAAAGTTAGGGTTTTGAAGAAAAACTCTAAAGAAAGCAAAGGCACAGAGCAGATGAACTCTCTCTCTCTCCAACCCTTACCTATTTATAGGGCTTGGTCGCACGCGTAAACCGATGACGTGTAATCTCAGCCGTCGCTTCGGGTTCCGTGAGGAGATAACAACAAATACAACCAAAAGATCATCATTAATCTTTTGGGTTACCAAGGCGTCATCATCATCAACTGAAAGGAGCATGCGCCCGAACAAGCATGCGCCCAAAAAATCATGCGCCCTGACCTCCATGCTTCTTATTCAAAGTATTCCAAAACTTATTCAAAAGTTTTGAAAACTTTGAAGGGGGTCTTGTAGAAGCATGGAATTTCACAACCAGAAAGCCCATGCGCCAGGCATTATATGCGCCAGAACTCAGACAGCTAATCAAACAAGCCATAGACATTCGAAGAAGGACTTTTTTATTTATATATATAAAAGTCTATTACATGTCTAGAAAAGGTTGTACAAAGGAGAATTTCTACAAAGGAAGGTTCCTAGATCTACAGCCAACAACCACCATGCGCCTTCCGATAGGCGCAGCAGTCACCATGTGCTGTCAGCCAGGCGCAGCAGATGTCATGCGCCTCCAGCCAGGCGCATCCTACCATCTTTTCAGCAGCTCAGTTATGTGCATCCAGCTCAGTTATGTGCATCCCTTCAGCAGCTCAGTTATGTGCAACTCTTCCAACCAGGCTCACCTGGCCGAGCAGAGCCCAGTTATGTGCCGCTCTTCCAGCCAGGCTCGCCTGATAAATGCTTCGCCAAGCAAAGCATTTAACCCTCTGGCTGGAACCAAGGAAGAGAAGAGCACCGCAAATGCTGTGGCCAGGGGAGGCTTCGAAAGAGCCTCCAAAGACCAAGGAAGACCATGATCGAAATCATGGCACAAGGAGCTTTCAACACAATCAAAGTGGGCGGCACCCACTTTGAAGGAAGAGAGAGCCTAGCACCGCCATTCCGATCTACGGCTCTTCCGGAACAACGGAGACGAGGCCCGAACATCCTTATCTTTGGATGCAACAGGCACCTTCCGCCTGCCTCAGAAGCCCTCGACTCTGTCTTTTGGATGTAGCAGTCACCTTCAAGTGCATCGAAGACAACACGACATCTCATCTTCACCCTCGGGAGCACTTCGTCAACAGAATGCACCCACATATCCAAGTTCATGTTGGAAGTACGTGAGGGAATGAGGAGCAAACCTTCTCTCCATGCCACT
The DNA here is from genome assembly GCA_029216955.1 of Iris pallida. Lineage (NCBI taxonomy): Eukaryota > Viridiplantae > Streptophyta > Magnoliopsida > Asparagales > Iridaceae > Iris > Iris pallida. The sequence continues at coordinate 18,804,114 of JANAVB010028397.1, forward strand.
ATTTATAGGCCGAGCAAATCAAACCCACACGCCAAGTGGATGACTCTCCGAATTCTGTGCAATAAATTTGCATTAAATGGATGAATCGGACGCCTCGAATTCAGCCAAACGGCTATTTATAGCACTCGGAGAGCGAGACAGCCGCGTTATTAAAGGACATGTCGGATGTGCCAGCCAAACAGCGCATCACACGGACGCGCCCTCCTGCATCAGGCGCATCACACAGACGCGCCCTACAGTACCCGGCGCATCACAGAGGATGCGCCCTCACATCTCCATGCCAAGTGGAACACCAACCAATGTGCCCACTCAGCTGTCCATCGAACGTCACAAACATTAAATGCTGAACTGACACCAGAGATGGCAGCACGCTTCCCAAAGTCTGAACAATTGACAGCTTTTTCAGAGAACGAAGCGTCGACAACGTCAGCATCATCATGACTCTATTGCGACGGCTACTGCCACGTGGCCACCCGCATGCGCCTCTACGGCCATGCGTCCAAATCCGCATGCGCCTCTACGGCCATGCGTCCAAACCAGCATGCGCCTCAAAAGCCATGCGCCTCAGACCCTTCACTGATCCCTAAAGACAGAAGAAGAGTCTCCAGTTGAAGCTTTACATGCGCCTCAAAAGCCATGCGCCCCAGACTGATCTCTGATCCCGAAAGACAGAAGGAAGGTCACCTGCATGCGCCTCAAAAGCCATGCGCCCTAAATGGTTTGTAACTCTTAAAGGTTACGAGCCGCAGTCTCCTCCTGCGCCCAGATCCAAGGCGCAGCTCACCGGATCACTGCCCCCCCCAAATCCGAGATCTTCGAGCCATGGGTCGATGACACGTGTCCTTTGACTCAACTCGTCCAAGATTTCAGCAACAGAAAGATCTTCTCCTCTGCTACGTGCCGGCTCACAACAGCAGTATGAAGAGTTCAACCTCCCAATCAGGGCGCACCATCCGTGCGCCCCCATCAGCAACTTCCACGTAGCGTCCCCACACACCGGCGCATCCTACATGCACGCATGAGCAGCCAGCCTGCAAAACTATAAATAGAGGGATCATTTCCTTCTCACCCACGGACAACACACAGAATCCACAACGAACATACAAGGAATCATCAGAGAGGCAGATACAGACACTCAACGTCTTCCTCCTCTCAACAAGCTCCAGCACCCAGAGCAATCCACGCCTTCAGAGAACCGATAACCGTCGTCAGCCGGTCAATGGAGTCAACGCATTACCACTCGCTCCATTGGCACTAAGGACCCAGCTTAAACAAAAGTGTACTCCTAAGACTACATCTAAGTCCTACATTGTAACACTGTTATGTTTGTATTAAAGTTTTCAATCAAACAATTTTAATGGCAAACAGCATGCACCTCAGCGTCACGTTCGCCTGCCTCCTCACGTTGTCCTCTCGCACCAGCGCCTGCAGCTTCACCAGCCCCTGCAGCTTCAGGTCCTTCGAAATAATATAGGATTCAACAAATCATGTCCCACTGGTGGGACTTCAGGCATATGCATAAAAAATTCAACCCTATAAGAAAATCAAGTTCAATATGGACATCATACCTGGGATTCTCATAGTGGTAAATATGTACAAAGGCAAGCAATCATCCACACAAATATAGTAACAGCCTAAGAACAACCTTCCTTAAGAAGCAGTGTGAAATAATACCATGCAAAGAAGACAAAGATCTCATGGGTTTAACATGTAGAATACTGAGCTAAGATCCAACATGATCCAACAAGGAGAGGACTAGGATATGTAATGAAAGGTGAGAAAGAGGAGCAGGAAGAGTTAAGAAAACGGCATACGTACACGTAGTGAATGTTGCTCTTAATAGGATTCTTTGTAACATAAGTTGTAAATTCAAGTAGTTCAAAAAAGCTTGATATCATTCTGGTTATGGTTATATGGTAACGGTTACAGACAAAAGCTTTTGTCAACCTACTGGAGATGAACTCGGATGCAGATTCAATCACAGTGTCCATCTGAAAAAAGATTTAACCATAGTGTTACATAGGAAAAAAGATAAAAATCAGAAGACTACCGAAAAAGGATATATTGAATATTGTAAGAATACACTACAAACAACTTTCTAAGAAATACCTTGGAAGATCCTTACGCGTATGTCCCTTCTTGAAATGCTTTTTTTTTATTATCAATAGTGTTCCTCACCTACAAAAAATTGCTAATGTTAGCATGAGAAAATAAACTTCAACAAGGTACCGAAAGCACTTAAAAAAACATATCTAATGTTATATTCCTATATCCAAATATAGTTCTAAACTAAAAGGCATGAGAAAGCAAAAAGAATTATGTGTCCTTAATAACTTCTAACAGCACAATCTGGACAATGTTCCTGAGGTTAATGCATGCTTAAACCATTTTCATCCTAACTAAGATGCCTATCAACTAGAAGCTAATACATGGGAAGATGATGCTCAATTTCCGAAATCAGATATTCATTTTAGAAGTAATATTTGATCCACTTGACTGAGTGATTCCAACTATTCAAGAATAGTAAAGCCAAGAGATGAAAAATTGATGACAGGTCCAATTGTAAAAAGAGGCTGAAAATAGGTTGTCCAAGTATGATAATGAAGCTTGCAAGTTTCTACCAGAGCATTTTGGAGTTAAACAAGACAATGGAAGGAACCTCCATATGCTATAAACTTTAAATATGGCATAAGTTGATATGATCCATGTTCAACCAAGTATCTTTATGTACAACTTTAAATGTGGCCATTAGCAAGAGCTTTCATAGTATCTGCGAGACTAAAATGATATCAGAAAAAAAAGGTGAATCAGATGGAAGAGAGAGAGGCTTTTGAACAATAGAATACAAACCATCCGAGCCCTGAATTTAGGTAAAAGAGACCTAGGACTTTCACATTAAAAGCTACTGATTGGAAGTAAAAACATCATGTCCTGAATTTATGTAAGAAACAGGAGTTAACTTCGATATAATAAATTTTGATACATCTTCACAAGCATGCCAAAATACCCAGTAAAATAGCAAACACTTGTAAATGCATATTTTCTAATTCATGTTCTCTTAATAATTAAAAGTGAACTTATACCATTGAATCCAATTTTCTTCTTCCAGTCAGCAGCTGCTTGGAGAAACTTGGCCTGAAAATGCAAATGTCACACCTTAATATTCACAATAATCATATCATTCACATATCAAAACAAATGCTTGAAAATGAAAATGCAAATGCAAATACAAATGCCTGAAAATGTAATTTTCTTCTTTCAGCCATTTGACTATTGTATCATGAACTCTACATACTCTGTGACATATGATCGATTAATGGTTACACTATTCTTTCACTGTTAGTGGAACTTCCTAAAATTTGAGCATATTTCCAAACTAGTGCATATATGAAAAAAAATTGTTGACACTTAATTAGACTGATCTCATGTTCTTATGACAATAGAAATTGTATGATCTTAAATTTCAAAAAAAGAAGGAGTAAATAAGAGTAATTTGGCCTATACCACCTTGAAGAATTGTCCCACAGTCCATATTGGCTAGCTCCCTCATTCACTACTGGTTATCCATGTTGAGTTGACGATTGCGATCCGATATAGACCATACTGGCTAGCTCCTGCTTCCAATTTCAGGATTCTCAACTCTTCCAAGTTACAGTTCTCGCAAATTAACTGTTGAAAACCACAATACTAGTAGAAATCCATATCAAGATTTGTTTCAAGACATTCACCTCTCTTTGTAGAGCCTCGCTGAGTCATACTCGTTCAGCTGAGTCATACGGTTCTATGTCCTGAAGCAACATTTTGAGTATGATGTTAAAGTTAGGTAGTTGTGCAAAAAAGAGAGAGTACCACAAAACAATTTATCAAACACCTTGTGTGCTTCTGAAGGAGGGATCTTTGGACCCACCGAGTCGGATGTGCGATCAGTACCAGATCTTCTGAAGGAGGGCCCCCTCGATGTCGGAGCTTCACGATGCAGCGGGTGTCGTCGGGATCGCCCTCGTCGATCTGCATCAGGATCTTGATCTCGTCCATGGCCGCCTCTGATATTGTACCCTCTTCTGCACCTTCAGAGCGACGAGGGCGATCCAAATGGTGCAGAAGACCTCCAGGAGTCCATGGGGGCACACTGCCGAGCTTATGGTTCCCTTTGGAGAGGAAAAAAATTTAGACAGCTTTATTCTAGAGCTGAGGATTTTGGAGGAATATAGATGAAAATTTGGGCGGCTTTGGAGAGATCAAAAAATTTGGGCGGCTGATTAAAAATTTTCGGCGGCTGACCAAAAAAATTGGAGCTCGGTCAACGACTTCTTCGACTTCTTCCTCAGATAGACGGGGTGGACTTCTTCGACGTGGCGGGCTTCTCGGTGCTGGAGTTGAGGCTGTTGGTGTCGTTGCCCCGCTTGTCGGGTTTCAGCTTGGGGGAGATGGGAGGGGAGTAGGGCTTGGAAGAAGCACGAGAATGGGGAAGAGAAAGGAGAGAGAGAGAGCACAGAAAAGTGGACGAGCAGAACCCTAACGCTCCTCCTTCGCGTTCTTGTCGATCGCGTGCACGACGGCCTCGAGCTTGTCCTGGAGGGTGACGAGGAGCGTGAGGCCCTCCTCGAAGATTTTGGATCTAGGGTTAGGGTTTTGGAGTTGGGGGAGAGGGGGGAGAAGAAAGGAGGAGAAGGAGAAGACCAGAATGTTTTGGGGGAGAGACGGGCTATAGCAAGGATTTTGCCAATAATTAAACTTAAAAAATATTACAACTTTGCCACCGCTCTAAATTATTAATAACGCTTTGTTTTATAAACGTTATAAAAAGGCCAGAATTAGCCTAAACCGTCATAGAAAAAAGGTATTTCGAACTTTGATGACACTTCTTTATCAACCGTCATGAAATTCACTTATCAAGCGTCATTAATAGGTCTTTTTGTTGTAGTGGATGCTCTAATACTCAGCTAAACCGAATAGTTAATATTACACTGATACTTCTGCTACTTGATACTCTGATACCTGCAATGATACTGCCCAATTCTACCCATAAATGGTGATTTAGGACTGAACAGATGATGGTCCAATGCATGTACAGAGTAGAAATGCCTCAAGGCATGTAATGTATGTCTGATACTAGAGTTAGGACTAAGCTGGAACACTACCTCAGTCGGTGATATTTGGTATTATAAGCATGAGCACATTGTTATGATATAGGTTGTTCTTAAGGGTAAGCCAGGCACTTAAACTTTCTTGGTATCCTGACATTAGAGGGAGCCCTTGAGTGTAACCTAACACTTGAGCTAACTGGAGAGTGTACTCACTACTCAGTGATGGATACAAAATGGGATCGTATCATAGAACCCGCACTGTGCACATTGATACTCTAATGTCAGAACCTGCAGTGTGCACATTGATACTCTTATGTAAAAACACACACTGTGCACATTGACACTCTAATGCTAGCCCTCCCTTTGATACTTCTATTTATATTTCTGGATGTCATTTATGCATATATAGTGAGTCCATACTGACTGTAATTTCTTATTCCATCCCTCAAGGTGTAGGTGAAGGATATTTTGAGGAAGAAGAGAAAAAGAAGAAGAAGAAGAAGAAGAAGAAGAAGAAGAAGAAGAAGAAGAAGAAGAAGAAGAAGATGGAGATGGAGATGAAGATTCGTCTTTTGATTTTTGAAACTTTTATTTCAATTTGGAAGTAATATTTGAATTGTAATATGGTTCTGAATATTTGTTGATCTTGGGGCTCAAACTAAATTTTGTGTTTGAAATATTGTAAGACTGAACTTTTCTCTTGTGCTAAGCACCGTTGCGTTGCATGGTTCGTAATTTATTTGGAAACTGTAATATGGTCTTAAATTTAGAGTAGGTCTGATATTTGTTTGGATTATTGTATTGTGAATTATGCAGGTTCTATGTTGAATTACTAACATGGATTTGGCAGATTACTGTAACATGGATTATACAGTTTATTGGACTTGGAATGAAGTATACTTAATTTGATTATGATTTATTTGGTTGAAGCGTTTATTTGATTTGTAGTTGGCCTTCACAGATGGTTTTGATCTTTTGGTGTATTCATTTGATTTGCAGATGCCCTTCACAGATTTTATGAGTCATGGGTGCATTCCTAGGGTTTACAAATGGCCTCATTACGGATGCATTCCTGGGATCACTAAATTTTTATTTGATTGTAATATGTTTTGCTTTCTATAAATAATCAGTACATCGATGCCATCAGTATGAATTCGATGCCAGTGTAATGCATAATGTAATCATTTTTGTTCATCCTTTCTTATTGCTGAAGCAAAGTATGTAATGTATGAAAAATTCTCTTGGATAGTAGGTTAATTATATTCAAACACTTGCAAGCAATTTTGTGCAGCCATACAGTGGAAGCTTGATAAAATAATATTCAGATTTTTTTCAACAAGATTTAACATTAAATGAATATACTTTGGTAAATGATATTAAAAATACTATAAATATTTGGTGAAAAATGAATGAGATATTTGAAGATTGTCCATCCTAAATGTACCATACTTTGTTAAAAGCACAGAGGGTGACCATTCTTCGTGTTAAAAGTACGGAGAAGGGCCATTCTCCATGTTAAAAGCACGGAGAATGACCATTCTCCATGCTAAAAGAACGAAGAATGGCCATTCTTCGTGTTAAAAGCAAGGAGAATGGTCGTTCTCCATGTTAAAAGCAAGGAGAATGTCCATTCTTCGTCCAAAATGTGCCATACTTTGTTAACGTAAAAATTTGTATATACTTTGGTAAATGATTTTTTTTAAATACTGTAAATATTAGAAAGATGGTTAATATGACAAAATATTGAGCATTCCATGTCCTAAATGTACCATACTTTGGTAAAAGCATAGAGAGTGGTCATTCTCCGTGTTAAAAGTACGGAGAAGGGCCATTCTCCGTATTAAAAGTACAGAGAATGACCATTCTCTGTGTTAAAAGAACGGAGAATGACCATTCTCCGTGTTAAAAGCAAGGAGAATAGCCATTCTTCGTCCAAAATGTACTATACTTTGTTAACGTAAAAAATCTAATATACTTTGGTAAATGATTTTTTTTTAAATACTGTAAATATTATAAAGATGGTTAATATGACAAAATGTTACAATACAAAAAAAATGTTCTCTTCGAAAATATTATCATTAGAAAAGTAAAAAATATTTTTTCCGATCAATACAGATTTTTTAAAAAAAATATGTGAGCAAATGATATGCCCGACCTCAGAAGCATGTTTCCTCAGTTTACCACCACCACCATGGTATGTAGGTTTATTACCAAAATATTAAATTGTTAGATGCAAAAGAAGATTTCTGACAATGGCATGAATAGTAAAATTTACTAAGCCGGGAGCCTGCAGGAGCGGCACCACTGGTACTTCTCCTTGTTCGAGGAGGTATCGATGACGTCCGACGCGAACCCGACCGATTCTTCTCGGCGTCGCTGGTACTCCTCGTTGTTATAGGAGGGCTCGACGACTTTCGACGTGATCCGGACCGATTCTTATTTCCTTCTTCATCTCCGTTTCTCCTTCCACCACCACCACCACCACCACGGCTTGTAATAAAAAAAATTACGAAATTTATACGTTGATGCACAAAATATTAAATTGGATGGACGAAAGAGAGAGTAAATATGAGTTAATTTAGGATGTTCATTGAAAAAATAAAAGTGAAGAATGACCTTCTACTCTATTACCAAGAGGTCAAAAGTTAAAATCAGCATTAAATGATGTTTCTACTCTATTATTCAATCTGAACCATTGGATCAACATCCAATGGTCCATATTAGGGATGTATCAATACATCCTTTTCCAGGGGATGTATAGTGTATATATATATATATATATATATATATATATATATATAAATATTATGGTGTGATAAAAAAAAAAATTAAACCCTAACCCTACCCTTGGCGACCCCGACCCCGCCCCAGCCACGCGCCTCCCGCCGGACCACCACACCCCAGTCGTCGCACCGACAACAGCAGCAAAAGCGGCAACAACAACAACATCAACAGATACAACAGCAGCAGTTTGTAGCCTAATTCACGGCGTGATTCTGTCGTCGTTTCTCGGCCGTTTTGCAAACCAATTGAACATGTATGTTCAAAATCTAACCGATTTCGTTTCACTTCAGGTAGTTTATTTTATTTCACCTTGTGCAGAACGCGAATCGAGTACCAAAATCGAGAAAAAAAAACTTGATTTACTGAATATTAGAAACTGTCCCAACATTCCCTGTTTGTTGTCTATTTGCGACTAGGTTATTGAGAATTTTGGAAAACCGCTTGAACAGAGTTTTAGACAACCTGAACATGAACAAAATCCTATTTTTTAGTTTTTATTCTAGATGCCTATATTCTGTTGAAAATCAGTTCTAAATTAGAGAAAAATTGTTTCAAAAATATTGAAAACTCCGATACGGAGTCCGTTCAACAATCCGGGCGACTTGGTCATGCACCACTTGCATCGAAAGGTGCGTATGACTTCGTGCACATATAAACTCAAATTGCATGCATGTGCACGACGAATTCGAGGCGTATCTATCAAAAACCACTGTATCGATAATTTTGCAAACTTTTTAACTACTTCATGCACACCCGTCACATCGTAACAAAACTTATGCCACTAGACTCGTATCATTTTTCTGGTCCTGTGAGTCAAGTTTGGTTCGATTCTGAGACAGTTGACCGAATCGTCGTATCGCGGACCCCACGATCCGATTCAACGGACGAATTGTGCATGGATCACCAGAATCCAAATTTGGACATACGTTTAAGTTTTTATCATCAAACCGGACCTGTAAACATGTAACATGAGGACTTTAGAGACCGTAGGATTTGGCACACTACTTTTCGGTGCAAAGTGGTGCATATTTATTACAATTTTTTCCAGTGTCCAGAATTGGACTTATGGGTAGTCAATTCTAGACATTATTCTTATTACAAAGATGTTGGTGATGTTTATTTAAGCATCCAGAGAGACGTTTGCAGAAGTCCATCTTTTGTTGCTTATATTGCCTTGTTGTGTTCGCCTGCAGGACGTCATTAAATCATTACACAACCTTCATGTAAGATACATTATCATATTTACTACTTATAATTATTCTGCAGCTTTACTGTTTATTTACTACATATTTATTATTTGTTATTTCTAGCTCATCTAATTGCATCTCTGTTTACTGTTTATGGTTTACTTCACAGTGCTTCCAGTTATACATGACGCAAGTGTTAGTCACGTTTTTATTCTTATCTTTAAATTATGCATATGGATTTAGAGTTAAGGGACTATCTCTTGTTTAGTAAGCATTTCATAAACTTTGACGAGGATGTGCCAGGAGATATGTGTGAGTTGTGAGTAACATATAGAGGTAACTTGCGTATTGGGTGATCACCCGTCCGCATGTGTTAGGTCTTATTACCAAATAGATGCATGCAAGAAAGACTTGAGAGTTAGTAGAGGTACTGTGTTGCGGATACTACAAAGATAGTTGCATAGGGTGGAAAGGATAGTTCCATAGCGTATGGGCCGAGTATGCACTTTCCTTTCTGTACCCGAAAGCTCTGCTAGAGATTCGGGCCAGACGACCCCCTTTAATGATCATGCTGGCCTCTAACGTTCGAGGAACGCCATGCTTTAAGTCCCTTGTTGATCAGCTGACAAGTTTTTTTATAGAGTCATACCCCACACTGCGGTTTCAGTTTCTATTGGACAAACTCATGAGTATTTGTTGGCTGACACTATTTATCTACCACATGTGACTGCTGTTAATCAGATTTAGGATTGAAATTTGATTCAAGTCTATCTTTATGTATATCCTACTTCTATATGTATATTGGTTCCTTTTCATATACAGATTCAAGTTAATTTGTTCTACGTCTACATAAATACATAGTTGTATGGCTCTTTTGATTATCAAGTAATAAACTCAATATTGTTAATTTTTTATATATATAACTGCATTTGTTTTCATGAAGTCTATACAATGTTCATTAAGTTTCAAGTTAATTTATTTTGGATACCCCTTTTAATTTTTTTTAATAGTTTACAAAATGATCTCTATAAACTTTAAGTTTCGCTCCCTATGGGAAGTCATGAGGCTAGTCCCCTTTCTCCCCCCCCCCCCCCCCCCCCGCGAATGAAGAAGTAGTGGGGCCCCTTTCCTTCCCACGTATGTGCCTTTATTTAGATTCACAATATTGGAATCTGGTCTAAAGAATCCATCTGGCAAAAGGCAATTCGTCGATTTCAATCCAAGGTGCACCTTGCTTTTTTGAGATTTTTTTCTTGGGTTACCAATGTGTAGGATACCAAAAATAGACGTGGTAGCCATCGATAAGTGTCGTTCAGATTTTGGACTCCATGAACTGTATAAAAATCCCATCTGAATTACTTATTGACAGCTAAGCTTTCCCTCTGCGTGGTTACTCTTTAACAATGATGTGCAAAAATAGACTAAATTGTCTAAAAATAAACATCTTGTGCAACACGAACATTCTAAAGTTCATATCATATCCATGTCAAAGTTGTATAGAACACACAACATATATTTTATCGACATATACTTTTACTACTTTGATCGAAATGTACTATGACATACAAAATAGTTTCTAATTTCGTGTGTCCTATCTGAATCGTGTTATTTCAAATATGTGTCCATATAATATAGGCTGCTAACTTCTAATTGGGGTAAAGTGAAAAAACCCCTTCTTAGATGTACACCTTTCGCAAAATAATACCTAGTTGATGTTTGCAGCATTTAAACCCTACCACAATACATAACTTGATCAAAATAGTCCATCCCGTCTATTTTCAGTTGGAAATCAACGTTAGAGACAAATTTTAAAAATGATAAAACACCCAAAATATATCCCTCCTACTGCTCCCCCTCCCCTACTCCCCCACTCCTCCTACCCGTGCCCCCCTCACTCGTCTCCTCTACATACTCCCCCCCTTCTACCCCCTGCGCCCCCACCCGAGCTGTCGTGCTCCCACCCTCGCTGGACCTGCCCCCACCTGCGCCCCCCTCCTTCCCCACACCACCCCTAATCCCCCGTGACACCAGGCCCCACCACCCGCGCTGCTGTCACTGCGACGCCGCCACCACCGTGTCTCCGCTCCGCCGCTGCGCCGCCATCGTCGTAGAAAGAGGGGGGCTGCCGGAGAGGGGAGGGGGGAGAGAATAGAGGCAAGGTTTTTGTAATTTATTCTTAGGTTTTAATGGGTATAATCATCATTTGATATGAAATTTGACGTCTATTAACGACAAATCAAATTAAATGTGAACTGCATAAAATATAAAAATTGAGAGTTTTTTTAGGCCATGGATTTTTTTTATATACTACAAGCTTATATCTAAGGAGAGATTTTTTGAGCTTTGCCTCTTCTAACATATAAATGGAAGTGAGACTTCCCAAACAAGAAAATTAAGTTTGTCATCTGATGTGGGCCCACCCATTATCACCTACACACGTCGCAGGAGACGTGGAGCCATTTAGGCCCACTGTTTAGGCCTTTCAGTTATTTAGGCATAAAGAGGTATTGTGGTCTTTCACCACAATAACCCTCCTAGGGTTTGCTTTTCTTTTCTATTTATAGTCAGGGCTAGCCGTCATTACTTTCATGCTTGTATTGAGAAAACTCTCGTAAGTGTCATCAAGAAGGAGTTTATTACTTTGTTCCGTTCACTCAAAGTTGGGAGTTTTGTTCTTTTCCTATATAAAAGACCATTCTATTTCTATTCCTCTTGTTCTTTGTGTTGATTTGCTTGCTTTGGTGAACCGATTGAGTCGATTCACAACAATTGGTATTAGAGCCCTCTACGGGACGTGGCAGACGGGACGAGGACCACGATCGACGAGAAGATCCGAGGTCTTCGGGAGGACTTCACCGCCAAGATCGATAGCTTGAAGAAATCCATGGAGGTCTCCGTTAAGGATCAAGCATCCACGAACCTGGAAATCCGCACGGAGATGCAGGACATGCGAAAGGAGACGACGACTATCATGATGCTCTTGCAAGACATCTCGAAGAAGATCAACGGCGGCGAAGCGGAGGCGGTAACGACCCAAACCCTAGGCGATCAACTAGGGTTTGTTCCTACGGAGAGGGAGGCGATCGAAGAAGAAGGAGGACCGGCCGAAGGGCGCTGGCCCGCACCCGCCGTCGCTGCCGCACCGCCGGGCTGGGCCCGGGCGGCCGGCGACCATCGCCGGACAGAGGCCGAAGGCCGCGGGAGCGTCGCAGCCGGCTGCGCGAGCCCAGGCGGGGCCGCGGCTGCTGTGGGCGGTCGCTGGCCGGCCCCCGACCGCCACCCAGGGCCGGCCGGCGCCAGGGGAGCCGTCGGCGAGCGGCCGTGGACGGACGTCGCCGACTAGTACGGTCCCGGCGGACCGGCTCCACACCCGGGAGAGGCCCTAGGGCTTGGAGCCCCCTATGGGGGGTCGGACGGTGACCGCGAACTACGGGGATAGGTTCACGGGTCCGGGAAGGGGCTTGGCGAGAGTTCCGGCTTGGTCGGGAGGGACGGAACCTCCAGGAGGAGCGAGGCACGCCGGAGGCAGCAATTTCTTTGGAGAAACGGCGGATCCCGCCAACTTCCAGAGAGGGGACCTACCCCCACGACGACCACCACGAGCGAGGGCAGTCGGGGACTACAGGGGTCCGGTGGAGGAGTGGGGTGAGCAGATCTGGGCTGACGAGCGGTACGAGGATGGTGACAGAGCCCGGTACGAGACCCAGCAGAGAGACACACACCGTTGGGAAGGAGGACGAAGCAGGGATGATATGCGGCACGGTGACCTTAGCACGGATTGCCGGCTGAAGAAACTGAAGCTTCCTACGTTCGAGGGTGAGAACCCGGACGAATGGATTTTTCGGGCAGAGCACTATTTCGAGATCATGGAGCTGACCGAAGCGGAGGTCCTCAGATGCATCGGAATCTACTTCGAGGGCCAGGCCCTGGCGTGGTATCGGTGGAGATCGGCGAGGACCCCTTTCAGCAGCTGGGCGGAGCTGACGGGATACATTCTAGACCGCTTCCAGGAGACGGCTTCGGGCAACTTCTACGAGCAGTGGTCGTCGCTACGACAGGAGGGGACGGTTCGAGACTTCGTCACGAAGTTCGAACTACTATCTGGACGCATTCGAGGGGTGTCGGACGAGTTACAGATAGGTATGTTTATGAAGGGTTTAAAGCCCTCCATACGAGCGGAGCTCAGGCTGCAGAGTCCGTGGTGCTTAGAAGATCTCCTCCGCCTGGCCCACAAGGCAGAGGAGAAATTGGCGGAAGAAAAGCGCCTTAAAGGCACTTGGGGGACGACGGGACAGCGCAGTCAGGCAGGGCCAGTACTTCCTCGACCAACTGCAGGAGCACCAGCACCAGTAGCGCCTAGACCCACGGGCAAAACAGGAGGAGCCGTAGTGCCGGGAAGACGCCTATCCGATGCTGACATGAAGGCGAGAAGGGCGGCAGGCCTATGCTTCCGATGCGACGAGAGATTCACCCCCGGTCATCGATGCGCGAGCAAGTTGCTACAAATCGTGATTTTATCGGACGAGGAGGAGGACGCAGAGGAGATAGAGGCCGCTATCGCTCCAGAGGCGGGGGAGGAGCAGGAGCACGTACATATGGATGTTGCTGAGGTGACCCTCAACTCCGTGGTAGGGTTTACCCCGAACCATACCATGAAGTTGGCAGGGGAACTGGGAGAGCAAACGGTGACAGTGCTGATCGACAGCGGGGCCACCCACAACTTCATCTCGTGACTACTGGTCGATCGGCTCGGTCTAGAGTTGAGTACGGTGGAGAAGTTCACGGTGTTGCTGGGCACCGGGAAGATGGAGGAGAGCAAGGGCCTCTGCAAGGGGGTATCGCTCTCGCTGCAGGGATATTAGCTGACGGAGGACTTCCTACCATTAGAGCTGGGCAATATAGACATCATATTAGGGGTCCAGTGGCTGAAGACGCTCGTGGAGATGAAGGTGGACTGGAAGCTTCTACGGATGGAGTTTCGGGAGAAGGACAAGACGGTGGTGCTGAAAGGGGACCCGACTCTCTGTTTCTCTATGGTGGCTTTCAGCGCCATTATACGGGCGTTGCGGACAGGAGGAGAGGGGTACCTGGTCGAGTTCCAAGGGTTTTCTGGCAAGGAGGCAACTCGGAAGGAGACACCAAGGGAGGTAGAGACGGTGCTAGAGCAGTATTCAGAGGTCTTCCAGAGCCCTCAAGGGCTACCTCCGATCAGAGGGCACGAGCACTCGATCGTACTGCGGGGGGAGGGAGCTCCGGTGAGCGTACGTCCCTATAGGTACCCACATCTGCAGAAGGACAAGATAGAGCGGATGGTGCGGGAGATGCTACAGGCGGGGGTAATCCAGCCGAGTGTGAGTCCTTTTTCATCACCAGTGCTGTTGGTGAAGAAGAAGGACGGGAGCTGGAGATTCTGCATCGACTACAGGGCATTGAATAAGGAGACGGTCGCGGACAAGTTCCCTATTTCGGTGATCGACGAGCTGCTAGACGAACTGCATGGGGCGGTTGTCTTCTCGAAAATCGATCTTCGTGCAGGATACCACCAGATCCGGATGCGGCCAGAAGATGTTTCGAAGACGGCGTTTCGAACTCACGAGGGACATTATGAGTTTCTGGTTATGCCTTTTGGGCTGACCAACGCTCCTTCGACCTTCCAGGCATTGATGAATAAGGTATTCCAACCCTACCTTCGCAGGTTCATCTTGGTCTTCTTCGACAACATCCTCATCTACAGCCGAAGCATGGGGGAGCATACTGACCACTTGGAGATAGTGTTTCGGGAGCTGCTGACGCATAAGCTATACGCCAACCGAAAGAAGTGCAGCTTCGGGTTAGCACAGGTGGAGTATCTGGGGCACGTGGTGTCGGCTGAGGGGGTAGCGGCAGACAGGACGAAGATAGTGGCCATGTTAGATTGGCCCGTGCCCACTACACTACGGGCATTACGCGGCTTCCTGGGGTTGACGGGCTACTACAGAAAGTTCGTCAAGGGGTACGGCACTATCGCTTGGGCCCTTACGGAGCAGCTGAAGAAGGAGGGGTTCCATTGGGGAGAGGAGGCCACTAAGGCCTTTGAGGCTTTGAAGGTGGCTATGACGACAGCACCCGTGCTAGCATTACCCGACTTCAGCAAAGCGTTTGTGGTGGAGACGGACGCATCGGGATATGGCCTCGGGGCGGTACTCATGCAGGAGGGGCGGCCCATAGCCTACTTTAGTCAGTGCTCTCTGCTAGAGCCCGACTAAAATCGGTCTATGAGAGGGAGCTGATGGCTATCGTTCTGGCGGTGCTGAAGTGGCGACCTTACCTGTTGGGAAGGGAGTTTGTGATCCGGACCGATCAGAGGAGCCTCAAGTATCTCCTCGAGCAGCGGCTTGTGACCGAGGAGCATCAGCATTGGTTTTCCAAGCTGGTCGGGTATCGATTCACGATCGAGTACCGTCCGGAGCTGGAGAACAAGGCTGCTGACGCATTATCACGGCGGGAGGAGGTGGTCGACCTAGGCACCCTATTACGACCTATATGGCGGGATTGGGAGCCGATGTTGCAGGAGGCGGAGCAGGACAGAGGGCTGCAGCAGATACGGCAGCAGATAGAGAGCGGCGTTGACGCTCCAGCAGGCTACACTCTAGCGGATCGCCGTCTACTCTACCAGGGGAGGATGGTGCTGCCAAAGACGTCGGCCTTTATTCCCGTATTATTCCAGGAGTTCCATAGTTTCGCGACGGAAGGCCATTCGGGGGTTCAGCAGACTTATCAGCGGATGGCCAGGGAGGTGTTTTGGCCCGGGATGCGACGGTCCATCGCACGATTGGTAGCCGCTTGTGACGTCTGCCAACGTCACAAGTACATGGCTATGGCTTCAGCCGGATTATTGCAGCCACTGGCTTTACCGGAGCGAGTTTGGAAGGACATCACCATGGACTTCATCGACGGGCTACCACGTTCAGAGGGGTACACGGTGATCATGGTAGTGGTAGACAGGCTGAGTAAGTATGCTCACTTCATTCCCCTGAAGCATCCTTACACAGCTGTGACCGTAGCGACGGCGTTTCTACGAGAGGTGATCAGGCTACATGGGGTTCCCGCATCCATTGTCTCTGACAGGGACAAGGTATTCATGAGTCTCTTCTGGCGGGAGTTATTTCGGGTTCAGGGTACGGTCCTGAAGAGGAGTACCGCATATCATCCCCAGGCGGACGGCTAGACGGAGGTCGTCAACCGCAGCGTTGAGACCTACTTACGGTGCTTCGCATCTGATTCTCCTCGACAGTGGCACAGTTGGCTGGCTTGGGCAGAATACTGGTACAATACTTCGTATCATTCACGGACGGGAACAACACCTTTCCGGGTGCTGTATGGACGAGACCCTCCCCCCTTGGTCCGGTTCGGAGACACCCAGACACCGGTGGGACAGGTGGAGGAGTATATGTCGACCAGGAACGGGGTCTTGGAGGAGCTACGGAAGCATCTGTTGCGAGCACAGCAGGTGATGCGGGCTCAGGCAAACAAGCATCGGCGGGACGTCAGCTTTCAGGTAGGGGACATGGTTTATCTCAAACTACGTCCCTATCGACAACGCTCGATGGCGAGGAGACCGAATAAGAAGTTGGCAGCTCGATACTTTTGTCCTTATCCAGTGGTAGCTAGGGTTGGGCAGGTGGCTTATCGTTTGGGGCTACCAGACACATCATCGATTCATCCCGTCTTCCACGTATCTCAGTTGAGGAAGGCGATTGGGGATCAGGCGGTGTCACCCACTCTTCCTCCGACGCTCACGGAGGACATGGAGGTACAGTTAGAGCCACTGGCGGTACGAGCTATTCGACAGGGACCAGGCCAGACGAGGGAGGTCCTGATTCATTGGGTCGGCCAACCAGACTGTGACGCGACCTGGGAGGATTATACGAGCTTCCAGACGCAGTTTCCAGATTTTCACCTTGAGGACAAGGTGGCTCTTTTAGGGGGCGGTATTGATGTGGGCCCACCCATTATCACCTACACACGTCGCAGGAGACGTGGAGCCATTTAGGCCCACTGTTTAGGCCTTTCAGTTATTTAGGCATAAAGGGGTATTGTGGTCTTTTACCACAATAACCCTCCTAGGATTTGCTTTTCTTTTCTATTTATAGTCAGGGCTAGCCGTCATTACTTTTATGCTTGTATTGAGAAAACTCTCGCAAGTGTCATCAAGAAGGACTTTATTACTTTGTTCCGTTCACTCAAAGTTGGGAGTTTTGTTCTTTTCCTATATAAAAGTGTTGATATATATATATAGTGTTATTGGGCTTTAGTCCCACATTGGCTAGAATGATAGGAGAGGAGGCTAGCCTCTCCTATATATATGTTGTTACTCCATTCAATAAAATCACTTCAAGTCTCAACATGGTATCAGAGCCTAAAATTGCTTAGCATACCGTTAGAGACCCCTCTTCCACACAAACCCTAACCCTAATCCCCCTTCTACGCCGCCGCTGCCGCCCGCTGCCGCTGCAGCTGCTGCCGCCCGCTGCCGCTGCAGCTGCTGCCGCGCCGCCGCCGCCGCAACGCCGCCCCGCTGCTGCTGCAGCTGCCGCGCCGCCGCCGCCGCTGCCGCGCTGCTGCCGTTGCTGTGCCGCTGTTGCGGCTGCAACTGCTGCTGCTGCTGCCGTTTTTACGGCTGCAGGATTCATTGTACCGCTATTGCGGGTACAAGATTCACGCTCGTTTCTGTACCGTTTTTACGGCTGCAGGATTCATTGTACCGCTATTGCGGGTACAAGATTCACGCTCGTTCTTGAGATCAATCTCAAGGAGATGCCTATAATCCCTAGATCCGATGAAATCAGACATATTCGGATTTAGGAGAGGACGGCAAGGACGAGCGTAAGTCGTGGAGCAAGTGTGAAGTGATCGAGAAGAAGCATCGATGGAGGAGATTCTCAAGAAGCTGGATGCTGACGATGTGGCGACATTGCTGAAGTTGATAAAGGTGTCGGCTGGTGAAAGCACGACACGAGCACCGCCAAAGTTAGAACTACCCTCCATCGATCTGAAGTTGGATGGACCAGCCACCTATTTGAGTTGGTCACGGCGGGTGAGAAGAACCCTTGCAGGTAAGAACCTGGAGGGATTCTTGACAGGCGAGAAGACAGAGCCGGAAGAGGGCTCGACAGGACGCGACGAGTGGAAATCCACTCATATGGTGATTTATATCTGGCTTCTCAACTCCTTAGTCCAGTCTATTGCTTCCACAGTAGATGGCATTGAGATGGTGAAAGACGTATGGGAGAAATTGAGAAGAACCTATGATGGCTTAGGTAACAATCTACGGATCTTCCAGATAAAAGGGGAGATCGACGACACCGTACAAGGCGAGAAGACGGTGCAGGAGTACGCAACGGAGTTGGAACGCCTCTGGCTGGATTATGATCACCATTCCAAACGGGCAAGCTGCGGGGACCCAAAGTGCAAGGAGAGACAGGTGTGTCTGCAGGAGAGGACGATGAAATTCCTTAAGGGACTGACTGCAGCATTCACACAGAGAACAGCCTTACTCCTCGCCCAGCCAGCGATCCCTAGTCTCGAGGAGGCTATCTCAGCCATGATTCAGGAGGAGACGCGGATCAGATTACAGACAGGGACAGACGCATCATCGACAGGTGCTTTACCCGAAGTGAAGTCAGCACTAGCAGCTACCGGTTCGGGGGATACAGGATCCAAGGGAGAGCTCTGGCAACAGAATCGGCAGTGCTACAACTGTGGGGAGATGGGCCACCATCGATATGCTTGTACCAAACCACCTAAGGAGGGATACTCAGGTGGTGGACGTGGACGAGGATATGCTGGACGTGGACGTGGTCGAGGAGGCCGACGAGGCGGTCGAGGAGGCTATCGGGCAAACCTGCTGGTGGCAGATGGGAATGGAGGAGCTGGCGGCGCCTTTACTGAGGAGGATCAGGCGCTACTGGATCTGCTGGAGAGAAAGCAAAAAGCGTCAATCGAAGGAGACAGGAGGAGCATAGCAGAGGAGGCATCCACTCCATTCTTCAACGCCGCTATGTATGCCCATCCATCAGAAGGTACTGACGAGTCTCACGCTCTTGCATCTATGTCTTCCCTTAAAATGTCAGACTGGATTATCGACTCAGGAGCATCTCGGCATGTGACCGGAAATGCTAGTAAGTTTTCCTCGTACACTCACCTAGCATCGACAGACACCATTCAGACTGCGGATGGTACTTTCCAACCAGTGGTCGGTAAGGGTACTGTTAATTGTACGGGTTCAGTAAGGTTATCCAATGTTTTGCATGCTCCATCCTTCCCAGTCAGTCTCTTGTCTATTAGTTCTATAATTCTCCAACTAAAGTGCATTGTTTCTTTTGATATTCCTAAGGTGATCTTCCAGGAGAAAGGGACGGGACGAAGACTTGGGACTGGCACTTGGCATGATGGACTGTGGTACCTAGATCAAGACGGACTGGACTCAGCATTGGTGTCTATGGCAGAGAAGGCTGGAATGGAGGAGCTGCAGCAGAAGACTGAAGACACTTTGATACTTCATCATAGGAGGATGGGGCATTCTTCCTTTGATACTCTAAATAAGTTGTATCCAGATATGTATGCAAAATCAAATAAAAGGAAATTAGTATGTGATGCATGTGAGTTAGAAAAACTTACTAGGAGTTCATATGTTGGAAATGGTCATAAGAGTTCTTCAGTCTTTGAGGTAGTTCATTCTGATGTTTGGGGCCCATGTGCTACTAACACTATGAATGGGTATAAGTATTTTGTTTCGTTTATCGATTGTGCATCTCGTGTCACCTGGCTGTATTTGATGAAGAACAAAAGTGATGTATTTGCTTGTTTTCGGGACTTTTATAAATATGTCCAGACTCAGTATAATGCAGTGGTGAAGATACTGAGATCTGACAATGGGACGGAGTATACCAATAGGACACTTGCAGAGTACTTGTCAGCACATGGAATACAGCATCAGACCTCTTGTGCATATACACCAGCACAAAATGGAGTAGCAGAAAGGAAGAACCGACATCTTCTGGAGACCGCAAGAAGTATGATGATCGACATGAATGTCCCACAACACCTATGGGGATATGCGGTGTTGACAGCAGCTCAACTTATAAACAGGATGCCTTCAAAAGTCCTGGGATGGAAGTCTCCATGTGAAGTATTACAAGGTAATAATAGTGGAATACTTCCACTAAAGGTGTTTGGATGTGTGTGTTTTGTGAAGGACAACAGACCATTCGTTGGAAAACTTGACCCTAGAGCAGTCAAGTGCATCTTCGTGGGCTACTCAGCAACTCAGAAGGGGTATGTATGCTGGAGTCCAGTAGAGAAGAAGAAATTTGTTAGTATGGACGTCCACTTCCGGGAGCATGAGCCATATTACCGCCAGGATGGAACTTCGTATAACACGCCTCATACTACAAGTATAAGGCGAGAGGGGGAGATAGAGAACTTGGAGAACCTGGTGGTAACCGATTTAGAAGTTTGGCATAGAGACACGGTTGAGGAGGAACATGAAGGTGAAGCGGAACAGAGGGAGGAGACGAGAAGTGTTACACCTACGGCTCAGGGGGAGTTACTGACCTACAACAGGAGAAACAACAAGCAGACTACAGGACCAGTACCTACAGTGTCAGTGCCAAGTCCCTTGCCTGCGTCTGTCCCAACTCCTGAGACACCTATACCACCATCCTCCTCATCTACACCACCATCCTCCTCATCTACACCACCACCCTCCTCAGGTGATATCGTTCCTCCCATACCACTACCTACACGAAGGACTACTCGCAGCAATGCGGGAAATCCTCCGGACAGATATGGTTGGGATCTTGCTAAGTTTGTTTCTTATGATCATATATCTTCTTCTCATGGAGCATTTATAGCATCTTTGGATAGTATTACTGTACCTAACAATTGGCAGGTTGCCAAAAACGATCCAAAGTGGAAAGCGGCAATGCACGAGGAGTTGGGAGCTCTTGAGAAGAACCACACTTGGGAGCTGGTGAGACTGCCAGAAGGGAAAAGAGCAGTTGGATGTAAATGGGTTTTTACTGTGAAACAGAACCCAGATGGACAGGTTGAGCGCTATAAAGCTCGACTGGTGGCAAAAGGATACAGTCAGACGTACGGCATCGACTATGACGAGACCTTTGCACCAGTGGCGAAGATGAGCACTGTCAGGACCTTGATCTCCCTGGCAGCCAATGGAGGGTGGAAGCTACACCAACTGGATGTGAAGAATGCATTTCTTCATGGAGATCTAGTAGAGGAGGTGTACATGGAGATACCACCAGGATTCGGCACAAAACAGACAGAAGGCAAGGTCTGCAGACTGAAGAAGTCTCTCTATGGACTGAAGCAGTCTCCTCGGGCATGGTTTGACAGGTTCAGGAGAGCAATGATAGGGATGGGATATCAGCAGATCAATGCTGATCACACTGTCTTCTTCAGACGGAGTGGAGGCCATATCACCATGCTTGCAGTATATGTAGATGATATGATTATCACAGGCAATGATGAGCAGGAGATCGCCCAACTCAAAGTAAAACTTGGCAAGGAGTTCGAGGTGAAAGATCTTGGCCCCCTTCGATACTTCCTTGGGATTGAGATTGCTCGAGATAATGAGGGAATCGTTCTTTCTCAAAGGAAGTACGCACTGGACCTGCTTACGGAAACAGGGATGATGGGATGTAAACCAGCTACGACACCGATAGACCAGAAGTTTAAACTGGATGCTGAAGCTGGAGAACCAGTTGACCGGGATAGATATCAGAGATTGGTGGGCAAGTTAATCTACTTAAGCCACACTCGACCTGATATCAGCTTTGCGGTAAGTGTAGTAAGCCGCTACATGCATGACCCCCGGAAGGGTCACATGGACGCAGTGTACCAGATTCTGAGGTACTTGAAGGGAGCCCCCGGGAAGGGACTGATCTTTAGAAGAAATAATCATGTAGGCATTGAGGGCTATTGTGATTCTGACTGGGCTAGCTGTGCTGACGACAGGAGATCCACATCGGGATACTGCATATTTGTAGGAGGCAACTTGGTCTCTTGGAGGAGTAAGAAGCAGTCAGTAGTGGCCAGATCAACAGCTGAAGCAGAGTATAGAGCGATGGCCTTGGGAGTCACAGAACTATTGTGGTTGAAGAATATGCTGACGGAGCTAAAGCTGGACCAGGGAACAAAGATGAAGCTATGGTGTGACAACCAGTCAGCTATTAATATTGCCAACAATCCAGTGCAGCATGACAGGACCAAACATATTGAGATTGACAGATTCTTCATCAAAGAGAAACTGGATAAAGGAGAACTAGAGCTGGGCTATGTTCCAACCAAAGATCAGGTAGCAGACGGACTGACAAAGGGGCTTAGTTCTATCAACATGATGAGAGGATGTGACAAGATGGGCTTAGTGAATATCTTTCGCCCATCTTGAGGGGGAGTGTTGATATATATATATAGTGTTATTGGGCTTTAGTCCCACATTGGCTAGAATGATAGGAGAGGAGGCTAGCCTCTCCTATATATATGTTGTTACTCCATTCAATAAAATCACTTCAAGTCTCAACAAAAAGATCATTCTATTTCTATTCCTCTTGTTCTTTGTGTTGATTTGCTTGCTTTGGTGAACCGATTGAGTCGATTCACAACACCATCATCCTCTTCCTTCCCCTCACCTACCTCCACCTCCAGCTAGCTAGCCGCCTGCAGTCCTTCCCTCCCCTCACAAACCTACAAAAGCCCTTCCTATACGTGGAGCCTCACCAGTCCTGCATGCATACCATTTGCACTTCAAGCACCTTCCCTACATCAATCCCTAACACATACTCCCACCCTAACCTTCACTATAAATACCCACTCCCTCTCCACACCCCTCTTCATCCACTCGGCTCTCTTCTCTCTCATTCTTCTCTACATTCCATCATCCAACCATGAAGCTAGCAGTCCTCGCAGCCCTCCTCCTCCTGGCGCTCTCCGCAGCAAAGGCTGCTTCTGGCGAGAGCTGCAGGAGGGAGATGTCGCGCCACTCCCTCGACAGGTGCAGGTCGTTCATAAAGTCCGGCAGCCGCCAGCAGGGGATGCTGATGGGGTTCGAGGATGCGGAGGACGACATCGACAACATGGCAGCGCCACGGATGTGCTGCGAGCAGCTGAGGCAGGTGAGGGAGGACTGCAGGTGCAACCTCATCAGGAAAATGATGCAGAAGATGGCCGAGGAGGAAGGGTTCCCACAGGGCGGACAGCAGGAGTGCCACGGGAGGTGCGGGGAGATGATGATGAGGGGCAAGTTCCTGCCGGCGATGTGCGACATGTCGCCGCACACCTGCAGAATGACCACCAGAGCCGTTGGCATGGGGATGATGGAATAAGCAAGCCATGATTCCCCGCAGAGGCAGGTGTACGTAGCTAGTAGCACAAGTGCAATAAGACTTGAGCATGCACATGATCGTGTGTACTCTCATGTAGTTGTGGTTTCTAAATAAATGAAATCGGAAAAGTTTCAACCTCCGTCCATTAATTTGCTTCTATTTCACCACATTTCTCTTCTATATGTACTTTGTGTGTGTGATTTCGATTTGCTGGTGCCTTGTCTAACGAGAACTCAACATTGGAAGCCTCTCTATCACTCTATCAGAGAGTAGAGGGGAGAAGCTGCAGCTGACCACCCTTGGATTTATAACTGTCCATATAGATTTTAAACTCCATTAGATTTCCTCTACTTATATAAGGACTCGAGAGAGAGAGAGAGAGAGAGAATGATATTATAACTTTGGCTAATAAGTACTTAAATAAAACAATCTAGCTTTGCTAATTAAATTTCCTGAACTATCTATCTAGTTTCAACAATTAAGGTTTTGCAATTTACCACCTCTGCATCGGTCGCATGTTAAGCAGACAACTGTTTTGTGAACTTTTGCCCTGATCTACTGTTAGTTTTTGTAAAATCAATAACACAAAATAAAAAGCAAAAAATACAAAAAAGAAGGATAATTTGTAACTAAATATCCACAGCTATTACACTTTCGTAACTAAACTAAAAGTTAGCAACAAAATATCTGTTGGGATCGAACGCGTACCATAAGCGCTCCGATATTGTGAGTTTGAAATGTTACCGCAGCGAAAACTTAGGCCAACTCACCTGAGATAATCAACATTCGTCTAATGTACGCCAAACACAAAACACAGATAAAGACAACATATGTAGTCAGTGACTACGTCACCTAGACAAATTCTACTCTATATAACTCAGTTGAAATTGTGATATTGATGAAAACTAATCTTGAACCATTTGCCTGAATAGGTTCAACTCCTCACCATAGTCAAGAAGAAAAGACAGAGATTACAACTTGAAATCACTCAACATACCCGTAATAATCTCCATGAACGAAGGCGACGACTCCTTGATCAGATCTCCTCTTTCTTCTATCTTGGATGACGAGCCCTAAGAGTAAAGAACAAACTTTCTCTTCGATCTCGTGTGGACAAGCACCCTGAAACACCACCTTATGCTCTTCATTGTGCTTCCACCCTCACCCCATATATAGGAAGAGAAAACATATTTAAGTCATAAAAGGATTTCCTAAATAGGAAACCCTAAAATAGGAATCATATTACACCTAAAATAGCCTACCAACAACCAATTTTAGATCATAATAGGATTTTCTAAATATGAAACCCTAAAGTAAGAATCATATTACACCTAAAATAGTCCAACACCAATGATGGACGTTTGTATCTACTCAAATCATATATTTAACCAGATTTGGACTTCACAAATATGTTGTTACTAAATCCATACTTGATTCCAACAATCTCGTCCTCCAGTTTGATAAGATATGTTGACTCAATGGCTCCTTAACTGGACTCCATACTCGCCATCCCGTGACAAGGTTCCTGCTCCCCTATGTCATTAATATCCGATCCAACGAGCTATTTTGTATCTTCCTTCGTCTCTAGCTCATCGACCGTCATGTTGGCACTAGTTGCAATGCGTACCTCCTACACCACTAGGATCCAGCCGACATTAATAACACGGCCAAGACTGAAGTATCTAACGATCAGCCTCATCGTAAGTCTTACTTGCCTATCCATGACTTTCGTCTTCCACTGGAATATGCTACCGTTCTGACGAACTTCATCACCCTTGGTTGGCCCAACCAAGCGGACGGTGCATTTATTTTGAGATTCAGACTCCTGAACCTGCCCACATTCGTACGGGTCCGACACTAAAGTATCCCCATTCACATGCATCCTCGAGCAGAACATCATGCATTGTGCACGTCGTCGATGATCCACAGTTCCTCCGAAACTGTGTAAATGAAGATGCACCCGCCTCAGATTGAGTTTGCTACACACATTGATCTCCTCCCTAGCTTCAAACTGCTGAAACCATTATTGTTCCATGTAGCTGTGGAAAACCTCCTATCACCAAATTCGGATCTGTGGAACAACTCTCGCCTGGAGACCAACCAGTTGTCAAAGGACCAACAGACTGACCCTCAATCTTTTACTCATCACTATTCGTCTCTTTAATTGTCTCGACGAATCGAATCCTCCGTACCCCTCAATCACCGTGAAGACCTCTTAAGACAAGTTCTCGATGATCTACAATCTCTTGTCGAATACTCCTCGAGTCTTCATATGATGTATGTGGCCTCCTTGTACACCTCAGCGGCTTGAGCATATACATACCACAACACATATCTCCACGAGCTAGTAGTTGGAAAATCCTTCGCAAGAATCCAATTTTAGTCTCCAAACAAACTAGGACAGTCATCATCTGCCAACCTTTCTACCAAAACTAAGTTGTACCGCAAACTCGGTATATGTCGCACCCCTTGAAAATGAGCTTCTCGCCAAGCTCTATATTTATGTGCACATTACAGATGCCCACAATTGCAGAAGTCTCTTTGTTACTTATCTTATCACATCCAAACCTACCGCCTCGGTATGACGTGAAGATCCTCCTATATGGAGGGGCATAATACGACGTTCCTGTGTCCATAACCCAATCTTCTTCATGATACGTGCAACATGGTTGTACTGTGTCAGTTGTTGTGATGATGATCTCTCCAAAAGTCGTTAGAAGCTCCTGATCATCCTTGCTTTTAGCCTTTTCAGCTTTAAGCTTCATATAGTTTCTCTTAATATGACCCATTTCGCTATAATGATAGTATACGGTCCATAGTCACAAGATTCTAAGAACTCCTCAATATTCTTGCTTGTGACTTGAGTTTTCTCCTTCTGTAGGAAGAAACCAAAGCGGACTACTGCGATGATTCTACTTGCTTATAACGGACCTCCAAGTTCAACAAGCTATTTTTGACTATCTTCATCGTGACAACTCCATCAGGCGCAGAGTTGATCACCGATACCACCAACTTCTCCCAGCTCTTCGGTAGAGAACTAAAAAATAGAATGGCCTGAAGCCCATCGTCAATCACCATATTCATCGCTGACAGCTGATTGATGATCCCCTTAACCTCATTTAGATGTTGTGCCACCGAGACACCCTCCGTGTACTACAAATTGATGAGTTGGCCAATAAGAAATGCCATGTTGGCAATCATTCGTACAACAGTTTTTTTCTACAATGCTTTTGCCGAAATCTCTATGGATAGTGAAAACACAGAATTTTCTAGCCATTGGCGGATGAATTTAATGACTTTTTGATCCAATCGTCTCCAGTCTTCAGCAGACTTGTCCGATGACTCGGCATTGCTGCCATCCAACGGACATGCAAGTCCTTCTACTAGAGTATAACCTCTATCATTGGCTTCCAAATCATTCATTTCCCCTATGATGGTGATTATACATGTGTTCATCTTCTCCGTAGATATGATTACACCTTCCTCTTGCGAAACTGAGAGCTCTAATACTATATGTTAATTGGAATCAAACCAAAATAAACGAACCTCGCTCTGATAAGAGATGCTGGGATTGAACACTCCCCACAAGCACTTCGATACCGTGAGTCTGAAACGTAACCGAAAAGAAAACTTAGGCCAACCCACCCGAGATAACCAACCATCATCTAACGAACGCCAAGCACAGATAAACGCAACATACATGGTCGGTGATTATGTCACCGGACAAATCCCAATCTATATAACTCAAGTGAAATTATAAGATTGATAGAACCATTTCCCTTAACCACACTTAAGAAAAAAAGACAGAGATTACAACTTAACATTACTCACCTACCAGTATCAATCTCCCTGAATGAAGGCGACAATTCCTCAATCAAATCTCCTCTTTCTTCTGTCTTGGATGGCGACCTAAGAGTAAAGTACAAACTTTCTCTCAGATCTCCTATAGACAAACAACCTGATTCTCCACCTTATGCTCTTCCTTGTGCCTCCATCTTTACACACACACACACACACACACACACACACACACAGATATATATATATATATATATATATATATATATATATATATATATATATATATATATATATATATATATATATATATATATATATATATATATATATATATTATGAAACCTATTTTAAGTCATAATAGGATTTTTCTAAATTGGAACTCTAAAATAGGAATTCTATTACACCTAAAATAGCTCACCAAGATTATAATATGATTTCCTAAATGTAAAACCCTAAAATAAGAATCATATTACACATAAAATAGCCTAGCACTAATTATAGATGTCCAAATCTACTAAAATCAAATATATAACCATATTTTGTCTCTATAAATATGTTGTTAACAAATCCAGACTAGACTCAAACAATATCCTGAACTATTGGACCGTTATCAAGTTCCTATTTTTTTTAATTAACCATTAGTTTTTTTTGTCAATTTGTTAATTTAAACTATATATCTTACCCCTAATAGTAATAATTGCACGTTTTTTTGATAAAACATTTAAAATGTTAATTTTTATCTTTTATAATAAAAACCTATTCTCGTTTCCACCGTGCCTAGGATTCGAGTACTTTATTTTCATATTATTTTATGTCTATTATGAATATAGAAAAGGAGAGAAATATTGTAGCTGAATCAATCATCTAGTACTTTTTTCATTAACAATATGTATGAAGAGGGAATTTGATAGAGGAGGTTATAGATAGGGATAAGGGCGTCCACATTTGGTCTTATCCACAAATCATAACACTCTTTCTTGGATGTCCAACCTAATTATTGCCTAATTAAAAACCTTTCTAAGGAAAAAAAATCTATCTTTGAGAAAAATTCATATTAAAAGAAAATAGTACAATAATATTTTTCAGGAATATGATTCATTAGGAATCCAAGTGAGTGCAACTTAAACTGTTTGTTAAAAACTTTTCGAAAGTAAAATCCAGCAGAAAATAGTCTCATCGAAGGAAAATAGTACAATACGCAAAGTCATACTTCGAGATAACTCCATTAGCATCTTCAGGATGCATACATCTTCAAGATGATCCCCCTCAAAATTTAAAATAAATTGTTCTTACATTAATATAACAAAATCAACCCCCAATACATTGAATATTACATCGCATCCCAATAATATATTTGCCTACACATTTATATACTTTATTCTTATACCCTAACAAATAGTTGTATGTTTATTGGTTATTCCTAGAAGCTTGCAGCTCCCTCTGATTATTGAACTGCTAAAACCGTAGTCATATCGGCACATTCTCTGATTGCTTAGTATATGAATGTTTTGATGAGCTTGTCACTATGATTTATCTCTAAAATACCTGGAACACTATTTAGAAAAAATACCTTATTTGTGATAACCCCTTAAGGAGAATCAGATAAATATCATGTATCTACATATCTCTATGGCCGACCACTTACAGGAAGGGTTCCTTCATTTTTCCCATTCTCCACTCTTCCAATTTTCTTTCTCATTCTTCTTACATGATGTGCTAAGGAGTTGAGGAGCTCAAGAAGGCTTAGTGGATGCTCTAGCAAAGATTTGGGAGCCACTTCTTCTTCCTCCATCTCCAAATTCGTAGGTCCTTGAGGATGCACCATTCTCCATAGGTATAAACCTCTTTCTTCTCATTTTCATGGCTAAATTCGTAGGAAACCTCTTTAATGGCTAGATCTAACCTTCTAGGTGGTAAAATATGTGTTAGAGGACTCATTCCTAGTAGATCTATAGTTTTGAATGGTGATATTAGGTTAGCTACGAGATTGTGCCCACCAAGTGTTTGATACAAATCCCAAGAGGAAGTTATGTCATATTTGGTGTAAGTTTTAGTCCATGTGTTCTAATTAAGGTATCGAAGGTTGTGTCATGACATGATATGATACGATTGGACAAATTTCTACACACAAATGTGCCCCTCTTTGAGCTCGATAGTATATTAATTGCTATTGTCACGTTTACATTGGGGTTTGGGGATGGTGACGTGTATCCATGTGTCGATAAGCCTTTTGTATCATAATTATTACATATGTACCAAATAAGTTTTGTGCTTGAGTAGTTACAATTGATATATTTATATATGTGTGTTGTATATTGCACATGTGTATAGTGAATATATATATATATATATATTTTTTTTTTTTTTGATATATATATATATATATATATATATATATATATATATATATATATATATATATATATATATATATATATATATATATATATATATATACACTTGGATATATTATTTATGGGTATCATAAGAAATTATGTTTGGGCCATCGAGGACAGATGGTATATGACACATTATATGTACAAATATGTGATTAGTGTATATAAATGCAGATATTAGGTGTAAATATAATAAGGGAATGTCCATGTGCATTCTGAGTGTGTGAGTGTCTAGGAGGAGTTGTGTACTGCAGTTTACACTACAACTTGTGATACCATGTTTTACCTGAAATAGGGAGTGAGGCAGTTATCAACAGGTTGTATAGAGGCAGCAATCTGCTTGTTGTATCCTTGTGGCAGCATTGTTTGGGGGCATCCTTGCAAAGCAGGGGATATCCGTGCATAAACAGTAGGAGCAACGCAGGATGGGAAAACTTGACTTGTGTAGTGTCCTGCTAGACACAGGAGTGCATCTGTGTGTGCAGTTTGTGTAGACCTATGTGCATACCATAGAATGCAGTGTGTAGGTAATGTATCTATGTTCCAGTATAGGGTGTGTGTACTTATTAGATGTGCAGACCTTTGTATAGGCGTGATCTGTAGGAAACCTTTGTGCTAGTGTGTACTGTACAAGAGTGTTTGTGTACAGATTTGTGTGCACAACTGTGAGGGTTGTATAAAAAAAATGTTTGTGTAGGTCCGTGCAGGTATTAGCATGGACTAATAGAGTATGTAGGAAGTACAATAGGAACTGCAGGTTGGTTAGGACAGCAGGTATCAGTATTGTAAGTGTGTACAATGGTTAGGTAGGCAACCTAGAGAAATGTACAGGGAGAAGTACATATCCAATGAGTGTGCAGGAAGTAGATAAGGGAAAAGTGGAGAGATTAGCATTAGTAGCAACTGCTCAGAGAGCATGTGTGCTGCAGATATTTGTCAACACAACCATGTGTGTGTGTAGCAGGAGTAAGCCAATGTATGAGTGTGTTCAGATACATGTTAACTATAGGTAATCCCTAAAGGCAGCAATGCATAGATTTGTGCATGTAGGATAGTGTGTCAATACCCATGTGTAGGTGATTAGATAAGGGTCAATAGGGTTTCATAGGTCTGTAGTTTGTGTATCTCATGGTATCATAGATTATGACCATGTAGTAGTAGGCTTGTGCATATGTCTATGTGTGGATAGGTGGACTCGAGTGTGTGATCAGTAAACACACATGTATGTGTGTGTGTCCTAGTAAATAGAGGTGTAGCTCATACCTTTAGCCAAAAGGAGTGGAAGTTACATGCATATACCAAAGGTATATTAGTTAGATAACTGTACATAGGGACATTTTATATATGGTATTGTGTCTTTGCATAGGGATAATATGAGTGAGAGTGGGTGTAAGGGTAGGTAAGTGAAAGAAAGTGTGGGATGGTTAGGATATGGTATCAAGGTATAGGGTATTCCAGGTAATAAGTAGGGCATGTATACTACCTTATCTCTACATGTACCGGTAATTGGCACTACAAGAAAAAGACCATATTATAAGGTTTGAAAAGAAGTTATTACAACGGTTCGTTTATAAGCGTTATAGAATTTTTGCAACAACACATAATATGACATGTTTGAAGAGTTTTTGGTCTATTATAACAATTTTTGGCGCTAAACATTATGTAAGATTAGAACATATGTAACGTTGTTTGAAGCAGTCGTTATAAAAGGTAATAAAAAATGCTCAAGCGCCCGCTCGAACCCCTGCTCTAACATTTCAGTTCCCGCTCCCCCTTCTAAAATTCGACTACAGAAAACCCCTGTTTCAAAAGAGTCTTCTCTCTCCTCCTCCTCGTTCCCTTCTTTGCTTCTCCTCTTCTCTTTCCTTCTCATTCTCTTTGGGATGAAAAAATTCGACTATAGATAACCCCCAAATCCCTCCTCCTTCCAAATCTCTTCTCCTCATCTTCATCTCCCGAACTCCTCCGTCCAAATCCTAAACCCCAACAAGCCCCCAAACCCTAACCCTAACCCTAGAAACCTCCATCCTTCAGAAGACGGGACCGAAAGCAACAATAGCAGGGATTTGGGACTGACAGCTGTAGGAGAAGCAAAACCATCGCAATCGAAACGACCAGGGGCCGAGAGTGACCACTACGACATCCGCATGTACGAATCTCTCCTAGATCGACAACTACTACTAATTGTCCACTTGAACTTTCTTGATCTCTCGGGTGAGTACATCGATTCTGGCGAATTTTAGATTAAGGTTTGTGGGAAGAGCTTCAGATTGAGCTAGGCAATGGTTTCAACTATGCATACGAGTTTTTTTTGTATCCGACAGGCCCGTTTGGTGTCGTATCCGGCCATGTTGTGGCATATTTGTGTCTGTGCATCATGTATATAAAATATTTCTACTACTTTCAACAAAGTTTTGACTACTACAAATATGCTTGCAAAAGCAATTGAGTATGCAGATTTTGACAAATTTGACCGAGTCCGTGTTTCGAAGATTACATATGCTGGAATGCTCCAATATGATGGTGAATTGAAGCTCCCAAGTCACTATCTTGTTTCTCCTCCAGAGATCGAGATGACATCTGGTGATTACTTGGTTAACAATGGCATGTGTACTTTTGCTTGCAAGTATTATTCTAAGAAACATGAAATTTTAGGCTTAAAAAGTTCTCTTTTTTTGTGGTATCTTGGTTGTAATAATAAGATATATTTCTAGAAATATGCAGCCTTCTCTGCCATGTAAAGGTACACTTTACCAGTAATGGGCTCAACTATTTATTTATTTCAACTAGGAACAGTGTCTTCCATCCAAACTCACTACCAGAATCTGTCGAATTAGCGACGTTCACAAACGTCGCTAAACCCAGTTAAAAGTCGCTAATTTTTTTAGCAACGTTTCTAGCGACGTTAGATAAACTACGGAAAAAAGCGTGTCGCTAATCGAAAAAATGTCGCAAAACGTCGCTATGGCGACGTTAATTAGCGACGTTCTCATGTGGTCGCTAATTAGCGACGCTATTTGCGACGTTAGTGTGTGGTCGTCGTTTAGTGACACTTTAGCGACGTTTTGGCGACAATGTGCTGACATCAGATTCGGTGCCACGTCAGCAATTTAGCGACATTTTTAGCGACGTTCATTAACGTCGCTAAGTTAAAAAAATATAAAAAAACAGAATCCAGAATGCAAATGGAGCTGGAGCTTGAGCCAAAATACAGAATCTAAAATACAAAATACAGAATCCAATCCCTGGGTTCGTCGACCCCCTCGGTGCAACACTCAACACTGGCACGCACAATACATTCCAGAATAGACAAAAAATATAAAGAACAAATAATATCCTTAACGAATAATATCCTCAACGAACAAAGTCAATAATATCCTCAACGAACAAAGTCAATATCCTCAAATATGTACAAAGTCAATATCCTCAACGAACAAAGTCAATATCCCCAAATACGTACAAAGTAAAAATATAAAGTGCAAAGTCCGAAAATGCAAAAACAAAACTACTGATCGCCTGGAGCTGGAGCTAGAGCCGGAGCTGGAGGAGAAGCGCCACCAGATGACTGTCGTCGCAATGCCAGGATCGTCTGATACTCCTCTGATGACAACAGGTTGACGAGCATGTCCTTCCGTACACCGTCGGATGTAGACGATGCTCACGGCATACTAGCAGACGGTCGCTCCATAGCCATCTCACGGAACTGCTGCATCTGCTCGACCAACCGCTGCGTAGTCTCCTGCGTAGCGTAGGTCATCTGTCGCAGCGCCTCAGTCGTCTCCTCAAGCCTCTCAAAACGTAAGATGAGCGCAGAATCATCCGTATGCGGCTGCGGATGCGACTGCGATGCCACCATCCTCTACAACATTTCGTCACGCAGAGCTGCGATCTGCGCATCGATACTCTGCTAGTGGAGGAGCAAATCCTTAGTCTGTGCGGGGCCGGGCACCCTAGTGGCTGTCGTAGAGGCCTGTGACACAATAAAGGCACCAAAGGAGTCCATACCATAGTACGTACCCCTATGTATGCCACCAACGGCCCTCATCCATAGCTCGTGATCTGACTGAGCTGCGACGGCCGGGGGCTGCTGGGAAGTGCTAGCATCAGCTCCCTCTGACCGTATCAGCCCGGCCTCCCTAAGCCTCAAAAACTCGGCCTAGAAATAATATCTATATAAATTCTCTACGTAACTAAAAATTAATATTAATGAACTAGCAATAAGTAAAACTTCAAAAACTCGGCCTAGAAACAACATCTATTTGAATTCTCTACGTAACTAGAAATTAATATTAATGAACTAGCATTAAGTAAAACTTACGTAGGTATCCCGGGCCTTGTCGTCAACGAACTGCTCCCCCTTCGTGTGTGTGGCGAGGAACAAGGTCACCATATTCGGATCCTCTCCCGATTCAACCTGTTATGAAATTATTATATGATTTGTCAGTTAAGTTAAAAGAAATATATTACTATAAAGTAGTAATTATGGGTATACTGCGAGATATGTACCATATGAGTGAAGAAATCCATGATATACCGTGACCCACCACACCACTGCGACCCCGCCTGTCGTGCTCTTTTAGACTTCGCGGACTTCTCCTTGTAGGTTCCCTCCTTGAATCTCCTCTTCATTGCCGCCCAGTCGACGGCATAGATCCAACCCTGAATAGGCTCTCGCCGGCGCTCATGATCCTTTTGGTCGAGTATCGCATCCCTAATGAGCTTGCTGGCAACGCTGGAAAAAATAGACTCGACAGCAACGGAGAGGGAAGAAGTAAGTCCGCTGAAAAAATCATAGTATTACGTAAGTTATAACATAACATACTAAATGTTAAAAGAAAATAAACTTTTACATACCGATAAGTGCTCAAACCAGAAGGCCTTCTTGTCGGCCGGGACATCCCTCCAGTTGATCGAGGGCCCCCCCGTAGTTCTGCCACAGGAATGTACCCAGCGACCGTTGTACGGAGGACGGATAATACCTGTAAAATGGAAATTAAAATTTATTAAATAAGTTTATAAAAAATTTAAACAAATTAAATGCAATAATTTTACCTACCGCTTGGTCCGAGTACAGGTCCAAATCTCCAACCTCAGATCCCCCTCCGGGCGACACGGAGGATCTATCTCAAATGGGAGCTGCAGCCTGCCCCTGTCCTGCCCCCTGCCCCTGCCCTGCCCATGACCGTAGCCTGCCCCTCGGCCTCGGCCTCGCCCTCACCCTTGGCGTGGGACTCACCATCGCCCTCGCCCTCGACGTGGGCCTTCGCCTCGGCCTGCTCCTCGGTAGTGGGGTCGGCCTCTGAAATACTCGACGGTACTGGCTGCGTAGAAGAAGAAGGCCCTAGCCTGGAACTGCTAGAGCCAGGTATGGAGCCACTGCCAGCGACTAGACCGCTATTATATACTGGAGTGCGGGGGGGATGAGGAGGAGTCGGTAGGAGGAGTGGTAGATGGAGACTGTCGGCCTCGTCGACTCCCACCAGCACCAGAACCAAAGGATCCACGTCGAGCCATATCTGAAAAAATACAGAAGTAAACTATACTACATCTGAAAAAAATAAAAGTAAACCATACTACATCTGAAAAATAACAAAAATAAACCATATTACATCTAAAAATTAAACATATTCAATCCTCTTCTGAAAATTTATCTTGTTTATCTTCCTCTTCCTCTTCCTCTTCACTTCTATCAACTTCCGCTTCCTCTTATGATACTTCTGCCTCTTCCAATTGTTGAAACATGTCATGAGGAACTTTTATTGAGTCCACATCGACAATATTTGTAATAAGAGGTAGTTCATCTTCCGGATAAGCTATCTCGTCGACATCGAAGGTATTCCAAGCTTTAGTCTTACAGACTGTCCACCAATCTGATCTCCCGGCTTCTCATTTTGGATAGCTGATAAAGTAAACTAGTTGAGCCTGGCTTGCTAGAACAAACGGCTCATAAGCTTGATATCGACGGCGATAATTTATGTCAACAAGACCATGTTTGTCAACTCTCCAACTTCGACCTTGGATCGGATCGAACCAGTCACATCTGAACAAGATGATCTTACAAGGTTCTATAGCATAATTGTATGTCAGTTCCACAATCTTTCGTAAGATGCCAAAGAAGTCATTACATGGGTCGACATCTTTGTAGTTTAAAGATTTTATGCACAAACAACTATTCTTCGTAGAATCCAAATCCAAGAAGTCGTCTCTTATTTGAGCATTTGTTGACTTGAACCTGAAGCCATTTACGCAGTAACTTGGCCAGGTCTTCACTTGATAAATTGGTCCCTTGGCTAGAGTTTTAATATACTCATTCTCAAGGATTGCCTCCGGACGATCAACCTAAATACCAAATAAACGATGCTAACTTAATTATTCTGTGCAAGTATATACGTACAGAAAAAGTAAATTATGAAGATATCCGTACATATGCTCTCAACCAAAAAGGAAAATAAAGTCTCATTTGCTCTTCTACTTCCTCCTCGGTTGTGTACGGATTGTTGGACGTTACCTCATCCTTAAACATGCTAAAAAGCAACGAAGCATAGGTATATTAGTTATATTGAGAAGCAACGAAGCACGCAAAATAATTTTACTTACCCCTCTAGCTTGTCCACTTCTTCCTCGTCATAGTTGAACAATACATATAATATTGCAGCGCTAACCTCGTCGTCATTTAGATATCTTTTTTTCATTTTACCAGATGGTTTTCCCTAGACAGACAATACTTTCAGCTTTACCTCATTACCAACTTCATAGCCATCGTCAATTCTGGGAGCTCTTGTTCTGTTTATAGCAATATGAGGCTGAAAATACATGGAACAGAAGTTTGAAATCTCCTCAAGGACACATGCTTCACAAATACAACCCTCCATCCTTACCTTCCTCTTGAGGTGGTTCAACTGTCGCTCGAACGGGTACATCCAACGATAACCGACAGGTCTAGCAACAAGAGCCTCATGGACAAGATGAATCGGAAAATGCTCCATTGAGTCGAAGAATGCAGGAGAAAAAACTCTCTCAAGTTTGTAAAGTGTTACCACAATGTCCTTATCTTGCTTCTCTAAACGATCGACGAGCAACTTGCAAGAACAAAGATCTCTGAAGAATATGCTAAGCTCTGTTAATGGATCCCAGACTACCGGCGGTAATAATTCCTGAAATGCAATAGGAATTAACCTCTCTATGAATACGTGGCAAACGTAGCTCTTCATTCCGGTCAGTTTACACTCCTCTATGTCGACACATCTTCTTAGATTGGAGACGAATCCGTCCAAAAATTTCAAGTCCTGGATCCATCTACAAAGTCTCACTTTGTCCTCCTTGTCCAGCGAGTAGATTGCCTTAGGCCGCAAAAGCTTTCCTTTTCCGTTGTCTGTCATGTGCAATGTAGGGCGTCTGCATATTTCGGCTAAGTCCAATCTAGCCTTCTGATTGTCTTTTGTCTTTTCCTTGATGTCCATTACAGTATTAATTATGTTATCAAACATGTTCTTCTCGATATGCATGACATCAAGGTTATGTCTAATCAGATTTGTGCTCCAATATGGTAGATCCTAGAATATACTCTTTTGGTCCAGTTATGATCCTTGCCAAATCCCTCGCAACGGCTGCTCATTATAGGATCTTTAATAGCACTTGAGATTTCTTTTAATTTCTCCCATGTGTCCTTTCCGGACCATATTGGCGGTGGATCGCCCTTCTCCATAGCTCCAGCACGAAAACCAGTTATGTTCCTACGGTACGGATGGTCTTTCGTCAAGAACTGCCGGTGACAATTAATCGAAGCATGGTTTTCCTTCGTGTCTCAAATGAAAAGCCTTAGTACGGTCCATACAATACGGACATGAAAGTCGACCATGAGTGCTCCATCCATATAACATTCCATAAGCCGGAAAGTCGTTGATTGTCCATATTAGTGCTGCCCACATCTGAAAATTCTATTTTTTTTGAAGCATCATATGTGTACGCCCCTGTTTCCCATAAATGCTTCAGCTCATCTATCAACGGCTGTAAGTACACGTCGATGTTCCTCTTCGGGTTGTTCAGACCAGGGATGATAATAGTTAAGAACATGTAAGGTGTCTTCATGCACATCCAAGGCGGTATGTTGTACGAAGTGAGGATTACCGGCCAGCATGAATATTGGGAGCCTGAAAGACCAAATGGGGTGAAACTATCAGAGCAGAGCCCCAACCTTATATTACGTGCATCAGAAGCGAAATTAGGATTTGCTCGATCGAAGTGCTTCCACGCTTCTCCATCAGATGGGTGATCCAACACTCCTTCGGTCTGTTGTCGCTTGTGCCAACTCATATTTTCGGCAGTCTCTTTCACCATGAACAACCTCTGCAACCCTAGCATCAACGGCTAGTAGTGCATTGAAGCATTCGGTCTTTTAGACTTGCCTGCAGCAATTGGCTTGTAGCGATCAGCACCACAGAATTCGCATACTTCTGCATCATTGTGATCTTTATAGTAAAGCATGCATCCGTTCTGACAGCAATCGATCTTGTCGTATCCCATCTAGAGGGATCTCACCATCCTCTTAGAGCGGTAGAAGTCTTTCGGTAACTTGGCACCCTCCGACAAGATATCTGTAATCAACTCGAGCACTCTATTGTAGCATTCTTGCGACATGTTAAAGTCAGACTTTATGCTCAAGAGCCGAGTGATCACCTCTAATGGTGAATGGACCTCACAGCCAGGGTACAAAAGAGTCCTTGCATTCTCCAGCAACTTCATGAACTTCGCGGTATCGGCATTCGGTGCCTCCTCAGCTGCGTCACGATTGTATAGATCGAAACTAGGTCCCGCAGCGTCGAAGACCATGTTCACGTACTCGTTGTCGACACCAGTTTGGTTATGGACATTCATATAAGGCTCCACATAAGGCTCAACATAAGGCTCCACATAAGGCTTCGCTTGGAATGCTAAAGGTACAAGCTCTCCGTGTGCGGTCCATTGGTTGTAATTTGGAAGGAAACCCTTTGTGTATAAGTGATACGTCATATCCAATTCTGGTTGAAACTTCTTGTTTTGACATTTTGCACACAGACACTCAATGTCCATGCCATCCATGGATTGAGGAAACGCCTTCGCGAATTGGAAGAATTGTTCTACTCCGACGATGTATTCATCTCGCACACCGTACCTGTCATCTCGAATGCGGTTGTACATCCACGAACGGTCTAGCAGATACATGGATATAGCCATTTCTAGATATATGTAAATATGAATAAACTTTAAAACAGAAACGAATATACTACATACTTACATATATACTGCGAGCCCCCTCGGGGCCCCACCCCGAGCAGCAGACCCCCCAACCCCACGAGCAGCAAGAAGGTCCTAACCCGATGTACGGCCGTGACTCGGGACCATTCCTATGAGTATCGGGATCAAGGAAAATAGACGACGGCATTAACCAACCAACAAAACTACTTGTTACAAATATCGGCACTATCGGTGGTTTTGAATCGGACTATCAGATTTTTCGGTGTCGGAAAACAAATAATTATTACTAAATTACCAGATTTTTTGGCACTATCGATGGCCCTGACCCAGCCCCCCCAATCCCTCCCTCCCTACACCACCCCTAACCCTAACCCGAACCCTATCCCTAATCCCTCGCCCACCAGCCCCCCTCCCCTCCCTAGCCACCCCTCACCCCTCCTGCTCCCCTCCCCCACTAACCACCCCTAACCCTAACCCGAACCCCAACCCTCCCCTCCCTCCAGCCCCCCTCCTCACCTCCAGTCGCCCTCACCCCCACCCCCCTCCCGCCCCTCCCTCCCCCTCCACACACACCCACCCCTAACCCAAACCCTAACCCTCCCCTCCTCCCCAGCCCCCTCCTCACCCCCATCCGCCCTCACCCCCCTGCCCCACCCCCCAGCCACCCCCACTCACCACCCGACCACCCGCATCCCCCCTGCCCCTCACCCCTCATCGGACCATTCCTCACCCCCCAACCATCCGCACCCCCTGCCCCGGAGGGGGGAATGAGAGAAAGTGAGAGAGTAAAATGGAAGAAAATAAATCATGGAGGGGGAATTTAATTAGAATTTAGCGACGTTCAGACTAACATCGCTAAAATAGTCGCTATTAGCGACGTTATATCGACATTTCGCGACGACTAGCTCATGAAACTACTATACGTCATTGTCACGTCACTATTTTCGTCGCTAGTAGCGACTATTAGCGACGTTTCACTTAAACGTCGCTAATGTGCATAATTTAGCGACGTTATACGAACGTCGCTAAATTTACGTCGCTAATGGAACAGATTTTAGTAGTGACTATACTTGGTAAGCTTGTTGTAGAAGATGATGAATGGGATTCTGGTGGTATGCAAGTAGTCAATTTGATGCCTACTACAAATATGTTCACTTTTAACCTATCATGGGTAATTCGAAATTGACTATGCAGTTTTATGTTGACTAATTTAATCTCACAAGTTTGTTAATTAAAATAATAGTTGGTGAGCTTCTCCTCCATGATCTTCAACCTTGAACAAGAATTTGGTAAGCAATCAATGCATATATATAATGAAACTTAAATTTTCATGGTAATAAGCACATTTACTTAATATTACTTTGACCAGGTCACCTAGAATTGGATTCATGAGCTTAATCCATGGTGGTCTTACTTTAGTTCCTGTCACTTAACATCTAACCGTACAAGTTATAATATCAATTTCTCCAAATGAAAGATTTATGTATCAGTTTGAGGGAATACTTTGGCCATGAACCAAGATTAGAAACATTTTAGATATGTTTGTGGATGCATTCACCACTTTCACCAGGTGGTAAAGTTTTTTGAAGCCAGGGAGTGTCAGCCCATGTTTTTCAAATTTGGTTTAATTAGTGTAAATTAGATGTTAATGACCTATTTAGCTTTAAAATGATTTATTATAATTTTTAGGAATTTTTCTAGAATTTTTAAAATAATTTTAAATGAGTTTTAATTACTAAAAATATAAGTTTGCAATTTTACAAAATGTTTTAATTTAGTTTTGCAATTATTTAGATTGTTTAATTGTTGTTTACAATTTCCTAATTGTTCTATGCAAATTTAATTTGCATATAAGCATGGCGGGAGGGGATTTGCAAATTCATTTTTGTATTAGTTAATGGGAGGGACCTATCTGTTATTTTCTAAAACCTAGGGGTCTAATTGCTAAACCACCGTCACCCCCCCTACGTTCTGGCCAACTGCCCCCGACGACCGGTGACTGCCACCGCACGGCCGACCTAGCCATTGAAACCGACCTCTCCCCCCTATAAAATCCCCTCCAGACTAAACCCTAACCCTAGAACACCACCACGACCCCCCACAACGCCGCCTCCACTCTTTCTTCCCCGACGAGAACCCTAACCGTAACCCTAACCCTAACTCCGGCGACCCCTAGCGCCACCCCCACAGCCGCCTACACCACCATCGACCACTGCCATCCAGTTCGCCACGTCAAGGCAAGTGCAGCGCCACCCCAGCGTCGCAACGCCGACGCTTCCTCTGCCCTGTCGCCGCACCAACAGACCGCTCGACTCGGACACGTACGTGTCAGTTCTGTTTCGTGTCGAATTTGTGTCTCGTACTCACCTATGTGACTCGCCAGGACACGAGCAACGCGATGGTAAGTCAGGACACGGCTGACTTGGGTCGTGCGTGTTGTGCATAGCCAGGACACGGGGACTCAGCCGTTCTTCGTGTCCCTAACAGTCAGGACACGGAGTTTGGGCTATCGGATTAAAACCTATTAACCTAAAAAAAATCTAACCTAAAACTAACTCTAACCCATTCCCTAACACATGACTCGGGCTGACCCCCTGGCCAGCCCGAGCGTGCTGAGACCCGACCCCTCTTGCCTGACCCGAGTTC
Organism: Iris pallida; assembly: GCA_029216955.1. Classification (NCBI taxonomy): domain Eukaryota; kingdom Viridiplantae; phylum Streptophyta; class Magnoliopsida; order Asparagales; family Iridaceae; genus Iris; species Iris pallida. Next base: position 18,845,633 of record JANAVB010028397.1, read on the forward strand.
GAGCCCCCCTTTGGTTTGTTGTTATGTTTTATTTTTGTTTTTATTTTATTATTTATATATATATGAATATATATGTATTTATATATATGTATACATATATATGTATTTATATATATATTATTATATATACTGTTATATATGTATATATATACTGTATTTGTATATATATATATGTATATTTTATATTTAGTACATATATATATGTTTTTTTTAGTACATATATATATGTATATTTATTGTTATATATATATATATATATATATATATATATATATATATATATATATATATATATAAATATCTATATATTTGTGTGTATATATAATAGTAATTGTTGTATAAATAGGTATATATTTTCAAATGCAATTTTAGTGCTAAAAATTATTATGTAAAATTTCATAAGTTATTTTATTGTATATTTTGTGACTGGGTATTTTACCACTTTAAAATATATTATTTATATTTAAATTCCTGTAATTTTATTGATTATGACCAATTGATGTCCAATCCTAGCATGGGTTTTTGGGCCCAATTATGTCTAATACATTCAGAGTCTGTACAAGTCATATTGGACTTGATTCATGGCTCTGGGTCCTGTATCTGGACTTCGGTTCAATTTTGAATACATGGACAAAAAGGTAAATAATTAATTAATTATTTTTCAAAAAATGTTGCTTGCTGTTTTTGAATTTTTATATATATTTTAATTGCTGTAAAAATCTGGAAAAAATTATATTTAAATACTATGTTAATTTAGCTAGTTTATTATAGTTTTTCCAGCATTTAGTAAGTATTTTAGTATTTTATAAAAATAGGAAAACAGAACTCATTTTCAGGATACATATGTTTGTTGATTTTTAATAAATATTTATGAGGGTTTATAAATTCCAAAAAATTAGTATAAATTTTTATAATTAACAAGGATCATTTTGATACTTTACTTTATGTAAAATTGAGTTTTTTTTCTATATCAAAAATTGTTGGAACACAGTGTACAGTTTGAATTATTTATTGAATAAATCTGACTTGCAATATTTTGTGTTGTTTTGAGTTATAGTCGTATTGGACCTCTCACCGCACTAGTATAAAGATCCTGGAAAGTTAGTTTAGGTATTGTGTCACCCTACATTGGTCTCATATGCTAAAGTCATCATTTGGCAAGGTGTCCAGTCAGAAAGTCGTATTGCACCACTAGTGTCTTAGTGTTTAACTTAGTATAAAAAACTAAGCTTATGTGTTATTTTTACAGTGACGAGTCACCAGGCATCTATAGCATTTTTGTCGCTGCTTTGCTTTGCTAAAGGCAAGTACCTCTACAAACTTTACATACTGCTATAACCATAAACTGTGATTTCCAACCATGTTAAATGCTGATCCTTGGGGTAGCAAGTTAAAACTTCACATGTTGTATTATTTTCAGTCTCTATCATGTTTAGAACAGTTTTTATATCTCTCACATGTTTAACAACGGGTTAAGAAAAAACTGTTAGTAGTGTACGTGATCATGCCCCCCTTCTCCGTATGTATTTACCGAGCACTCTTACATTCTATATGTAACTTTATCGTATGTCTGATCTCGCATTTTTGTATGGACATACACCGATGCCGTTAAGGGTACGTATGTACACTTAAGAAAATTGATATGTACCACTGTACATCCTGATTACCTATTGACTGATCACTCACCTACTACAGTTTTAAACTTTAAAATGAATAATTATTGCCATGATAAAATGTATCTAAAAAACTGGATAAACATGATATGTCATTTCTTTCCATCACATGATCATTGTTAGAATCAGTACTTGCTTCCGTCCTGACAGGATAACGTTGTAGGTATTCTTACTGAAGAGGAGTTGCTCTGTGACACATATTATAGAGTTACTGCCGAGGACCAGGCCTTGTCTTACGAGGATGTACCTGCGGGAAAACTCGTCTAGTTGTCTATTTACATTTTGGACTTTTGAGAGTAGTCATGTATTAGACTATGTATTTTGTGACTGGACCTGTATCCAGCTTTACATTTCGGACTTGTACTTGGGACAAACTTATATATGAGATGACTTTTGTGTTTGGAACAATTATGACTCTTTATTACATATAGGACTGTTAGCACATTTAGTCTTATCTTGTTATCTTTAGAACAGCTTACTACGCTTTATCTCAAGCGTAGGCTGGACATGACTCGATCCGGCCCAACAATTTGGGTAGCGGATCGTGACATATTTTTAGTGGTGGCCCATGCAGGTCTCTGACTAAACTGTTTGGTTACGTTATTGTACCAAGCATGCCTGCAATTAGAAACTTAAGGTAATTAGACAACATTAGGAACGCTTAGAACACCTAGAGGAATACTAGGACTGCAACATAGGAAATACATTACATGCTTGCTATTGCAATTAGATTTTCTTGTTTATAATTGTCTACTTTAAAGAGTCCTTATAAGTCCTTTTTATTTTATTTTAGATGGTGCTCACCCGCTCATCCTAGTATGTCACACCTGAGAATGGCACACTCCATATCCAGTCGGTTGACCAGTTGACCGATACACCTCCACCTCCACCTACCACATCCTCCACTCCATAAATCTACAAACCCAAATACCTCCACCACCTTCCATATCACAGTCCCAGCAGGACCCGATACTCCTACCACCACCTATTACTATACCTACCCAGGCTTCCATCACACTCGATGGGAACCAACTGCTCACTCTGATCCAGGGGTTCCTAACGACCCATCAGGAGCAGACCACCCTACTCCGCCAAAGCATGGAGCGTTCTGAGGAACGTACCGTGGTCCCACCACCTGTAGAGCCATGGCAAAGAGCAGGGACAATCAAGGACTTCATGGGTCTGAACCCCAAGGAGTTCTTAGGGACTAAGGGCATAGTAGTAGCAGATGGCTGGCTAGACTCGGTAGAGAGGAAGCTCCTTGGAGCTAGGTTGCCGAATGACCTCCAGGTCGAGGCAGCAGGATTTCTGCTGATAGACTTGGCAGGAGTTTGGTTCCGGAATGAGCCGCTATTCGCGAGAGGAAAGGCCACTTGGGATCAGTTCAAGACCCATTTCAAGAAGAAATTCTTCTCGACCACCGCTAGGGTAGCCATGGGGCTACGATTCCAGAACATCCAGCAGGGGAACCGCTCTGTTGACGAGTATGCCAAGGAGTTTAGTCGCCTGAGCCGTTTTGCTCCTAGTCCAGTTGCAGACCCAGAGGAGTGACGCGTAGGTTTTGCCATAGAATAGTTCCAGACATCGACATACTTATAGTGGTGAATGGTACGACTGACTACTACTAGAGCCTAGAGTTGGCCCGGAGCATAGAGGAGCGTCTTCTGTCTTGCAAAAGGCCGGTTTCTGTACACCTCGAGGGACCGTCCAAGCGTCAGGCTTTCCAGCCGAGGGCACCGACGCCGCCCAGCAGACATACCGTCCTTCCACATCTCATCACCCAACCCCGCCAGTTAGAGCCCCGGGACCCCGGCAGCAGTAGAAGAGAGCCTTGTGTGTATTTTGTAAGAGGCCAGGCCATGACGCTACCGTCTGTAGGAAGAGGTTAGGGCAGTATTTAGCTTGTGGGTCTGCCACCCATCAGCTTCGGGACTGCCCAGTAGCCAGGGTACTAGGTGCCGGACCACAGTCTAGAGGACCGTCGCTTCCGACTCAGCAGCAGAGGTTTGGGCAACATCTGTAGCAGCAGAAGGGACCCCAGGGGAAGACTTATAGTCTGGCCCTTGAGCCGGAGTCGGAGCATGTTTCGGAGCCAGATTATTTGGCTGACGTCATCACAGGTCATATTTATTTGCATACATTTCTAGCTCTATGCTTGTTTGATTCTGGTACATCTCATAGCTTCATGTCGTTAGAGTTTATGTATAAACACCACTTAGTTGCTACACCTACCGAGGAGATGAGTAGAGTAATGACAGAAGACAGACCAGTGCCCATTAGAGCTATCTATAGATGCTCTATTACTATAGCTGGGAGAGAGTTTAGGGGACGATTCTTTGTGATGCCACTCCCCGGGTATGATATCATATTGGGGATGGACTGGCTTAGCTATGCCCATGCAGCTATAGACTGTCATGAGGGTAGTATTCTGTTCAATTCCCCAGGCACGGCACTATTCAGTGTCAGGAGGACAGGGCCGGAGATCCGCCTAGAGCCGAACTGTTGTGCGACAGTTGGGGAGATAGCACCACCACACCCTATCATTAAGGAGTTTATAGATGTATTCCCAGAGGATCTTCCAGGACTTTTGCCTGACGGAGATGTGGAGTTCACTATAGATTTAGTACCGGATTCATCACCAGTATCCCGGGCTTGCTATAGAGTGAACCCCAAGGAGGCCGTAGAGACGAAGGAGCAGATTGATGACCTGTTGAAAAAGGGTTTCATTCGATCTAGTGCTTCACCATGGGGAGCGCCAGTGCTCTTTGTGCCGAAGAAGGATGGTACAGTTCGGTTGTGTATTGACTACCGGGCCTTGAATACCATCACCATTAAGAACAAATATCCTCTGCCCAGGATAGATAATTTGTTCGACCAGTTGAGTGGGGCAAAGGTATTTTCTAGGATAGATTTAAGATTCGGGTACCACCAGATGAAAATCAGGGCTGCAGACATCCAGAAGACGGCGTTCAACACAAAGTACGGGCAATACGAGTTTCTGGTGATGCCATTTGGTCTCACGAATGCGCCAGCTGTCTTTATGAACTTGATGAATAAGATATTTCACCCGTATTTGGATAAGTTCGTCGTAGTGTTTATCGACGACATCCTGATATACTCGAAGACGCCGGAGGAGCACACAGAGCACTTGCAGACAGTTTTGGGGATTCTGAGGCAGGAGAGGTTGTTTGCCAAATTGTCGAAGTGCGAGTTTTTTTGGACCGAGTGGAGTTTCTCGGTCACATAGTTACTGGAAAGGGAATTTCAGTGGATCCCAGGAAGATTGTTGTCGTTGAGACATGGAAGGCTTCAACGTCAGTTTCAGATATTATGAGCATTCTGGGTTTAGTCGGCTATTATAGGAAGTTCGTCCAGGACTTTGCTAGGATAGCTGAACCCATGACGAAGCTAACGCGGAAGGACGCAGAGTACATCTGGTCAGAGAACTGCTAGGTAGCATTTGAGGAGCTGAAGAGGAGGCTGACGACCGCTCCAGTTCTGACATTACCTTCAGGATCTGGAGGTTTCACCATATACAATGATGCTTCGGGAAAGGGGCTAGGATGTGTCCTACAGCAGCATGGGAAAGTGATTGCTTATGTATCTAGGCAATTACGGACTCATGAGCGGAACTATCCTACCCATGACCTAGAGTTAGCTGCGGTGATCTTTGCACTCAAGTTATGGAAACATTACTTATACGGAGAGCGTGTAGAAATCTTTACTGACCACAAGAGCTTGAAGTATGTGTTCACGCAGAAAGAGCTGAACATGAGGCAAAAACGATGGTTGGAGTTGATGAAGGACTTCGACATCGATTTACAGTATCACCCCGGAAAGGCAAATGTGGTGGCGGATGCGCTGAGCAGGCATCCGATGGCATGGTATCTGATGATAGATCGATATTTACGGGAAGATCTGGAGAAGCTCGGTATCGAGATAGTTCGGCCAGGATCAGTGATACAGATGATGGCGCTTGACATTCAGTCAGGGTTGGTGGAGCAGATCATGGAGGCACAGTCTACATATGAGAGCCTTCGCAGACTTCGAGCCCTGGCTTTAGCTGGATTGCTGGATGACTTCACCGTAGCAGAGGATGGATCATTGAGGCATGGCAGCCGGTTGTACGTGTCGAAGGGAGAGCTGATAGAGGCAGTCTTGTAGGAGGCACACCGATCGAGATATTCTATTCACCCTGGTACCAACAAGATGTACCGTGACTTGCGGGAACATCTTTGGTGGCACGGGATGAAGAGGGATGTATCACGTTTCATTTCGAGATGCCTAGTTTGCCAGCAGGTCAAGGCAGAGCGCCAGAGGCCAGCTGGTCTATTACAGCCGTTACCTATTCCCGAGTGGAAGTGGGAACATATTACGATGGACTTCGTCTCAGGGCTTTCTCGTTTCCAAGGAGGAAAGGATGCCATTTGGGTCATCGTGGACAGGCTGACGAAGTATGCGCACTTCATACCCTTCAAGGTGGGGCTTTCCGCCGAGAAGTTGGCAGAGCTATACATGCAGCAGATAGTTCGCTTGCACGGTGTACCAGTGAGAATCGTGACGGACCGAGACAGCAGATTCACGTCCCACTACTAGAGGAGCTTGCAGGAGGAGTTGGGCAGTCGGCACAAGTTCAGTACGGCGTACCACCCGCAGACAGATGGGCAGTCCGAGAGGACGATACAGACACTAGAGGACATGCTGAGGACTTGTGTGCTGGACTTTGGCGGATCATGGGAGAGCCATCTGCACTTGGTAGAGTTTTCATACAACAACAGCTACCAAGCCAGCATCGGTATGTCTCCTTTCGAGGCACTATATGGACGACGATGCCGTACACCGCTCTTTTGGGATGATGTTAGGTACAGAGTTATGCTTGGTCCGAAGATGATCACGGATGCAGCAGAGAAGGTTGGGATGATCAGAGACAGGCTCAGAGTAGCTCAGGACAGGCAGAAATACTGGGCCAATGCTAGTCGCAGACCGATGGAGTTCGCTGACTGAGATATGGTGCTAGTGAAGATATCACCTACTAGAGGGACGATCCGGTTCGGACGAGGAGGCAAGTTGAGCCCCAGATACATCGGGCCGTTTGAGATACTTGGCAGGATCGGAGAGGTAGCTTACATGGTTGCACTTCCACCCAATCTAGCAGGAGTTCATGATGTCTTTCATGTGTCTCAGCTGAGGAGATATGTTCCGGATCCTAGCCCTATGCTAGATCATTCAGTTGGAGATCGGACCGAGCCTTGCAGTCACTGAGCAGCCAGTGGAGATATTAGACAGGAGGGAGAAGAGGCTGTGGAACAAAGTCATACCCTTGGTACGAGTAGCTTGGAGCCGTCACTCTCCGGGTGAATCTACTTGGGAGAGGGAGTCGGACATGAGGAAAAGATATCCTTACTTGTTCGACCCAACAGCTGCGAGGGAACCACCCGTTCCCGCTTGATACCTTAGAGGTTAGTTTTGATCGTAGCCTTAGTCATTTGTTGCATTGCTTGTTATGTTAGAATGTTTGTAGAGTTTTCTATCCTTGTGAATTTCAAGGACGAAATTTTTCAAGGAGGGAAGACTTGTCAGCCCCTGTTTTTCAAATTTGGTTTAATTAGTGTAAATTAGATGTTAATGACCTATTTAGCTTGAAAATGATTTATTATAATTTTTAGGAATTTTTCTAGAATTTTTTAAATAATTTTAAATCAGTTTTAATTACTAAAAATATAAGTTTACAATTTTACAAAATGTTGTAATTTAGTTTTGCAATTATTTAGATTGTTTAATTGCTATTTGCAATTTTCTAATTGTTCTATGCAAATTTAATTTGCATATAAGCATGGCGGGAGGGGATTTGCAAATTCATTTTTGCATTAGTTAATGGGAGGGACCTATCTGTTATTTTCTAAAACCTAGGGGTCTAATTGATAAACCACCGTCACCCCCTCTTCCCCTTCCCCACGTTCTGGCTAACTGCCCCCGACGACCGACGACCGGCGACTGCCACCGCACGACCGACCTAGCCATTGAAGCCGACCTCTCCCTCTATAAATACCCCTCCAGACTAAACCCTAACCCTAGAACACCACCCCGACCCCCCACAGTGCCGCCTTCACTCTTTCTTCCCCGACGAGAACACTAACCCTAACCCTAACTCCGGCGACCCCTAGCGCCACCTCCACAGCCGCCTACACCACCATCGACCACCGCCATCCAGTTCGCCACGTCAAGGCAAGTGCAGCGCCACCCCAGCGCCGCGACGCCGACGCTTCCTCCGCCATGTCGCCGCACCAACGGCCCGCTCGACTTGGACACGTACGTGTCAGTTCTGTTTCGTGTCGAATTTGTGTCTTGTACTCACCTATGTGACTCGCTAGGAACGAGCAACGCGATGGTAAGTCAGGACACGACTGACTTGGGTCGTGCGTGTCGTGCATGGCCAGGTCATGGGGACTCAGCCCTTCTTCGTGTCCCTAACAGCCAGGACACGAAGTTTGGGCTATCGGGTTAAAACCCATTAACCTAAAAAAAAAAATCTAATCTAAAACTAACGCTAACCCATTCCCTAACACATGACTCGGGCTGACCCCCTGGCCAGCCCGAGCGTGCTGAGACTCGACCACTTTTGCCTGACCCGAGTTCGAGCCCCCCTTTGGTTTGTTGTTTTATTTTATTTTTATTTTTATTTTATTATTTATATATATATATGTATTTTTTAATATATATATATATGTATACATGTATATGTATTTATATATATATTATATATATACTGTTATATATGTATATATATATACTGTATTTGTATATATATGTATATTTTATATTTAGTATATATATATATATATATATTTATTGTATATATATATATATATATATATATATATATATATATATATATATATATATATAAAATATATATATATCCATTATATATGTATATAAATATCTATATATTTGTGTATATATATAATAGTAATTGTTGTATAAATATGTATATATTTTCAAATGTAATTTTAGTGCTAAATATTATTACGTAAAATTTTACAAGTTATTTTATTGTATATTTTGTGACTGGGAATTTTACCACTTTAAAATATATTATTTATATTTAAATTCCTGTAATTTTATTGATTATGACCAATTGATGTCCATGCCTAGCATGGATTTTTGGGCCCAATTGTGTCTAATACATTCAGAGTCTGTACAAGTCATATTGGACTTGATTCATGGCTCTGGGTCCGGTATCTGGACTTCGGTTCAATTTTGAATACATGGACAAAATAGTAAATAATTAATTATTATTTTCCAGAAAGTGTTGCTTGTTGTTTTTAAATTTTTATATATATTTTAGTTGCTGTAAAATCTGGAAAAAATTGTATTTAAATACTATGTTAATTTAGCTAATTTAATATAATTTTTCCAGCATTTAATAAGTAATTTTAGTATTTTATAAAAATAGGAAAATGGAACTCATTTTCAGGATACATATGTTTGCTAATTTTTAATAAATATTTATGAGGGTTTATAAATTCCAGAAAAATTATTATAAATTTTTATAATTAACAAGGATCATTCTGGTACTTTATTTGATGTCAAATTAAGTTTTTTATCTATATCAAAAATTGTTGGAACACAGTGTACAGTTTGAATTATTTATTGAATAAATACGACTTACAATATTTTGTGTTGTTTTGAGTTATAGTCGTATTGGACCTCTCCCCGCACTAGTGTAAAGACCTTAGAAAGTTAGTTTGGGTATTGTGTCACACCACATTGGTCTCCTATGCTAAAGTTATTATTTGGCTAGGTCTCCAGTCAGAAAGTCGTGTTGCACCACTAGTGTCTTAGTGTTTAACTTAGTATAAAAAAACTAAGTTTATGTATTATTTCTACAGTGACGAGTCACCAGACATCTATAGCATTTTTATAGCTGGTTTGCTTTGCTAAAGGCATGTACCTCTACAAACTTTACAGACTGCTATAACCATAAAATGTGATTTCTAACTATGTTAAATGCTGATCCTTGGGGTAGCAAGTTAAAACTTCACATGTTGTATTATTTTCAGTCTTTATCATTGTCACGACCCGATCCCAAATAATTGGGTCGAACCGGATCATGTCCAGCCTGCACTGTTGTAAGACGGCGGCAGTAAGCTGTTCCATATGCAGGTATTCACAACAACATCTATACTTCTGTCACAACTCAATATACGAAAATTTTAAAACTTTATTCAACATTTGAAAAGTACAACTGGAAATTAAAGAACTGAAATAAAATGCTAAATTCAAATTAACAAATTTTAAAAAAAAAAACTGGAAACTGAAAATAACTAGCTAAGTGGTCGGCTCGTCGGCCTCAGGTCCTGCGTCCTCCGAGGGGACTCTGGCAACACCACAGGGTACAAAATCGGGTCATAATAGCTATTGTACAATAGCTCAGCATCCTTAATATCACCTAAAAATGTTGTCTCCAGTCAGGAGGGAGCAAGTAAGAATATATATCTCATATTTCAAGTAATGATAGAAAAGTGCAGGCTAAACAGTTTAAACAATATTTTCCAACATTCTATAATTGAAAACAATGTGATTTGAATGTGTAATCGTCTATGACCGGCTTGGGTTATACAATAGCATCCTAGCGACGCGATACGGCTTATCCCCGTGTGTTAGAGGGGTAAGCTCGCACAATATGCAATATGAGGGGTATTGGCCATAAACGTTACACTATTCCCCCAATCCCCACAATCAATCAACCAATATCTGAACCCTAGGAGAGGGTTCCGTGTAGCAATGTGTTTTAAACATGCAGCTAGACAATTACTAAATAAAATACAAGAAAAACATAACCGTAACTTGCCTTTGTTTATGACTGGATCAGTAAAGTCGGTTCCGAGAAGGATGTCAGGTTCGTCTCCGAGATCCTACAGTTGAGAACCTTGGATTAGAACCAATATGAAACCATTCTAGGTGTGCTAGTTACAATCTCTAGAATTGGTCCTAATTCAGTTTTAAGTTTATTAATTATTCTACCAGAAAAAGTCTAACGTCGTAATTCTACGTTCGTTGTTATTTAATTGGAATAAGCCGGTTATTGATTAATTGGAAAAATGGCAATTACCGGTTAATTTGGCAAAACTTTGTATTTTGTAATATTGTATATAAAACTAATATTTTTCTTTAAATAAGAAGAACGTGAATTTGTTTAAACAATACAAACTTGTAATTTTACTAATTATTTAATGTGAGAAAAATATTATAATTTTCTTTATCCAAAATAATATCTTTTAATATTTTACGAGTCTATCGACAAACCAACATCCCATAAAATAAATAAAATCTATTTCTACGCAATACAGGGTCACAGCAAAGAAAATAAAAAACTGGGCTTATGCCCTTACAATTATTTACATAAATGAAATTAAGAATAATAATAAAACTCAGGTGAATCCTGAACGCCAGAAAGCGGTCCATTCAGCAGGCCGAAGTCCTGCACCAAACATACTAACAGCAGTAACCCATTCTAAAAATAATAATTATAAATTAAAGATAATAATTAAATGCGTCTCAGACTTGGTTCAAAATATCATTTTTAGCTAAAGCCTCAACGTCCGGACGATACCGGTTTCGTTTGCATTTTGCTAGGGCCCACAGACCGGTACGGTCGTCGCCTGAAAAACAAAAATCAACTAAATAATTCCTTTGCAAAATAACTGGTTTTGGAAAGTATTTCAAAACTTTTTAAGAAAATTTGGGCAACATTTTCTCTATAACTGGGACAACCCAATACTGGAAAAATGCCAACAAATAACAAAATAATTATCCCAAACTAGGGAAACCCACTGAAAATAATTTCCATCCACAAAATATATGAAAAATCCCATTCACAGAACGTTTTCGAAATACATTTTCGGAAAACCCGAAAATACTACGGAAACAACTAGGAAAAATGATCACAGAACCCAAATATACTAGTTTCGGAAATTCCGAAACTAAACTCGGAATTCTCACAGACAACAAACCACAGAAATCTTTCTGAAGGAAAGTTCGAAATCCGAAGAAATCGAAAACGCAACCGAATTCCGGGACGGGATCGGGAACCGTATCATCATTGACACAACGGAAGGGACACGGGGACACGGAAGTATACCTCAGATTGCTCGGCTAGAGCTCTCAGATGCAATAATAGAGATAGAAACCACGTTTCTGCGGACTCGAGAAAATCCCAACTCGCGGACAGCAGCGGAAAACCACTGAAACAGCGCTGGACAGCGCTGTTGGAACAACGGGGCACACGCGGGCTGAGCCGGGCACGGACAGCGGGGTCTGGCCGAGATCGTCGGAGAAAATGGCGGGTACCAGGCTAGAGCACGGCGAGAACGGAATAGGGCGGCATCTGGGTTGCTGGAGAGGGCCGAGAGGGGCGGCCTGGGCAGACGCGCGGGCAGATGGCCGCCAGGGGTCGCGGCCTAGGGCGCGCGCGGGAGGGCGTCGTGGTTGACGGAGGCCGGAGGTGGCACGGCTGGTCGCGGGGAGCGGGGTCGGGCGCTGGGGTAGGGTGGCGCGCGGGAGGCTCTGGAGGGGGGTGAGTGAGAAGTGAGGAAAAATGAGAGGGAGAGAAATTAGAGGCTGGTGGTGGTGTGTGTTAGTGGGGGAGTGGGTTTAATATAGGAGAGTGGGAGAAGTGGAGTGTGTACATGAGGAAAAGGAGGAGCTGGAGAATAGGGAAGAGGGTGGGTGCTGGCTTGGTCGTAGGAGACCAAGCCAGTTGATATATATTTTTTTTAAAAATTAATAATAGATATTTAACTAGGATTTCAAAAGAAGCAAGGAATTGGTTCGGATCGGGATCGGGTTTCGAAAACCGAATCGGGTTCGAACTCGGTTCAGACTCCGGTCACGGAATCGAGGCAGGGACAATCAAAAATCAACGATAATTTTTAGAAATAATATTTTTCTAAATTCGACTAATAATAATAATATATAATAATAATAATAAATAATAACTTAACTAATATTACACTACAAATCCATAATCCTAAAAATCTGGGTTTCACAACCTTTCCTCCTTAGGAAATTTCGTCCTCGAAATTAAAGGCAGGGTTAGGGGTTACCACAAGTCTCAAACAGATACGGATACTGCTCCCGCATCTTGTCTTCTCGTTCCCAGGTAGACTCGCCTAGTGATTTGTGCCGCCACATAACTCTGACTATCGGCGTCACAGAGTTTCTGGTTCTCTTCTCTCCTCTGTCCAATATTGCCACTGGCTTCTCTGGCACTGTGAGACTGGGTCCAATTTCCAGCTCTGAATGGTCCAATATGTGGCTCGGGTCCGGGATGTAGCGTCTCAGCTGCGAAACGTGAAAGACGTTGTGGACGCCTTCGAGACTTGGGGGTAGAGCCACCCGATAAGCCACTTCTCCAATCCTGTTAAGTACTTCAAAAGGACCAATATACCTGGGGCTTAGCTTTCTTGCTCTGCCGAAACGGATGGTTCCTCTGGTAGGAGAGATCTTCACGAACACACTGTCACCTTCTTCAAACTCCAACGGCCGTCGGCTGCTATCGGCCCAATGCTTCTGTCTGCCTGGGCAATCCTGAGCTTGTCTCTGATCATCTTTACCTTCTCTGCTGCCTCGGTCACCATCTCAGGTTCAAGCAATACTCGTTTTCCGACGTCTTCCCAAGCAAGTGGAGTACGACAACGACGTCCATAGAGTGCCTCGAATGGTGTCATACCAATGCTAGCTTGGTAGCTGTTGTTGTAGGAGAACTCTACCAAGTGCAAATGGTCTTTCCAAGACCCTCCGAATTCTAAGACGCGGGATCTTAGCATGTCTTCTAGCGTCTGGATTGTTCTCTCTGATTATCCGTCAGTCTGGGGATGGTAGGCGGTGCTGAACTTTAGTTGCTTTCCCAAACTGTCATGCAAGCTCTTCCAGAAGTGAGAGGTGAACCTGGTATCCCTGTCAGACACAAATACTTACCGAAACTCCATGAATCCGGTAGATGTGCCGCATGTACAGTGCCGCCAACTTTTCGGTGGATAGACCTACCTTAAAAGGAATAAAGTGGGCTGACTTCGTCTGTCGGTCCACGATAACCCAAATGGCATCCTTTCCTTATTGGGATCGAGGCAGTCGTGACACAAGGTCCATCGTCAAGTGTTTCCATTTCCAGTCCGGGATGTCTAGCGGCTGTAACAGTCCTGCTGGTCTCTGTCTGCTAGCTTTCACTTGTTGACAAATTAAACATCTAGCCACATACCTGGATACGTCCTTCTTCATTTCGTACCACCACACTATAGTACGTACATCCCGATACATTTTGTTGGCTCCTGGATGTATGGAATACTGCGACTGGTGCGCTTCTTGCATCAGCTCGTTCTTCAGTTTGCCAGTTGGTACGCACAACCTCGTACCAAGCTTCAGTGCTCCATCGGTGGCGATTAAGAATCCTTCAAGTGTTCCCGCCAGCACTTGATCTCTGAGTTTGCAAAGCGTCTCGTCTTGAAATTGTGCCTCCTTGACTCTGTCCATTAGACTTGAACGCACTTGCAACTGCATCATTGTTGAATCAGCTCCTGGTACAATGGCTTCTCTTCCCAGTTTCTTCATTTCCTCTTCGGGCAGTACAATCTCCAGTCCAAGCTTTTTCATATCCTCCAACAAATGACGCTCCTTGGTCAAGAACATTGCCATCGGGTATCGACTAAGTGCATCTGCAACAACATTAGCCTTACCCGGATGATACTGTAGGTTGATGTCGAAATCCTTTATCAGCTCCAGCCATCGTCTCTGTCGCATGTTTAGCTCCTTCTGAGTGAAAACATATTTAAGACTTTTGTGGTCTGTAAATATTTCCACTCTCTCTCCATAAAGGTATTGTTTCTACAGCTTCAATGCAAATATCACCGTTGTAAGCTCCAAATCATGTGTGGGATAGTTCTTCTCATGAGTCTGTAATTGCCTAGATGCGTAAGCAATTACTTTCCCGTGTTGTTGAAGAACGCAGCCCAATCCCTTACCGAAAGCATCACTATAAATTGAGAAACCGTCGGTCCCTGAGGGTAGCGCAAGTATCGGCACCGTTTTAAGCCTCTTCTTCAGTTCCTCAAATGCTGATTGGCAAGCTTTAGACCAAATGAATTCTTCGTTCTTCCTAGTGAGCTTCATCATCGTTTCAGCAATCCTGGAGAAATCCATCACAAATTTTCGGTAGTAGCCAGCTAAACCCAAAAAGCTTCTGATTTCTGTAACTGAACTTGGTGCAGTCCACTTCTCAATAGCAGCTATCTTCATTGGATCCACCGAAATTCCTTCTCCTGTGACAACATGGCCAAGAGAATCCACTTTGTCTAAGAAGAATTCACATTTAGATAGCTTACCATAGAGCTTCTCCTTCCTTAAAGTTCCCAGAACTTTCCTCGGGTGCTCTTCGTGCTCTTCTTCAGTCTTCGAGTAGATCAGAATGTCGTCAATGAAGATAACAACAAACTGATCCAGATATTCATGGAAGACCTTGTTCATAAGGTTCATGAATAATGCAGGGGCATTCGTCAGTCCAAACGGCATGACCAAAAATTCATACTGGCCATATTTGGTGTTGAACGCCGTCTTTGGAATATCCTCCTTCCTAACCTTGATTTGATGGTAGCCAGACCTGAGATCTATCTTCAAAAATACTTTAGCTTCACTCAGTTGATCAAACAGGTCGTCGATCCGGGGCAGAAGGTACTTGTTCTTGATGGTGATGTTGTTCAGCGCCCGGTAATCGATGTACATCCGTACGGTTCCATCCTTCTTAGATACGAACAAAACTGGAACTCCCCAGGTTGAAGCCCCGTCTCTGATAAATCTTTGTGCCTTCAGTTCGTCAATCTGGTCCTTCATCTCCTTTGCCTCCTTAGGGTTGACTCTGTAGCATCCTTGAGAAATAGAGAAAGAGCCGGGTACTAGATCGATAGTGAATTCCATACCTCGATCTGGCGGCAATCCTGGAAGACTATCTGGAAAGACGTCCATGAATTTTGCTATGATAAGGTGAGGAGGCCTGGGTTCTTCGGTGATAGAGGAATAGGTAACACTCTTCATGTCTTCCGGAGCTCGAGAGATTTCAAACTCCGGTTCTCCTGGTGGGCTGAAGATTACACATCCTCTGTGACAATCTATCAGCGCATGCTGCTCACTTAACCAATCCATCCCTAGGACTATATCATAGTTGGGCAAGGGCATCACAAGTAAAGGTGTTAAGAATTTGTGGCCTGAGATAGTTATGGGACAGTTACAAGCCTCGGTGATGGGTATGGGTCCACCACCGGTCATAACTCTACTAATCATCTTGCTAAGTCCCATATCTAGGTAGTGTGCAAAAATAAACTTTGATGATATGGAACTGTGTGATGCACCCGAATCAAATAATACTAGAGCAGGATGTGAAAACACATAAATAGAACCTGTGATGACATCAGCGGTGGGTTCCTGCTCTGGTTCTTGCTCGTCTGCTGCTAGGGCAAAAGCTCGCCCGGTCTTCTGCTGTTGTTGTCCGAACCGTTGTTGCTGAGCGGGTAGAGGAGCTCTTTGCTGATTTGCTCCGGTCCGGTTGAATGCTGTAGGGCAGTCCCTCACTTGGTGGGTGGCAGACCAACAAACTAGACAGTGTCCCAGTTTTTTCCTGCAGATGTTCGCCTAGTGTCCTGGCCTCTTGCAGTAGTCGCAGACAGGGATATGCTTCTGAGGCGTTCTGTCATTGGTCCTTGCCTGATGGTGCTGCTGCTGGTGGTGCGAAGGCCTATTGTTGTTGTTGTTGGACCTCTTCTGGTTACCCCAGAAGTTGCTAGTTCCAGGATACTCCCTTTTTGAACGAGAAGGTTGGCTCTTCTCCACGTCCTGAGCTCGTATCAGAATCTTCTCGTATGTCTTAGCGCCGCCTACGATCACAGGGGTGCAAATTTCTTTCCTTAGTCAATACCTGAATCTCTCAGCACGATCCTTAGGGTCAGCAACTAAGTTTTTGCAAAGCGGCTAAGTCGGCCGAACTCTGCCGCATACTCTCCAACCGTCATGTTCCCTTGCTTCAGGTCCTGGAACAGTCTTTCGATCTCCCGTAACTCAGATGTTGGGAAGAACTTCCTGTGGAACAACCTCTTGAAGGTGTCCCAGTCAAGTTGTTTGTCCTGGAGTTGGGGTTCATTCTGATACCAGGTGCTTGCCACATCTTGCAGCTGGAGTCCTACTGCTTCGGTCTTGAGGTCCTCTGGGAGTCGAACGATGCTCAAGAGACACTCCATGCTGTCTAGCCATTCGTCGGCGTAGATGATACCCTCGGTTCCTTTGAAAGGTTGAGGGCCCTGCTTCTTGAAACTCTCTATATCTATAACCTTCACATAATAATACGCCTCTTATCAAAAGAATGGCCTAAATGATACATAACTTAACTCCTGGATTTATGTTTACCTTGGCAGGTCGTGGCTCCGATGAAGTTGTTCCTCCTCTCTCGAGGGCAGCCATAGCCACGTTATGGGCATTCTCCATGCCTTCTCTTATGATCACAGTCTGCTCGCGATGGGCTTCAGCTTGGGCTGCGGTCTGCTCACGATGAGCTTCTGCTTAGGCTCTCTGGGCTTCAAGCACTCCTCGTAGCATGCCCACTAGATCGGTGGGATCCACGGGCACTGGTGGGGCAGCTGGTGCGGGTACTACCGCAGGGTACTGCGGCTCAGTCCGGGGAAATGCCGGTTCTGCCGTTTGCGCTGTAGTAGCGTAAACGGGGCGGGGTACTGGTGCAGTATGGGGACGGTCAGTCAGCTATAAAGGAGGTGGGTCCCGACGTGCTTGAGGAGGTGGGGTATGATCGGTAGATGACACCTCATCTTCAGCAGGGCCGGAACGGGTAGTCTTCTCTTTGGCCATACTCTGGAAGGTTTAGGATGCAATACATAAGCAAGGTATCCTACCAGTCTATAATCAAACAAAAATATTTATATATATAACTCGGACCTATGTTGTGACAAATCAATGTTCTAGTATTCTAATTGTTTCTAGGTATGTTTTCCTAAGTTGTTGTTTCATGACCTGTATGGGCCACCACTTAAAACATGTCACGACCCGATCCCAAATAATTGGGTCGAACCGGATCATGCCCAGCCTGCACCATTGTGAGACGGCGGCAGTAAGCTGTTCCATATGCAGGTATTCACAACAACATCTATACTTTTGTCACAACTCAATATACAAAAATTTTAAAACTTTATTCAACATTTGAAAAGTACAACTGGAAATAAAAGAACTGAAATAAAATGCTGAATTCAAATTAACAAAATTTTAAAAAACAACAAAACTGGAAACTGGAAATAACTAGCTAAGTGGTCGGCTCGTCGGCCTCAGGTCCTGCGTCCTCCGAAGGGGACTCTGGCAACACCACAGGGTAGAGAACCGGGTTATAATAGCTACTGTACAATAGCTCAGCATCCTCAATATCACCTAAAAATGTTGTCTCCAGTCAGGAGGGAGCAAGTACGAAAATGTATCTCATATTTCAAGTAATAATGGAAAAGTGCAGGCTAAACAGTTTAAACAATATTTTCCAGCATTCTACAATTGAAAACAATGTGATTTGAATGTGTAATCGTCTATGACCGGCTTGGGTTATACAATAGCGTCCTAGCGACGCGATACGGCTTATCCCCGTGTGTAAGAGAGGTAAGCTCGCACAATATGCAATATGAGGGGTATTGGCCATAAACGTTACACTATTTCCCCAATTCCCACAATCAATCAACCAATATCTGAACCCTATAAGAGGGTTCCGTGTAGCAATGTGGTTTAAACATGCAGCTAGACAATTACTAAATAAAATACAAGAAAAATATAACCGTAACTTGCCTTTGTTTATGACTGGATCAGTAAAGTCGGTTCCGAGGAGGATGTCAGGTTCATCTCCGAGATCCTACAGTTGAGAACCTTGGCTTAGAACCAATATGAAACCATTCTAGGTGTGCTAGTTACAATCTCTAGAATTGGTCCTAATTTAGTTTTAAGTTTATTAATTATTCTACCGGAAAACGTCTAACGTCGCAATTCTACGTTCGTTGTTATTTAATTGGAATAAGCTGATTATTGATTAATTGGAAAAATGGCAATTACCGATTAATTTGGCAAAACTTTGTATTTTGTAATATTGTATATAAAACTAATATTTTTTTTAAATGAGAAGAACGTGAATTTGTTTAAACAATTCAAACTTGTAATTTTACTAATTATTTAATGTGAGAAAAATGTTATAATTTTCTATATCCAAAATAATATCTTTTAATATTTTATGAGTCTATCGACAAACCAACATCCCAGAAAATAAATAAAATCTATTTCTACGCAATACAGGATCACAACAAAGAAAATAAAAAACTGGGCTTATGCCCTTATAATTATTTACATAAATAAAATTAAGAATAATAATAAAACTCAGGTGAATCCTGAACGCCGGAAAGCGGTCCATTCAGCGGGCCGAAGCCCTGCACCAAAAATACTAACAGCAGTAACCCATTCTAAAAATAATAATTATAAATTAAAGATAATAATTAAATGCATCTCAGACTTGGTTCAAAATATCATTTTTAGCTAATGCCTCAACGTCTGGACAATACCGGTTTCGTTTGCATTTTGCTAGGGCCCACAGACCGGTACGGTCGTCGCCCGAAAAACCAAAATTAACAAAATAATTCCTTTGCAAAATAACTGGTTTTAGAAAGTATTTCAAAACTTTTTAAGAAAATTTGGGCAACATTTCCTCTATAACTGGGACAACCCAATACTGGGAAAATGCCAACAAATAACAAAATAATTATCCCAAACCAGGGAAACCTATTGAAAATAATTTCCATCCACAAAATATCTGAAAAATCCCATTCACAGGACGTTTTTGAAATACATTTTCGAAAAACCCAAAAATACCACGGAAACAACTAGGAAAAATGATCACAGAACCCAAATATACTAGTTTCGGAAATTCCGAAACTAAACTCGAAATTCTCACAGACAACAAACCACAGAAATCTTTCCGGAGGAAAGTTCAGAATCCGAATAAACCGAAAACACAACCGAATCCCATGACGGGATCGGGAACCGTATCAACATTGACACTACGGAAGGGGCACGGGGACACAGAAGTATACCTCGGATTTCTCGTCTAGAGCTATCAGATGCAATAATAGAGATAGAAACCACGTTCTGCAGACTCGGGAAAATCCCAACTCGCGGACAGCAGCAGGAAACCACCGAAACAGCGCTGGACAGCGCTGTTGGAACAGCGGGGCGTACGTGGGCTGAGCCGGGCACGGACAGCGGGGTCTGGCCGAGATCGTCGGAGAAAACGGCGGGTACCGAGCTAGGGCACGGCAGGAACGGAAGAGGGCGGCGTCAGGGTTGCTAGAGAGGGCCGAGAGGGACAGCAGCTGGGCGGACGTACGGGCGGATGGCCGCCAGGGGGTCGCGGCCTAAGGCGCGCGCGGTAGGGCACCGAGGTCGGTGGAGGCCGGAGGTGGCGCGGCTGGTCGCGGGAAGCGGGGTCGGACGCTGGGGTCGGGTGGCGTGCGGGAGAGCTCTGAAGGGGGGTGAGTGAGAAGTGAGGAAAAATGAGAGGGAGATAAATTAGAGGCTGGTGGTGGTGTGCGTTAGTGGGGGAGTGGGTTTAATATAGGAGAGTGGGAGAAGTGGAGTGTGTACATGAGGAAAAGGAGGAGCTGGAGAATAGGGAAGGGGGTGGGTGCTGGCTTGGTCGTGGGAGACCAAGCCAGTTGATATTTTTTTAAAAAAAAAGTTAATAATAGATATTTAACTAGGATTTCAAAGAAGCAAGGAATTGGTTCAGATCGGGATCGGGTTTCGGAAACCGATTCGGGTTCGAACTCGGTTCAGACTCCGGTCACGGAATCGAGGCAGGAACACTATAAAAAATCAACGATAATTTTTAGAAATAATATTTTTCTAAATTTGACTAATAATAATAATATATAATAATAATAAATAATAATAATAACTTAACTAATATTACACTACAAATCCATAATCCTAAAAATCTGGGTTTCACAATCATGTTTAGGACAGTTTTCATATCTCTCACATGTTTAACAACGGGTTAAGGGAAAACTGTTAGTAGTGTACGTGATCATGCCCCCGGTCTCCGTATGTATTTATCGAGCACTGTTACATTCTATATGTAACTTTGTCGTATGTCTGATCCCGCGTTTGTGTATGGACATACACCGATACCGTTAAGGGTACGTATGTACACTTCAGAAAATTGATATATACCACTGTACATCCTGATTACCTATTGACTGATCACTCACCTACTACAGTTTTAAACTTTAAAATGAATAATTATTGCCATGATAAAATGTATCTAAAAAACTGGATAAACATGATATGTCATTTCTTTCCATCACATGATCAGTATTATATGTTTATTAGAATCAGTACTTGCTCCCGTCCTGACAGGATAATGTTGTAGGTATTCTTACTGAGGAGGAGTTTCTCTGTGACTCATATTATAGAGTTACTGCCGAGGACCAGGCCTTGTCTTACGAGGATGTACCTGCGGGGAAACTCGTCTAGTTGTCTATTTATATTTTGGACTTTTGAGAGTAGTCATGTATTAGACTATGTATTTTGTGACTGGACCTGTATCCAGCTTTACATTTCGGACTTGTACTTGGAACAAACTTATATATGAGATGACTTTTGTGTTTGGAACAATTATGACTCTTTATTACATATAGGACTGTTATCACATTTTAGTCTTATCTTGTTATCATTAGAACAGCTTACTACGCTTTATCTCAAGCGTAGACTGGACATAACTCGGCTTGGCCCAACAATTTGGGTAGCGGATCGTGACAGGGAGTATGACAAAGGAGTATCTGGAGTTCAAGACAAATTTTTGTCTATATCTAGCATAGTGAACCCGATGGTTGTTTGCAAGAGGAGGTAAGTATGAAAGTCTATTTTCATAATATTTGATGGTTATTTGCCAGTTAGTATAGGCCAGGGAGTATGATTATAATGTTCACTCATAGAGGAACCTGATATAGGTTATAGTTCATACCATCAGAACAATTTAAAAAAATTTATGTATCTACTCTGCTAGTAAATTGTAATACAGGTTATAGTTCCCTTGGTAATGTTAAACATACTGGGTTACTTCCTTTTGCAGATGAGATGCATATTTCTCTAAGAAACTTATGTTAATATTTGACTTTATGTAGATAACAGTGAACTTAATCTGCCTAAAGCTTCTACCAAATCATTGCCTAATGGTACGGATGATCTGATGAACATTGAAATCAAGATTCGGCCTTAAGAAGGATATTATCGGTGGGTACATTTTCTCTAATTACCATCCATCTTCTTCTTATTTCTGTCTTAAGCTTCTCAACATTTACCTTTACCTTTACCTGGAGGGGGGGGGGGGGGGGCACCTTTACCTTTACCTGGGGGGGCACCTTTACCTTTAGCTTCCAAGTGTAAAGGTAAGTCTCACCTTACTAATTTGTGTTTTCTACTTTTAATTTGTGTCTCCGATTTTCTCTATTGCATATTCAGGTTTACCATCCTGATATCGATCTGGAAGGAAATGTCTGCCTTAACTTTCTGTGAGAAGATTGAAAGCATGTCCTCAACTTCAATACTATAATTTATGGCTTGAATCTACTTTTCTTGGTACTTATTTTCCCTGAGAGTATCAAAAATTTATTTTATCTTTCTCTACTCTAACAAATTACATATTAATCTGCAAGCAACGAATGATGCATTAGGACCCCTTGAATACTGATGTAGCTCAAGTTTTCAATAACTGTATACATGCATCATCCTCACATATTTATCTTCCTGTGATGAAGGATGCTGCAGAGGTGTTGAAGAATTTTAATGTGCCATTTGTGGTTGTCCTATTCCTGTTTCAATAACTGTTTTATGAATAAATACTAAGGGTGTTTGTATCAACCTAGATTTCTTACATAAACGACATTGTTAATCAAAAATTTTAGCTAACAATTGTTTCGGCACCCCGGACACCTGAGAGGATGTACTCTTTTTCGTTATCTGCCAAAGGAAGAGGAATCCAGGTCATTATTGTTGGTGCTGGTGGTGCAACACATTTACCAGGTTTGTTCCTCTGAATATTGTTAGTCTATCACTATTCACAACTTAAAGATGTTATTTATCTCACCTTAAGAAGGTATCATTTTCCAAGTATGGTGGCTTCGTTGACCCCGTTACCTGTTATAGGCGTCCCAATACGAACTTCGTCTCTAGATGGAGTTCACTCCCTTTTGTTGATTGTGCAGGTGTGTAATCTTATTACTCTTATCTGTTAGATATTAGAAAGTAGCCTGAAATATGAAATATGTAAAAAGTTCCATATGTGGTTTACTTGAGAAGAAGTCCTTGAATATATGCACAAATCTTGATCTGAATAGAAACAGAGTTTGTGACCCTGTGCTACTATCATATGTTTTGTTGTACATTGAGGAAACAATCTGCATTTGTGCATTAATGTGATTTGTAGGACCATTACTCTGAAATCGACCAACTTAAACAAGGTCTATAATCAGAAAGACTTTCCTCTGTGGTCAGTTTACATAGTAGTTTCGATTATGACTGATTATTGTTTTGTAATTTTAGTCATATATTTCACAAAAATATTAAGCTCATCATTTTTGTGCTTCAAGTCCAACTAGATAGTGCATCTTTTTAGTTTGGTTATAGTGGTTAGTTATAATGAAGACAATATCTGATAGATGCTTGAAATTTTCTCCAACTAGAGGTCAGTTTTTAGCTAGTGAATTCAAAATTCTTACTAGTTTCTTTATTAGTCCAGTAGCTGTAGCCATGCAGTGTGATGAACATGGTGAATTTTCCTGTTGGTTGTTAGTTCCTTCCTTTTGATTTTAGTATCATACTTCTTTTGTTAGTAATATGGAATCATGAAGGCAGCAAATGTTGCTAATGTGGCTAAGGTCTAAGCCATCATAATTTTTTTCTTCCCCTTAACTATACCAAAGCTTATTTTGCTGCATAATTTCTTAGGCTAGGACACTTAGGATTGTCCCATTCTCCTGATTTACTTGGAGTGACTTCTCCGGTTATTTAGTTCTTTGTAAATTGTTTCAATTTCTAGTTAAAAGTGCTTAGTGGCTTTAAAAGAGGCTATTAATGTGAATGCTTACTTTCTGAATATTTCTTTTCCTTTAGTGAGTCTTCTTACATTTCAAAATATATCAACTTTGAAATTCAAAGTGATGAGTACTCTAGAAAGCTTAAGCATTAAGCTATATTTCTTTAAAGCATTTAGATCTCGAACTTGCGTATAATGCCAGTGAGTCTCATAAGACTTTCAGTTCAATTGGTGTGATATTCCTTCTTCTTCAGTTTATTCTACACTATATTTTTTTTTTTGATACGATTGATTGTGGACTAATGTGATCATTTGTGGACTAATGTGATCATTTGTATCTTCTCTTTTGAATCCAGGTGGATATATGATCATCAGATTACAAGCTTCACTATACTTCACTTCACTATAAATGGATAAGTTTCTGAGAAAGAGTTGAATTATACTTCACACTATCAAGAAATCAAAGATTTCCAGTTATAATATCTATTTAAATGATTTAAGTTGGTGATATTTATCAGTTTGAATAGACCAATATCTTTAATTTGCCTTCTCATAGTATGCTTATTATTGTTATGCTTACTACACTAACTACTGCTATTGCACTTTTCTACCTGTCGAGTTGCTGTTGTCATATGCAGTCTTGTTCACTGCATATGTGCAGCACTTGCAACAAAAATTGCCCAAGTCTGAACATATATATACTGCATTTGTTAGGGGATTTCCTCCTGTCCCTTCGTGACTTAATCCTTTCTCTTAATGAGATTTTGATATGTGCTATTTGTTTTTAAAAGAGGCGATGATGATTCTTGCAGATTGCTAATTTATATTTAAGTTGTACTTATTTATTGGATTTTGGCTTTCTTTTTTCTCTCTTCCGATGGCGTGGTGGCTTAGCTGCAGCCAGTTTGGTAAGATGTACGTGATTTGAAAAATCCACATTCTGATAGAATCTCTATTTATTTTATTCTTTTTTTTCAAAAATATCTATAAAAATGGGATAATGACAACAATAAGATTTCTCATTGAGTGAATCTCTACCATCATGTGATGGCGAGACATGTTCCTGGCACTACCAAAATACAGTAAATTAGCGACGGACAATTACAACGGAAATTTTCAGTCGGCGTTAGCGACGGCTTCGTGGCAGCTCGCCGAAGGATTACCGACCACACTCCTTTATATTTTTTATTTCAATTTTAGGGGGAGAAAAGGTCGCATATCCGTCGCTAGGTAGTCAGAGATATAGCGACGGAACAGGAGTCGTCGCTACTCAGTCGATTATTTGGCGGGAATTGTGTAGAGAATTGGCGGAACATTTCTTCGACTACGTAGCGACGGATACTCAGTCGGTAAGTATCAAACAGGGAGACTACTGGGCGACGGGTTTTTATACATCGCTAGTCCGTCGCTAAATATATGTACCAGACTTTAAATGAAATGGCGGGGGGCACTTTTCGTATTCTCCCTAAATTTACTCTTTTTTCTCTCTCTCTCTCTCTCTCGCCGGTGTCGGCTTCGATGATCGGCGTCGGTGTCGGCGTCGGCATCGGCGTCCTCTCCTCTCTCTCTCTCTTCCGAAGGTAACCCCCTCTCGCTCTCTTTCGATCTCTCTCTCTCTCTCTCTCTTGCAGTGTCGTATAGGGGCAGCGGGGGCGGCGGGCTTGGGGCGGGGGCGTCGGAGGCTGGGCGGCGGGCTTAGGGCGGGGGCTGGGCGGTGGGCTTGGAGCGGGGGCGTCGGGGGCTGGGCGGCGGGCTTGGGGCTAGGGCGTCGGGGGCTGGGCGGCAGGCTTGGGTCGGGGTCTGGGCGGTGGGCTTGGGGCGGGGTCGTCGGGGGCTGGGCAGCGGGCTTGGGGCTGGGGCGTCGGGGGCTGGGCGGCTGGCTTGGGTCGGGGGCTGGGCGGTGGGCTTGGGGCGACGGCGACGGGGGCTGGGCGTGTCACGTCCCGACCCGGAATCACCCGAATCATCGTCCTCGCAGGGGACGTGATGCCGCACGAGCCTGGAGTTGCGCTCGTGCAAGGCAAGATGACAAGTTCTCAAATGGTTATCTTTTGATTCGATAATAACAACGAAAGGAAATAGAGTATACGAACAATTCTCTTTATTGATATTCGAAACTGAGATTACAATGGCTTCCGATAGCCTAACAATACATGCCAGATTGGCTACAACACTCAGGTTCTCTCTTGCCCACAAAGGATTTCACCGTTCCATACATCATGCCTTCTATATCTCGGCCGCATCAATCCAGCTACGTAGTCCGAGCGTCAATGCGATAGCACGCTTCGATGCGCTTCGGCATTCCAAGCCTTAACACGTTCAAGCAACGCTTCGCCGCGAGCACTCCATTCCCTGCACCCTGCATGAAGCTGGTGGGGGATCAGTACGTTCATCCTCGCATGTACTGAAGCAAAGATCATCTTTCCAAACCGACATTTTAATATTTCTGTTGAATCATGCAACTTAGCTTATGATCTTGCTATGTTCTCCTTAGGGTCGATTTCATGGCATATTCGAAAGCGTAAAGCATGGCAAGCATGTTATTCAATTTGCATAAGTAAACAGACAAGCAATCTCGTGTTTGATTCATGGCGCAACTTACAGTATCGACGTACCCGGCCTTGCAACCGACGCAAGGTGAATACGCCTATCCATTTTCCCTGTCATGTTATAAGTGCTCTCTATTCAGAATCCGTCCATGCAGGATATATGCATACCTTGCACTTCCAAACCCATCGCCCTTATCTATATGAAGGTCACTAGCTTTTCGGGCTAGAATGGACTTATATTTATCGAATCGAATATGTAAGACGACAATCACTCAGTTGTGGTTGCTAACCACAATCAGAGGACCCCCGAAGTACTCGTGTAAGTGGCTTATCACATTCACTAGACAGTCGCTACCCGTCTAGTCGAAGTGCACCAACAATACCGATTATCGCAGTCCCTCCTAGGCCGAACGGTCCCAGCGCCCTGGTGATCACGTTCGAGGAAAGAAACACCCGTGCACGGGCAATAGTCTTTAAGTCCATTTGACCATGCAACGAATCTTATATTTCATACAACCAAGCAAGTTCGCTTATCTCTATTTCAATTGGCACAATGCCCCAATGTTCTCAACGAACGCCCGAAGGCTGCAAACATTTCGAAGGGCACCATGCCGCATTATCATCTCGCATTTCTCCGTTATCAATTCTATGTTCTTACGTTTCATTCTTCGTTTCAATGTTTCAATGGCATCATGCCTCAACTCAATGCTCGTCAACCGAACGACCCGAAGGTCTCGAACACCTTTCGAGGCATTATGTCATATCCGACAGTTCCGCCACATTCATGCCATAACTGTATTCTTTCACAACGAAGCCATCTTTTATTATCCCGTGCACATAGGCACGTTTCGACCATATACCGATGTTCTATGACTTAGCATTCAATGTCCGTGGCTTGCGCGCTAGGGCGCTCGCCTATTTCTTTCAATGTTCTAGCCGTTCTAACTCGTGCACAAAGGCACGGTATGGTTCGTGCACTAAGGCACTCGCCGAGTAGAGTTATCCCATGTTATTGCGGCTTGCGCACCGAGGCGCTCGCCTTAGCGATATCCAATGTTCCGTAGCGACTTGTGCATTTGATGCACGTTTTATTTCAATTGTACTAACTTAGTGTTCGACACACGTTATGATTTACTTCCGATTGGACCACGCCCGTGGCGTCGATAGGTTAACTTTTAGCATACAATGATATATTTAACTTATCGAATGAAGGAGTAAAAAGAAGTCAATCCTCCCACCTTGAGTCGATACGCCTTTCTCATTTCGCCGAGCCGATGCGGCTCGATTTCATAACTTTGTTGCACGGCCACTCTCCTGACTTAGCCATTCGAGCACTTCGTGCTTATTGAGTTTGTACGTCCGATTTGTCTTAGCATGCCAACGCTTCCGTCCGTCGCAAGGCGTCGATTTGGTTTCGCGGACCCCTTACTAAATATTGCCGAAGATCGACCTCTAATATTTTCGTGTCAAAGTATAACCTGCACACGAAACCAACTAAAATCAATACTTGCATCGATTCGGACTTGCGCCTTGGTCGATTCGATTTCTTAGAATCTTCGAGCCGATTTAACGCACTCATCCTTCGGGGAAACGCGGTGCTTCGCATCGATTCACTCGATGCATTCTTTCGGGACAAGGCAACTCTTCGCATCGACTTAGTTCGATGCGTAAACGGGTCAACGCTACTCTTCGAGTCAACGACTCAGCATAATGCACCGTGCGGAGCGGGGCATTACAGAATATACCACTCAAAACAAGGTTCGTCCCGAACCGAAACCAATATAAATTTTCAAGGGTTTCATTAGATCGTTCCACGATCTCGTCGCACTATCGATTGGATCGTACAACTTAGTTTGGAATCATACACATATTTTAGGCGTCCCACCAATATATGTATTTCAGCCGAGCTCAGTTGAAAGATGTCGGACAATGCAAACACGTAACTCTTATTCTCAATTACTTGCCATCTCGTATTCTCGATCGGACTTGGTTCTATTACTTGTTCTCGCAATTCTAGCACACATGCATATTGATACATACGCGATTCGCCAACAAAAGTTAAGGCATACGATATGATTCAAAAATCGCATTTCTCACTTTGTGTGTTTCATCGGAACTATCAATTCTACGCGTCGCATAAGGCCGTCGTGCATCCGATCACAACGAGTCTCCGCAACGCCGTGCGTTCGGCGTCACTATCCAACAATTTCTGATGTTCTACTTCGTATCCTATCTCGACATGATTCTCTTTTGTTGACTTGCAAAAGCATCAACATTCAGGACTACGTCCGCTAGGTGACTTACCTAGACACCGTGCTCAAATCCTTCCGACGCAAGTTTAAATTGACATTGCACAAAGGCCACAATCTATTCGACTCAAAAGTTTACATCAAGGCGACGGTGCTCAAGACAACGATCGCCTTGACACGAAAATCTTTATGACGCGCCTTACGTTCGATTCCTATCGAGTAAGAAATTCACTAGCCAAATTCCCGACTTATCCGTCTCGCAACATCGAACATAAGTTCAATTCACACAAGCTCAATTGCAAGATGAATCCAAATCTAACGACATGACTCGTAAGTCTTTCCCTTATCGTTCCCTCTCGTGCATAGCACGATTCTCGCAATCGCCTATCCGAATCACCAAGTTCGTTGGTGAATTTCTAGTTTGTTCGTCGACCAACATAACCATTCAAATATTCATCCAACGAATACTCAAATCTAACTATATCATTCTCAATCGAAAGTTGTTCCAACAATTCTCGATCGCCTAGACTTATCGTCAACATGCATCGCATAAATTTGTTATCGATGCAATCCCATATGCGACATCGCATGGGTCATCTTACGGTCTGCAGCATTCAATTTGATTTGGCGGTCAAGTCTTCTAGGGTCAGCTGCCCCAAAGCTACGCTCGATAATTGTGGATCATCACCGAAGGACAGTGTACTACGAACCATGCTATATCTTATTTCGGAGCCAAATCACGTTCCGACGATTCTTATGCGACTATCCAATCCGTACATAACCATTTCTATCGGCACAATCTTAGCGCAACTATCCTCCGAGTAAGGTCATGCACTCCGTCGTTGATTCTGCTATTCACGACGCGTCTACTCGCAATGAGTTCGAGTCTATCTTATTTCGCGGTCGACACACGAGATGCTATACGCATCGAGCAATCGTCGATGACTTATAGTCTCGCCCTGATTAATCACAAAATTTACGATCAACCAAGTTCGTTCATTCTCGTATCGTTACTTACAAAATTTCATAACGCGAGGCACACTCTATTTGGTATTCTCACATCGTTTACGTTTCCTTACGTATCGATCTCGATACGCCGTATCTATTTCGATAACGTAAGGGTCAACTTTGAATCCGTTTCAACATCAACTTAGCTCGCATCGCATACATCCAAGTTCGCAACAAACTTTTTCCATACGCATCGACTCGTTCTCCGATTTGTCGCATCCCGCTATACTTCGATCACGTAACTGAGTTACCGATTATCCAACATCGAACCCTCAAGTCATACGATCACGCCCTCTAAGTTTTGCGTGTTTTCAGTCGTACTCAAATGGGTTTCGTCGTAACGTAACCAACTATTTCTTAGGCACGATTATTCGCGTCAACCAACTTTCTGACCGAAATCGCACATCGTGCGATTCGATTACAATTCACATCGCCCAATATTCTTTATCGAAATCGCAAGTCGTACGATTTAATTCGTCTCACCCAACATTTCAATCGGGATCGCAAGTCGTGTGGTTCGATTTCAATATTTCGAGTTTCCTATCCCGTTGATCCGATTGTTGCCTTAAGGCATAATCGTTTCGCTAGTTCCCGTCATTCGACCGACACATAAATTTTCAATCGACGTATCATTCAATGTTACAAGTCCCGCCTTACTGTTCTAGCCGATCATCGAAGAACACTTGCATCAACATACCGTCGTACAAATTCTCAATCAAGTCTCGGCGCTATCCCGTCCGTTGCGGACAAACCTTCCTCAGTTCTCACAAAATGTCGATGCAATTCATCGCACAAGTGGTATTGCATATACCACTCGGAATCGAGCCATTCATTGCATCGGTGGTATGCCATATACCACCCAGAAATCAAGTTACTTCCGTCGCAACGTACTCTTTACGAACCGACGATCTCTTCCGACTCACGATTTCTGCAGTGATCGTGCTTGATCACAACCGTAACTCTGATTAATCAAAATCCGACGCAACTCGGCCAATGCATTCAATTGTCAACATAGCTCGGCGCGCAACCGAACTGATTTCATTTCTCGATTTATAACTTTTATTTTCTTCCGTTGCAACTTGTACAAAATTCATTTTCGATATCCGTTGTACTTCGTGCATCGATTATTTCGATACGCATTGCACTACATGCAATAATTTTTACTTTCAATATGTATTGCACATCGTGCAACGATTTATTTTCGATATTTACCGCACCTCGTGCATCGATTTATTCTCGATACGCATTGCACATCGTACAATATTTCCTTTCCGACATTCAAAGTCAATGCTCAAATCCGTTTCAACACATTCGATATTGACTTATCGCTTTTCATCGCAAACGCACATTCGAAATCGATATGTGAATCCGTTCGACACATTCCATATCAACTTTCATTTCTTTTCAACGTATCATTTACAATCAATGTGTGGCAATTGCTGCAGCAACATTCCACGACCATCATTGTATCGATGCAACCAACATTTCTCGTATCGTTCGTTGCAAACAACGAATATCTCAAACCACAATTCATGACGTGTTGCATCTACGGCAACAAATTCTCGAATTCATATCTCGCAACTTGTTGCACTTGCAGCAACAAACCTTTTCCGACTTTTCCAACTAACATCATGTAATTTCCAAACAATACGCGGCAAAATTACATGATTTGTATTAGACTTATTGTATGGAACATCCAGTGCGGCATCGAGTAGAGTCAAGAGTGATTTCGATTGGTGGTGGGCAACTTTTAGAACTGAAATGAAGCAAGCGTCCAGAGGAAATTGAGCCTAGAGCTCTGATACCAATTTGTCACGCCCCGACCCGGAATCACCCGAATCATCGTCCTCGCAGGGGGCGTGATGTCGCACGAGCCTGGAGTTGCGCTCGTGCAAGGCAAGATGACAAGTTCTCAAATGGTTATCTTTTGATTCGATAATAACAACAAAAGGAAATAGAGTATACGAACAATTCTCTTTATTGATATTCGAAACTGAGATTACAATGGCTTCCGATAGCCTAACAATACATGCCAGATTGGCTACAACACTCAGGTTCTCTCTTGCCCACAAAGGATTTCACCGTTCCATACATCATGCCTTCTATATCTCGGCCGCATCAATCCAGCTGCGTAGTCCGAGCGTCAATGCGATAGCACGCTTCAATGCGCTTCGGCATTCCAAGCCTTAACACGTTCAAGCAACGCTTCGCCGCGAGCACTCCATTCCCTGCACCCTGCATGAAGCTGGTGGGGGATCAGTACGTTCGTCCTCGCATGTACTGAAGCAAATATCATCTTTCCAAACCGACATTTTAATATTTATGTTGAATCATGCAACTTAGCTTATGATCTTGCTATGTTCTCCTTAGGGTCGATTTCATAGCATATTCGAAAGCGTAAAGCATGGCAAGCATGTTATTCAATTTGCATAAGTAAACAGACAAGCAATCTCGTGTTTGATTCATGGCACAACTTACAGTATCGACGCACCCGGCCTTGCAACCGACGCAAGGTGAATACGCCTATCCATTTTCCCTGTCATGTTATAAGTGCTCTCTATTCAGAATCCGTCCATGCAGGATATACGCATACCTTGCACTTCCAAATCCATCGCCCTTATCTATATGAAGGTCACTAGCTTTTCGGGCTAGAATGGACTTATATTTATCGAATCGAATATGTAAGACGACAATCACTCAGTTGTGGTTGCTAACCACAATCAGAGGACCCCCGAAGTACTCGTGTAAGTGGCTTATCACATTCACTAGACAGTCGCTACCCGTCTAGTCGAAGTGCACCAACAATACCGATTATCGCAGTCCCTCCTAGGCCGAACGGTCCCAGCGCCCTGGTGATCACGTTCGAGGAAAGAAACACCCGTGCACGGGCAATAGTCTTTAAGTCCATTTGACCATGCAACGAATCTTATATTTCATACAACCAAGCAAGTTTGCTTATCTCTATTTCAATTGGCACAACGCCCCAATGTTCTCAACGAACGCCCGAAGGCTGCAAACATTTCGAAGGGCACCATGCCGCATTATCATCTCGTATTTCTCCGTTATCAATTCTATGTTCTTACGTTTCATTCTTCGTTTCAATGTTTCAATGGCATCATGCCTCAACTCAATGCTCGTCAACCGAACGACCCGAAGGTCTCGAACACCTTTCGAGGCATTATGTCATATCCGACAGTTCTGCCACATTCAAGCCACAACTGTATTCTTTCACAACGAAGCCATCTTTTATTATCCCGTGCACATAGGCACATTTCGACCGTATACCGATGTTCTATGACTTAGCATTCAATGTCCGTGGCTTGTGCGCTAGGGCGCTCGCCTATTTCTTTCAATGTTCTAGCCGTTCTAACTCGTGCACGAAGGCACGGTATGGTTCGTGCACTAAGGCACTCGCCGAGTAGAGTTATCCTATGTTATTGCGGCTTGCGCACCGAGGCGCTCGCCTTAGCGATATCCAATGTTCTGTAGCGACTTGTGCATTTGATGCACGTTTCATTTCAATTGTACTAACTTAGTGTTCGACACACATTATGATTTACTTCCGATCGGACCACGCCCGTGGCGTCGATAGGTTAACTTTTAGCATACAATGATATATTTGACTTATCGGATGAAGGAGTAAAAAGAAGTCAATCCTCCCACCTTGAGTCGATACGCCTTTCTCGTTTCGCCGAACCGATGCGGCTCGATTTCCTAACTTTGTTGCACGGCCACTCTCCTGACTTAGCCATTCGAGCACTTCGTGCTTATTGAGTTTGTACGTCCGATTTGTCTTAGCGTGCCAACGCTTCCGTCCGTCACAAGGCGTCGATTTGGTTCCGCGGACCCCTTACTAAATATTGTCGAAGATCGACCTCTAATATTTTCGTGTCAAAGTATAACCTGCACACGAAACCAACTAAAATTAATACTTGCATCGATTCGGACTTGCGCCTTGTCAATTCGATTTCTTAGAATCTTCGAGCCGATTCAACGCACTCATCCTTCGGGGCAACGCGACGCTTCGCATCGATTCACTCGATGCATTCTTTCGGGACAAGGCAACTCTTCGCATCGACTTAGTTCGATGCGTAATCGGGTCAACGCTACTCTTCGAGTCAACGACTCAGCATAATGCACCGTGCGGAGCGGGGCATTACAGGGCGGCTGGCTTGGGACGGGGGCGTCGGGGGCTGGGCGGCTGGCTTGGGTCGGGGGCTGGGCGGTGGGCTTTGGACGGGGGCGTCGGGGTCTGGGAGGCGGGCACTACAAGAAAATAGGTCTTTTCCAACGTTTATTCCTCCGACATTTTTGTAAACGTTGGCTAAGTTAGCATATAACGACGTATTTAAAAAAACGTTGGTCATGACCGGCATTTGTCTTTAAACGTCGCACAATATACCAACGTTTGTAAACAAACATTGATAATTACCTGCGTTTTCCCTTAAACGTTGAGCAATATACCAACGTTTTTAAACAAAGGTTGACAATTACCTTCATTTGTCTTTAAACGCCGAGAAATATACCAACATTTTTAAAACAAACATTGATAATTACTTGCATTTTTCTTTAAACATCGAGCAATCTACCAATATTTGACAATTACCTGCGTTTGTCTTTAAACGTCGAGAAATATACCAACATTTTGAAAACAAACGTTGTTAATTACCTGCGTTTTTCTTTAAACGTCGAGCAATATACCAACGTTTTGTGAAGCATGTCACATATTTGGAAACCCTTTTCGACATTTCTTTGACTTTTTTTTGGGCATTTACACTTATTTGACGTGTGAAGGAATTTTTTTTTCTAATCCTACATAAATTAGGCAGATTTTGTTTATGGAAATTAAGGTGAACCATTGACTAAATTAAAAAGTCTGCTTTATACATATAGCAAATGACCTCTAGCCTAGTGGTTAGGAGAGATGCATGCGGCCCGAGTGGTCAGGAGTTCGAATCCCAGTGGGAGCGATTCCAGAAACAATTTACCTGGTTCCCAAAAAAAAAAAACCTAACAGTTTTTGAAAAAATTTGGCCATACAAAACCTAACGTTTGTTTAAAATGGTTAGGAAATCAAAATTCGACGTTTTTGGAAAAAGGTTGGGAAAACTCATCGTTTCAAAAAACGTTGGAAAGTTCTCTTTTGCGACGTTTTTGTGAGAAACTGTTGGAAATATGGTAATCATTATAGAACAATTAATGGCGTTTATAAACGTCGTCTAAACCCTATGCCAACGTTTTGCGTAAATGTTGTAAAATGCCAACTAGAGCAACGACGACGTTTGCAAAAACCGTTGAACAAACGTCGGTAACGCCTATGCCAACGTTTTGCACAGTTTTGCCAACGCTAATAAAACGTTAGAAAAAATCATTTTTCTTGTAGTGGGGCTTGGGGCTGGGGCGTCGGGGGCTGGGCGGCTGGCTTGGGTCGGGGGCTGGGCGGTGGGCTTGGGGCGGCGGCGTCAGGGGCTGGGCGGCTCGCTTGGGGCGGGGGCGTCGGGGCTATTTGCAACCGACGCACAGCCATAAGCACTCTTCATATATATATGCAACCGAACTACTGGGCGGCGGGCTTTGGTCGGGGGCGGCGGGTGGCTTTGCTTCTAAAATTCATCTGAGTTTATATATTGGCTAAATAATGTGTTATCCATATTGGGTGTTATCCATTAGTTTGGTAGTGTTTGGATTAGTAAATATGAATATGGGGTTTGGATTCATGGTGTATATGTTCACTGTCTTAAGGACAGTGCGAGTTCTATCAGTTGTGTACTTTTGTATAGATGTATATATCTATACATCTAGCTGTGATATACATATGTGTATGTGACAATCTCAGTTAGCGACGGACTAGTTACCGGTTAGCGACGGATATTTCCAGCTCCATTTACATTAATCTACGGTACGACATGGTGATCAGGACATAGTCCCTGCAGCCATTCGACTGGCGAGGCAGAAACTATGTAGCCGTAGATAAAGTTGACTGTCCTCCGACCCTCATCCCTCGGCAATGATAATACGACAACCTATCACTATATCTTATATAGTAGTAGATGATGTCTTAGTATTACATTATGTGAGTTCATCTTGATTCTGTTATATCCTTCAGATACTAGATACGATAAGAACATATACTACACGATATGTATACAGAATATAGATGATTCACACTAATGTATGCAAGAATGAATTTTGGGTTGTGTTCTGAGCCATCCGTTCTCACACTTAAAACACATAGGAATTAGTAGTGTGAGAGCGCCGGAGAGAGTGAGAGCGCCGAAGGGGGGAGGAGAGAGAGAGAGTAAAATGGTACGACATGGTAAAGTAGTACTGTATTTTGGCTCCAGTTCCAGCTCCATTTATATTAATCTACGGTACGACATGGTGATCAGAACATAGTCCCTGCAGCCATTCGACTGGCGAGGCAGAAACTATGTAGCCGTAGATAAAGTTGACTATCTTCTGACCCTCATCCCTCGGCAATGATGATACGACAACCTATCACTATATCTTATATAGTAGTAGATGATGTCTTAGTATTACATTATGTGAGTTTATCTTGATTCTGTTACATTCTTCAGATACTAGATACGATAAGAACATATACTACACCATATGTACAGAACATAGATGATTCACACTAATGTATACTTGAATGAATCTTGGGTTGTGTTCTGAGCCATCCGTTCTCACACTTGGCAAAAAATCGAATTTTTGATACTTTATCGGCTTTCGAAAATGTACTCAAATTATATGATGGTTCCTTTAGTTAGCTTGCTTATGTTACAATTATATTATTTGTGACTATCGATCTTACCAGATGGCACCCATGACCCGAGGAGCGGTACGTCGTTTGAGGAAAAAGTGAATGCTGAGGTGGCTCCTCCTACAGTTAAGGAGGAAGTGGCACCGGTTGCTAGTGAGACCGGAAGTTCTATTCATCCAGCACCGGTAGCTAGTGAGACCGGGAGTTCACTTCATACAGTCCTTGCAAGGGACGACATCTCTCCTCACGCCAAAGATCTCGCTTTTTTGAGGTGGTTGTGTGATCGTATCACTGAGCGTTTGCGTGAGCAGCATGGTTCTCATTAGCTATTAGTACTTATTTGTATTGGACTATTTGTATTGGGTTGTTTTTGTATTAGACTATTTGTATTGGACTACATATATGAACTAGAACTGTGTCAATCTCTGGATTGTATTGGACTACGACATGGTGATCAGGACATAGTCCCTGCAGCCATTCGACTGGCGAGGCAGAAACTATGTATTCGTAGATAAAGTTGACTGTCCTCCGGCCCTCATCCCTCGGTAATGATGATACGACAACCAACAAGAGAGAATACTCTGAGAGATCCATCTGAGTATGACGTATACTCTGAGAGATCACCTTTACAAGAATGATATCAGTAGTGGGATTGAGTGATGCAGGAGATATTATCAGAGTATACGTCCTACTCAGATAGGTCTCTCACCGTTATTATTTTTTTTCTGACGGCATGGTGGATGTGCTCCCTCAACAGATTCTTGCTCCGAGCCAAAACTTTGCCCCGGAGCTCAAGTGGACATCCTTCGTGTAGAGCTCGAGTGAGAGGTTCCTGACAGCATGGTGCTGTCCTTTGTCAAAGTATCCGTGCTCATCCCACATTGGTTGTGGGACGAGCACGGATACTTTGACAAAGGAGACCACGATGCTGTCAGGAACCTCTCACTCGAGCTCTACACCAAGGATGTCCACTTGAGCTCCGGGACAAAGTTTTGGCTCGGAGCAAGAATCTGTTGACGGAGCACATCCACCATGCTGTTAGAAAAAAATAGTAACGGTGAGAGACCCATCTGAGTAGGACGTATACTCTGATAATATCTCCTCCAGCACTCAATCCCACTACTGATATCATTCTTGTAAAGGTGATCTCTCAGAGTATACGTCCTATTCAGATGGATCTTTCAGAGTATCCTCTTCGATTGGGTTGTGTTCTGAGCCATCCGTTCTCACACTTAAAATACATATAAATTAGAACTGTGTTTTGTATTTTTGGCAAACCCAGGTATTTGATTCTGTATTTTAGTTTCTGTATTTTGGCTCCAGCTCCATTTGTATTAATCTACGGTACGACATGGTGATCAGGACATAGTCCCTGCAGCCATTTGACTGGCGAGGCAGAAACTATATATCCGTAGATAAAGTTGACTGTCCTCCGACCCTCATCCCTCGGCAATGATGATACGACAACCTATCACTATATCTTATATAGTAGTAGATGATGTCTTAGTATTACATTATGTGAGTTCATCTTAATTCTGTTACATTCTTCAGATACTAGATACGATAAGAACATATACTACACCATATGTACAGAACATAGATGATTCACACTAATGTATGCTAGAATGAATCTTGGGTTGTGTTCTGAGCCATCCGTTCTCACACTTAAAGATAAATCGAATTATAACGATGGATATTAGGTTACTCTTCAGGATAATTGATGTCTATTTTATATTAATTTGGTTTGGTCTATATGATTCTTGGATAATTAGTGTGCATTAAATTCGTATGTGCATATTTGGTCTATGTGATTGTTGGATAATTGGTGCGCATTATATATTGGTTTGGTTTATGCATATTTTGTGAACAGGGAAAGTGCTGCAATTTTTTCAAAAAAATCTCAGTTACCGACGGACTAGTGACCGGTTAGCGACGGATATTTCCAGCTCCATTTGCATTAGTCTACGGTACGACATGGTGATCAGGACATAGTCCCTGCAGCCATTCGACTGGCGAGGTAAAAACTATGTAGCCGTAGATAAAGTTGACTGTCCTCCGACCCTCATCCCTCGGCAATGATGATACGACAACCTATCACTGTATCTTATATAGTAGTAGATGATGTCTTAGTATTACATTAGTGAGTTCATCTTGATTCTGTTACGTTCTTCAGATACTAGATACGATAAGAACATATACTACACCATATGTACAGAACATAGATGATTCACACTAATGTATGCTAGAATGAATCTTGGCTTGTGTTCTGAGCCATCCGTTCTGATCAAGCATCTTCCTTCTCCTCTCCTCCACCATGGCTCTGAACCCATCTGCTTCTCCCTACTTCCCTTCTTTTTATTTGACTCTCTCAGCCACATATGATATCCAGCTCAAGTGTAGAGTCGGGGAAGAAGAAGTGGGCAGGAAGAGGAGAGGGAAGCAGCACAGCCGGCGGCATGACCCGGAGGAAGTACAGAGTTTTTCTTCAACAGCCGTAGGAGAACTATAAGGATATAACTTTTTCACAACATGTCATCTTGTCAAAGACCCTTTATGTGAATATCATGTTACCGCGGTGTCGAAAGACTAACATGTCATAAGTTTTTAAGCCATATGTTTTGACATAATCTTCCCAACTCTTTCCTCCTATATAGTAATCTTACATTATTACATAGCAGAAAAGAGTTTGGAGGATTATGTCAAAACACATGGCTTAGAAAATTATGACATGTTAGTCTTCCGACACCGCGGTAACATGGTTGTCACATTAAGGGTCTTTGACAAGGTGATATGTTGTAAAAAGATATATCCGTATAGTTCTCCTACGTATGTTGAAGAAAACCTCTATACTTCCTCCGGGTCATGCCGCCGGCTGTGCTGCTTCCCCCTCCTCTTCCTGCCCACTTCTTCTCCTCCGACTCTACACTTGAGCTGGATATCATATGTGGCTGAGAGAGTCAAATAAAAAGAAGGGAAGTAGGGAGGAGCAGATGAGTTCAGAGCCATGGTGGAGGAGAGGAGAAGGAAGATGCTTGATCAGAACAGATGGCTCAGAACACAAGCCAAGATTCATTCTAGCATACATTAGTGTGAATCATCTATGTTCTGTACATATGGTGTAGTATATGTTCTTATCGTATCTAGTATCTGAAGAACGTAACAGAATCAAGATGAACTCACTAATGTATGCTAGAATGAATCTTGGGTTGTGTTCTGAGCCATTCGTTCCCATACTTGGCAATTAAGCCATTCGACTGGCGAGGCAGAAACTATGTAGCCGTAGATAATGTTGACTGTCCTCCGACCCTCATCCTTCGGCAATGATGATACGACAACCTATCACTATATCTTATATAGTAGTAGATGATGTCTTAGTATTACATTAGTGAGTTCATCTTGATTCTGTTACGTCCTTCAGATACTAGATACGATAAGAACATATACTACACCATATGTACAGAACATAGATGATTCACACTAATGCATGTTAGAATGAATTTTGGGTTGTGTTCTGAGCCATTCGTTCTCATACTTGGCAATTAAGCATGTGAAATAGAACTGATTATGTTTAGTTTGTCTTACGATACAGATTTTCACATCCAAATTGAAATGGATCGTTACTTCGTTGATCGTACATGGATGTACTAGCGGATCAACCTCCTGGACCGTAGGTACTTATAAGTATTGACCGTATCGGATTAGTATCGATCTATCGTTTTGGTATGGGCCGTATCGGTTGGTATTGGTCTTAGCGAATTGGTATCATCCTATCCGATATGTATCGGCCGTATAGCTAGGATTTATATTGGCCTTATCGATTTGGTATCGGTCATATCCGATAGGTATCGGCCGTGTTGGATTAGTATAGACCATTTTGGATTAATATCGTGGAAGGTTTAGTAACAACTGTTTTCTCTCTTCTAGAGCTAGATTACCGAGTCACGAGAGCGTAACTGGCCAGTTACAGAACATACATACTTCCTTTTCAATCTCGCTTTTCCTGATGGAAAAGGAAGCATGTATGTTACTGTAACTGGCCAATCACGATCTGGTGATTCTCTTGCAATGGTATTCTAGCTCGAGAAGAGAGAAATCCAAGTACAGTTGTTACTAAACCTTCCACGATACTAATCAGAAATGGTCTATGCTAATCCAACACGGCCGATACCTATCGGATATGACCGATACCAAATCGATAAGGCCAATATAAATCCTAGCTATTCGGCCGATACATGTACATATCGGATATAGGACGATACCAATTTGTTAAGGCCAATACCAATATGATACGTCCTATACCAAACCGATAGACCGATACTAATCTGATACACTAGATACTAAGTACATCCGGCCTATACCAGCAGATCCACCAATTACTGCACGATAGGCTCAACGACTCTAGTTACATCCGGTTATTGGTGAGTACATGATTACATAGTAATTCTGTTAGTCTTGTGATACAGATTTTTACTCTCTCATGCTACCAACGTCACAACTTTTCCACTGCTGCTCCCTCTAATGATGATGAACGCAAAAAACTAACGTCACAACTTTTATAATTTGAGTAAATTTCTTTACCCTATATGAAAATTTCTGTTGTCAGAAAGATGGCTCCTAGGACTTGTCGAGGTGGTGCTGCTAGTCGAGGAAGGGGTCGAGGCAAGAAACCCTTGGAGGTCGACACGGAGGAAGTCTCCGTCGTCAAACAAGAGCCGGTGACTGTTAAGGAGAAGGTGTTACCAAAGGTCGAGGTCAAGGAAGAACCGATGACCATCAGGGAAGAGATTGCTCCCAAGCTTGAAGTTAAGGAGGAGCCACCGTCAGAGAGTCGTAGCATCGGGACCGACCCTCCTGTCCCTACAGAAGACCTCAACCAAATTGAGCCTTCGTATGCAAAGTGGCTGATAGAATGGTACATGCCTCAACGCAACTATGATCCCTGGCTGTGAGGATTCATCGTCTGACTTGTGGTCTTTGTTGAGGCCAAAGTCAATTTTCCTATGTATTTTGGAATATTTGTGGAAATTTTGGAATATTTGTGCTATGATCGGATTATAACAACGGATATTAGGTTACTCTTCCGGATAATTGATGTCTATTTTATATTAATTTGGTTTGGTCTATATGATTCTTGGATAATTGGTGTGCATTAAATTCGTATGTGCATATTTGGTCTATGTGATTCTTGGATAATTGGTGTGCATTATATATTTGGTCTATGTGATTGTTGGATAATTGGTGTGCATTATATATTTGTTTGGTTTATGCATATTTTTGCGAA
Source organism: Iris pallida (assembly GCA_029216955.1). Taxonomy (NCBI): domain Eukaryota; kingdom Viridiplantae; phylum Streptophyta; class Magnoliopsida; order Asparagales; family Iridaceae; genus Iris; species Iris pallida. Next base: position 18,887,324 of record JANAVB010028397.1, read on the forward strand.
CAGGGAAAGCGCTGTAATTTTTTTTTTCAAAATATTCTCAGTTAGCGACGGACTTGTGACCGTTGCGCGACGAATATTACCAGTTTCTGACTACTTTTCGACGGCTAGTCCGTCGCTAACTGGAGATTTGAAAATATTTTCAGGTAGCGACGGGTGGTCGACGGAATATCCGTCGGCATGGTATATAGTTCGACGGAATAGCGACGACCTATCCGTCGCCCTTGTTCTGGAAATACCAAGAATTTCCAGAACATGGTCGACGGATAATCCGTCCGTATTCCGTCGACAGATATCGACGGAATAGCGACGACTATTCCGTCGCCATGGTGCTGGAAATGACAAGAATTTCCAGAACCTGATCGACAGATTTTTCGTTAGACAACCGTCGCTAATCCGTCCTTTGTTATCGAAGGCGTCGATGGATTAGCGACGGCATGATACACTCTGATACGCTATTACGACGGGTTACCGACGGAACTTTACGTTGCTATTGTCTACACAGTTCAGTACTTAATACTTGAAATGGACGATAGTCCGTCGGAAAGTCGTCGCTAATGCTTCGTATTGTTAAGTCGACAAAACGTCGCTATTCCATCGCATGACGACTACGTAGCGACGGACAGTTATTAGCGACGAGCTGATTGCCGTCATTAAATCGATAAATTTTGGTAGTGTGGAGACATTTGTCGATCTGAGCCTCTTATCAGTATTCTTTATTTTGGATTGTTCTTTGGTGTATTTTGTAAGTGACGAGTTGTATCAAGATGTCAGTATTCTGAGCCTCTTATCAGTATTATTTTTTTGGCTTGTGCTTTGGTGTTTGTGTCGAGTTGTATCAAGGATATATAGGTACTCGTTGGTCTCATAAGGGAACTGATTATGTGTTGTTTGTCGAAAACTCTTTAGGTTTCCTTTTGTAGTATCATTTAATTTGAATGGTTCTCCTTTAACTGCTACCTTCTGATTAGAGACCTATAGGAAGAAATAAAGGGTATCAGTGGGTATCAGGAATACCTATTGTATTAGGAATTTCTTATTTATTATTTATTACTGTATGCTTTCCATCTTTCCATCTTTTATACTATTTGATATCAAAGATTTTTATCTTTCATACTGTCTGATTAGAGACCTGTAGGAAGAAATAAAGGCTAAAATTTCTTATTTATTATTGTATGCATGATTTTCATCTTTCATACTGTTTGATATCAAAGATTGTCCTTGTGATTTGAAAATATCATCATAATCTCTCTTTGTTCATTTATTCATTTTTTATTTGTAGGTACGTACAGTGTTGACTTTTAAAGGGATATACAATGTTGGCTTTTGAAGAGATGTCACAATTTGGTGTTGGTGAATGATGTTTCAATGTTTTGAGTCCGACTGCCCTAAAAGGGAAAGATGTATATATTTTTGGATTTTGAAATGTAATGGTGATATGTTGGTGAAATAAAAGTTGGAAAAGAGTGATATATTTTGAAATATAATTAAGATGATATGATATTTGGATATGTTTAATGAAATGTTTCAAATGTTAGTTAAATTTCATAATTCTATTGGCTAAGAAAATTGATATGCTTTTTATAGCGCATTGAATTATGAGCATTGACAGATGATATATATGTGTGTGAATGACAAGAACATAACGTTATAAAGTGTTATGTATAAGTTATTTTTATAATGTTTCATGAATGCTTTCTGAATAGTTTCAGAACCAGATCATTTTAGTAAGTGTTATGTATATATAACCTATTAATGTCGTTTTCAAATTTAGTGTTATATATAATTGACTTAATTATGTCATTTTTAATATATAAAAATTGTTATATAAGTGTAAGTCATATATAACAGATTTTCTAAACTTTTATAACACCCGTGTTCATGACGGTTGCCTGCTTCAAAAAAACCGTCATAATTGTCATATATGACGGTTTTTACCCATCATAAAATGGTATTTTTCTTGTAGTGTGGGGAAACACAATTGGTACAACATATATATATATATAATATAATATATATATATATATATTATATATATATATATATATATATATATATATATAATCTATATTATATATATATAACCCGTGTTCATGAGGTTGTCTGCTTCAAAAAAACCGTCATAAATTGTCATATATACGGTTTTTACCCGTCATAAAATGGTATTTTCTTGTAGTGGGGGAAACAATGGTACAACATATATATATATATATATATATATATATATATATATTATATATATATATATAATATATATATATATATATATTATATATATATATATAGATATATATATATATATAAATATATATATATATAAAAAAAAATATATATATATATATAAATATATTATATATATATATATTAATATATATATATAATATATATATATATATATATAATATATATATATATATATATATAGATTATATATATATATATATATAATATATTATATATATATATATATATATATATAAATATATATATATATATATAATATATATATATATATATATAGATATATATATTATATTTTTTTTTAATTATATATATATATATTATAATATATATATATATATAATATTATATATTATAGATATATTAAGATAATGGCAAATATATCTATTCTTAATAGATATAAGTTTGGGATAAGGGATATATATAACTAAATACTAGGGTAAATGTCTAGGTTCAAGGTAAACTTAGAAATTAGTATAGGCCAATCTATAGGTTAACCAAGACCTAAAAAAGCCATAGAACCTAGAAATAGGCTAGATATTTATATTTAAATATCAAATATTGATTCCATTTGATTGAATTAATATAGACTCACTGGACATCGACTTGGACACCTTTTTGATCCAGTTTTCAGCTTTGTGTACATGCAAGTACATGAAGTTATTTCTTTTTATTTCTTGATATTGTCTTTATTTCATGATTTAGATATTCCTATCATGTTCATGTCACTTTCGTTACATGTGATTAGTGTTCCATGGATTTACTTTATTATTACTCATGATTCATGATTTATCGTGATTCGTGCACTTACCTATCGTGAATTAAATCCATGAATGCTAGTGTCGGACAGAAAAATACCTCAGTAGACGTGTGAATGCCCTATCTGTCCATGTCTAATCATGTTGATAGCAACCATACATCGCACATGTAATTTGTCGTACCATATAGATAGCAATCATACATTATCGTGTGCGATTTGCCGTATTATCCAAGGCATTCACATGTCAATCCTGATATTTCAAAACACATAGAAGTTAGGAATTCTTGACATTATTATCTATCTAGTTCACATCATATTTATCTGTTTTCTCATATTCACTATTTTTCCATGTTTCCATTAAATTGTTAGCTTAGTCTTACATGCTTACTCAATTACTCTATTTCATATATCCTAACTCTTGTTATATACTCATTATCATGTTATGAAATACCTATCAGTATTTATACTTGCTCCAATCCTGACTGGATAACCATATTTTTAGGCGATGAGTTAGAGGCATATTGTCCTACCTATTATGGACTGTTAGAGGACATTGTTCCTGAGATTGACTCGCACATTCTAGAGGATCAAGCTGTTGCGGAGGCCATAATGCAACCAGAGGATGTTTAGCTCTAGCCTAGTTTATATTTCATAGATTTTGATCCGGATTTTTCTATGAAATTACATACTTGGGTTGTATATATTATATTTGGGGATTTGGTGTTTCCTTGGTTTACTGGATTATGTCTTGACTCTGGATTGCGTTTATGCATTATTCAACTCTTTTATCTTAGTTGTTGTGATTAAGTTATAGATTTCATATTATTTATATCTCTAGATGTGTATCATTACGTTGAGATTATCATACAATATTATGCATAGTGGAATATTATATCGAGTTAGACAGCCTTCTACCGTCAATGCTGCGGCATAGGCTGGACGTACCCAAGACTCATGCCCAATTTTGGGGTGCGGGTCATGACATTGATGTAACCATTGTAGGTATACTGAGTAAATGATAACTACACACACACACACACACACACACACACACACATATATATATATATATATATATATATATATATATATATATATATATATATATATATATATCTTCAAGAGATTTATCTTTATGGGAAATTTTCTCTTCAGAAAATTAATATTGTCTCTTTAGAAGATTATATTAGATCTTTTCTAAAGATTCATTTATTCTAGATATTATCTCTACAAGAGATATATGGGATCTCTTCTCGAGATTTGTCTCTTCTGGAGATTATTTTTTCGGAAGATTATCTCTCCGTGAGATTCCAATCTCTTCAGGAGATATTTTAAATCTCTTTAGACGATACTTTCATATTTTCTCTCTTTTCAGGAGGTACTTTCAATTTTTTAGAAGATACTGTCATGTATATAGACGACCCTTTTGACAAATATGATCAGAAATTTCTTCAAAAATATTACTAAAAATTTATAATTTATTATTATATCCTTTTTTTAGACAGATACTCAATGAGCCTATCACATTCTTTCGGATGGTTTTAGTCCATATATGGTTCGTTTTGCAAATCCTTCGGGGATATTATAATTTCCTTCATGGATATACTTGGACATTTAAATCCATCAGGATTTGTATGTTTTATTATCTAGGGTTATCATGACCAAGGAATATATTTCTTTATATTCTACTCATGGTCATTTCGGGAATCCTAGAGTGACTAACATTGTTCTATATATTTGGATCTCTCTTTTTTACTCGTTACAAACACATTCAAAACCTACCAAATTTATTCCTTTTAGGTTTTGTACTATAGGACTGAATACTCCATGTTTTGCAAGAGATATCACATCTTTTCGTGGTTTAGGTTTATCATTTATTTTTATCACCCTTTTTGTTCTCATTTGATAATGTCATCTTTGACAAAATGTTCTTGATTCCAAATTTCTCTTGAATATGTATAAAATATAAATTTTTTTGGTATTGATACCTCTTTCACAATCTCTTTTGAGATCTGAGGCATATCATTGACCTAAGCGATATACTTTGAGAAATTTGATCTTTGGTTCACGACATATTTTGGAACGTCATGAACCTTTCTCTATAGGAGATGCTTCTTCAGGAGCTTCTTCTTCAAGAGCATTTAGGGTGTGATATATTATTCAGTCTCTTCTTCTAGAGAGCTGAATCTTTAGAACCTTTATGTCTTATACATTTTAATAAAGAACTTCTCCATTTTCTCCTTTATTTGGTTCTTTTGATATTTACTTCTATTCTAGAAGGTGCATTCATAGTTCATATAGCTATTTATGCAGCATTATTAAAGTCATGAAGGAACATCTAATAATTTATTTGCAATAAATACAAGGGGCAATTTCTTCTAATTTAGTCAGGATTAGATAAAGTAGAAGTATGCCATGATACGTTCTTCTAGAATGATGTTGAAGTTATTATAGAACCATAATTCATAACCTTCTTCTGGAATAAGACATTTATCTTCTTCCTATGTTATGCACCATTTTCACAGAACCGGTCCTCGCTTGGGTGTGATGCCGCGTGAGCCTAGGTTGCGCCCACGTAAGACAATACCATAATGACCGATGACAACAACTTGGCGACGGGTTCGTTGCATAGAAGTCCCGAGCAGAGAAGTTGAATAACACACGATGTATACAAAACAGAACTCTTTATTAATAATAACTATTAAAATCAGCATAATTACAAAGGGCACGAAGCCAAGATTACAATCACACAAGTTCACTTTTCCTCTAAATACAACTCACTATGTTATCTCTCATCTCTCAATACAATAAAACATGTCATTAGCTTACAAATTACAGATGCTTCAGAAGGCAATGTCCATACATTATGTCATGTATAAGTAAAGACTTCAACGCGGTCGCACACCTCGAAATGCTAAGGACCTCTATGCCTCAGCGAGCTCCGCACCGAGCGTATTGATACCTGAACCTGTACACAAATAAACTGGTGGGGTGTTAGTACACAACTGTACTAGTGAGTGAGCCTCTCGCACACCTATAGAAAATCAATGCGTTATTTTAGTGAGTGCAACTTATTCTTTTGTGGTATTTCTAATCTTGCCTTAGGATCAATTTGATTATATAGACTCCTGACCTACTCGTGTCCCAACCAACGTGATCGTGCTCCAAATCCTTGTGATCGTGCAACAAAACCCATTTGTGCAACATTGTGTATTTTGCACAAATTCATAGAATGCTACCTTATAGGTTAGTTCCCCTTGAAAACCTCCTGCAAACAGTAACCTACCTTTAACTGCAAGTGTACTAATTTGAGTACATGAAAATCCCTCCATCAAACTTCCAAGGTATCTCTGTCATCAATAAATGGAAACACGTAACTTAATTAGAATGAGGCCAACAAAGTGAATAGAATGAGGCCAACAACATGAAACATGACAAAAACCAACTAACATGAAATGTTTTTCTAATTTAAAGAAAATAAACAATCTAGATCTAACTGAATCAAATTAGCATTTTATAAACAATGTAGTACTAATAGAAAATAAACAATGCTAGGGGTCGTGAAAGGTTATCTGAACATATCAATATTTCAATTCCGAAGAATTTTACTTCAATGAGGATATACCGAGTGAGAAAACAGTATAAAGTTAATAGCTAGAGTATAACTTTTTGTAATAAAGCAATTAGCTACATTAACTAGAATAAACTTGCCAAGAAGAATACATTCTCTGAAAAGGGATGTCTTATAACTTAAAAAAGCCAATTTTTCCAGCATCAAACATTCTATAATACAAGTTTTTGACTACATGAACAGTTTTGTCGTAGTTTTTGACTACATGAGCAGTTTAAGCAGACTTAGTTCACGAGTAAGCAAAAGATGTTAGGATTTTACAACCTAGCATACAACCAAATTGTAACATTTAAACCTTCAATACACAAATAACTAACAACCCTCACCAGACTAACCTGGTATACTTTACTGTTCGAACCGTAAAATGGAGAATAGAATTTGATGAAATTAGTTAATTTTTGGGAGCAGGGCTTTAACCAACCAAACATTAATTGATAATTCATAAATTATGGTTCTAGGAATTAGGTACCTCCTATTGCAAGAATTATGACCAAATTCTTTAATTCCTTCCTCCAAACAAACAGACATAACAAAAATAGGTCACAACAACAAAACTCAAAAAAAAAGAATTATGAATATTCGTAAATTTATTAAGACTTAGCCATACACTGTAGGAAATAGGAGGATCATACTACAAATCCTTTTATTCCTTCTGAATCCGCTTCAAAGCCATTGATCAAAAACCTACAAACATCAAAAAACAACAAGCCAACATTTTGATCATCGAAACCATATGAATCGATTGAATTGACAAAGGGACCCTAATAAAATTGAGGAGTAAAGAGGGATTTTGTATTATTTGAGAGGGTACCACGTCTGACTACTTCTTCCTCCAAAGATCCGACAAGTACTTGTACGGCCCTGAAAATGTTCAAAACAAGCACAAGCAAATAATAATCCTAATTTTTAAATCAAAAAAGGAGAAGTGAAACCCTAGCTTGCTAGCTTAGCTCACCCGTGAATCTCCTACGTTTTCTTCCTCTGGCTAGGGTTTGGGTGGAGCGAAGGCAGCTTGGTGGAGGAGGCGGCTGCTATAAAGTAAGAGGAGGAGTCTTGCTTGATAGGGGTGATGGCACCAATGAGGGTTGTTGCGGCGAAGTCCTGGCTCACGATGGATGGGAGCGAGAAGAGCCTCGGGATGGACAGCTGCTCTGGCTCAGGATGAAGAGAATTTTTTTGAGATGTTACGAAGAGAGTTGGTAATACTTTTTGTTAAAGAGGAAGTAGAGGAGGGATCTGAAATAATTGGAGGGAAAGTGAAATTTTGGTAACAGCTTTTTAATTGTTTTGTTACGGTTATTACTGATATGAATAATAAACTAAATAAAAAATACAATAATATTATTTTAGTAACGGTTATTAAATTACTGCACGATAACTACTGTTACAAACTTGTAATAATAACCGTTACGAAGTAAGAAAAAAAAGTGTTGCAAAATGCTATTATGTGTAGTGTATAATGTTGACACTACTAATTCCTGGACCGAAGTAACCTAGAAATGATATAGATGTTTATTTACAACCACTAATAGATGATTTGCTAGAGCTATGGAACAATGGAGTGCATGCTTATGATGCATTTAGTAAATCTTTTTTTCAACTTGAAAGCAATTTTGAGTGGACAATAAATGATTTTCCAGCTTATGGTAACCTAGCTGGATGTACTACCAAAGAAAAGTTGGATGTCCCATATATGGAGTGAATGCATGTTCAAAATGGTTAAAATATAGTTGGAAAACCATCTACATGGGACACAGACATTTTCTTCCCCAAGAATCCATTTAGGTTAAAAAAGTTGGTTTGATGGTAACAAGAACATAGGATACCACCTAGATTAATGACTGGATCAAAATTTTAGAAGGACTAAAAAATATGAGAAATGATTTTGGGAAGGGAAAAGACAATGGCAAAAGAAAGAGGCAATCTTCAGAGATGTGGAAGAAGAAGTCAACATTTTTTTCACTGTCGTATTGGGAGGTAATATCATATTATTTTCATATGTGTTTGTAAATAGTTTCTAATTGACCTTTCTATTCTTTTTTTGGGTTTTGTAGCATCTCGTTTTGCGCCATAATTTTGATCTAATGCACATAGAAAAGAACTGGTGTGATAGCGTGGTTGGTATATTGCTAAATGCAAAGGAAAACTCGAAGGATGGCATAGAATCACGTAAGGATTTGGAAGAAATGGAAATCTGACATGTTTTGCATCCAGAATTAAGAAATAAAAGATTTTTTCTTCCACCGAGACCGTACACCCTTTCAAAGAAAGAAAAGAAATTTTTTTGCAAGAGATTATATAACTTGAAGTTGTCCGATGGTTACTCTTTAAACATTGGAAACTGTATATCAGTAGAAGAATGCAAAATAACATGACTCAAGTCGCATGATTGTCACGTGTTAATGCAACAGTTGTTGCCTATGGCATTGAGAGGTCTTCTTCCAAAAGGACCAAGGATTGCAATATTTTGAATTTGTGCATTTTTAATGTCTTGTGCCAAAGAGCCATCGATAGAGAACAAATAGAGAAATTAGAGAAAGAAATTGTTGAGATATTATGCTTGTTTGAAAGGTATTTTTCTCCTCCATTTTTCGATATCGTAATTCATTTACGAATCTACTTGTTGACATATTATGTTTGGTTGAAAGGTATTTTCCTCCTTCATTTTTTGATATCATGATTCATTTGCCAATCCATCTGGGACGTGAAGCTAAATTAGGTGGCCCAGTCCATTATCGTTGGATGTATCCGTTTGAAAGGTGATCATTTGTTTTCTTTTTATTGATTTTCATTTATTCATTTGCTTACTTTAAATAAATATTATTTTTTGTCTCGTAGATATATAAAGATCCTTAAAGGATATGTTAGAAATCGTGCACGTCCTGAAGGTTGTATAGTAAATGTTATCTTGCTGACAAGCATGAGATTTGTTAGTGGGTACATGAAACAAGTTGATGAGATGGATCATCGTCCAAATAGAAATGAAGATATTGAAAATGATGCGATTTTCGATGGTCGTCCAATTTCAAAAGGAACAATAATGACATTAAATAAACAGCTACAAAGTGCTCACCGTTATGTATTGTTCAATATGGATGAAGTCGAACCTTATAGAGTAAGTTATAAGAAAACATACTAACTCCAACATAACTTGCCAATATCTATAATTAATATCATGTAAAATTGTTTTCCCTCTTAGGATGCACTTGAAGGAATTGAAACTTTCGGATAGACGCCTTGTTCAAAATGAAAATTTATTTCAAGATTTCATTCGAAGAATTGTCATCTTGGTTAAAACAGAAGGTCCCAATTTCTTTTTTTAGTACCCTTAGCACATTATTTTCCAAAAAATATGTCCTTACCATTTGTTTTGATTTTGAACAGATTGGGGACAATCCTGTGGAAACATATCCGACATGTTAAGAGGGCTTGCACATGGCCCTTCAAAACATGTTGTGTCTTATTCATGATTTGTTATCAATGGTAACCGTACCATACAAAGGCTGCTGAGAACTCTAGGCAGAACAGTGGTGTTTCACTTGAGGCAACAACCATTTGTTGATCCAGCTCGAAGGATAGGAACCAAGTCATCGATACAGTTGCCTACTATGGAGTGCTTAAGAATATAATTTGCTTGGATTATCGTACCTTTCACATTCCTATTTTTGATTGTGATTGGGCTAGCACAACAAATGGTGTCAAAATAGAAGATGGGTTTACCTTGGTTAACCTTCACCAAGGAAAACACGCTTTGAAAGAGACTCGTTTATTCTAGCATCACAGGCAACCCAAGTATTTTACTCTAAGGACTGCTTCATCTAATTGGCATGTTGTGTTAAAGGCACCAGCAAGAGGTTTTCAAGATATGGATATGGTCGTTGATCAAAATGTCTATACACCATCATTAGCACCAGGATGTATCAAAACTAGATAAGAATGTTGAGGATGGTAGTGATAGTTATCTTAGAAAGGATTGTGAGGGCATTTTGTTTAAGAGGTATTTTGCTTATATTAAATCTTATGAAACGCTCTATATGGTTTAATTGGCCTATGTTTCATTAGTTTTTATTATTGGTATAGAAGCTTGTTTGAAAATAACTAGTATTTTTTAATGCTTCACAATTGTTCTTGAATTTGTTATATGCAGGTTTTTATTTTTCTTTGTTAAGGTTGTGCAGAACATGTATACAATCATTAGTTTTTATTAGTTTTGGTATTTTTTTAATGCTTCACAATATAGGGTCTGTGAACTTGGTTTAGTCATGTAGGTAATCAGTACATTGATATAGGTAAAGGGTCTGCCCTGGTAGTTATATAGTGTGGGGTTGTGTTCCGTTAACTAGGGTCTTAGAGTTTTGGGTATAGTAGTAGGTCTGTTTGTGTTCTGCAGTTGTGCAGAATATGATAGTAGTTAATTAATACAGAAAATCTGTAGGTAGTTCAATGGTTGGTGGAAATGTTCAGGTCTTTTAGAGACAAGCTCAGAAGAAAATAGCAATATGGGTATCAAACAATGTACAGGGGACAGAAATGTTCAGGTGTAAACTCAAACAATGTACAGTCCTTCAAAATCCAGTGTATAGTTTTAGTATTTGATACTCTATGATACTCTACTTGTCATGATTTTTTCTTTAATATTTGCTTATTTTCTGATCATCATCAGCGAGTAATTCTTGCTCGTAGCTACCCTATCTTGCAATGACACCAAGGAAAGAGAAATGATGCTCAAGCTGAGGTAAATAACCTCAACATGTATTTGAAATTAAGCTTACATAAATCTAATTTATTTCTTAATGTTTTAATATGTTGCATATTTGTAGAGTTCAAAATGCGCAAAAAAGAGAGGAAAGAAGCAAAGACAAGGCATCGAGGCTGCTCTTGTGAACAATCCAAATGCTGGTATCTAACACGAATGCTAAGGATCAAGCACATATTTTCTCAGATTTGTGGGAATGTTGTGGGAATGTTGTTCTCAGAACTGTGTTTGAGAACAAGCATAAATGTTAACTGTAAACAAGCACATATTTTATATAACAATGCTTACATATATTTCTAATGCATAAATGTCAACTGTGTTCTTGTAGAGTGCAAATCAAGCGAGTAAATCTACAAAGAAGCACAAGAAGAAAAAGAAGCACAAGAAGCAAAGGAAGGACAAGGAAAAATGTTCCAATGAAGAACAAGGAAAAGAAGCATCAAATGAGGGACAAGAACCAGAAGATTCAAATGACGTACAAGAACCACAAGCTTCAAATGAAGGAAAACAGAAAGAACAACAAGGACTAAGGGACCCACTAGGTGTAGTTTTGCCGTTGAAAGTGGCAATAGGCTAGAGGTGGAGTTAAATGAAAATGGTCAACCAATTGGAAGGAACTCGAAACATCTTTCAACTTTTGTCATGTTTGACACGTGAAATGGTACCAATAACGTTCGATGATTGGAGACATATACCTTCTGAGAGCAAGGACTTCTATTGGAAAGCTGTTACAGTAAGATGAAAGTTTACATTCAAGGTTAAATGTAGTTTATATCTACTATCTTCCTAATAATTACTTATGACTATTTTGCACTTGTAGCAAAAATTTACATTGAAGGAGCGCGATGAGGAGGCAAAAATGTATGTCCTCCAACAAATGGGAAGACTTGCTAGGGCCAAATCAAAATTGGAAAATATTTGAAGAAAAAGCCGAATGACGTAGACCCGGTAGATTGGGAACTATTCGTTAAGAAAAGATCATCAAAACAATTTAAGGTATGTTGAATTATTTTTTGAAGCTTCAATGTCTAACATTTAAGGTATTATCTAATAATATGCATGTGATTGTACGTAGGAGAGGTCTACAAAGTTTAAACAAATGAGAGGAAAACAAACAATGTGTACCTTGGAAGTATAAAAGGCTTTGCTCGCATTGCCGATGAAATATTGGAAGTATAAAGTATTTTTTTCATTCGTATTTATATCTCTCTACTTATCAATGCCAATTTACCTAATACAATGCAGAGAAGGGAGGGACCATGTCCTAAAGATAAGGTTAGGCTTCGTGCTTGGATCCGGGGATATACTACTGGGGAAGGTGAAGCTAAGCACTCAAAGGACAACGAGCTCATTGTATGTATAACACAATTACCTTCTTATGGATAGTATTTTTTTTCTTGTATTGACAGTCAAGCGTTGTCCAACGAGACTAATTCTAGTTTTCTTCATCTAATTTCAGCAAAAGGCTAAGGAAATCCTTCTTGCACCACCTTCAGAGGGATCCCAGCAATTAGATGAAGGTGATGCACTTTCACAAGTAGTACGGCAATCTGAAAGTTAGGGTAGGATTAGAGGAGCCGGAGCCGGAGCCGGAGCAAGTAAATCTAAATTAGTTGCTCAAAGAAGCATTCTCAAACAGTAGTTCGACTGGAAAACAAAATTAAATCAATGCAGGACGAAATTGAGACAATGTCAAAATTAGTTAAAGAACAAGCAAAGTTGATAGAGACTTTGATGAAAAATAAGGTAAGTGTGGAGGAATTCTATATTGACTCTTGTTTTATTTCACTTTGATATTTTTTTTTATACATTGCCTATGACGCTTGCCTTGTTTAGGAATGTGATCAACAAAAAGATGATGTTGAGGTGAATGTAGAGGAGAGAAATTCCCAAAGCAAAGTTGAGTCAATGCAAGGGAAAATCAACTCCATATCAAAGTTATTGAACAACAAGCTCAACTACTTGGTACATTAATGAAAAGTCAGGTAAGTCATCAAGAATGACCACTTGGTACACAATATTTTTATTTTTGGTAATTACATGTAACTGTTTTCCTATTTAGGATCAAAATAAGATGACCAATGAGAAGAACGACGAGAACACTAAAGAGGAGGAGGAGAACAATGAGGGCAGTGATGATGAGAACACTAAAGAGGAGGAGAACAATAGTGGTGACGAGAATGATTTTGAAGTAAATATCATTTCAAAATCTCCATCTACTCCACAGGTAATATATCTCTAATAACAAATAGAAGTATTGTAACTCGAATGATATATTAATATTTTTGAGGTTCAATCTTTGTTGTAGTCACATTATCGTCTGTCAAAGGACCAAAAATGCAAGTTACTCGATTGGACGGGAAATAAGAACGAAGTTGTTGCAATTGGACGATGGATCACCGATGATCCGAATGTGCCGGTTCACGATTATCCTCTTGGACAAGGTGCATCCCGTGTTTGGGTAGATATAGTGATACAACCCAAGCTCTGTTGTTTAGACCGTATTTGGTAACGACACAGTAGAGGAAATTATTGGAAGTACCACGACTTGGCCAACAGATCACATTATGCCATTTAAAGACTAGGTACGTCTTTAGTGATACCTCTCTCTTAGTCCAGGAATGATATAAGTACTGAATATTACAGTAAGATGAAAGTTTACTGCTTGGTTTAATGGTAAGAGTGTTTAAACCAATTCATCATAGATCATGTATTGACTAACTAGAATATCTGAATCTTTCTAGAGCAGTGTTCTAATTATTTACCTTTTAAATTGTAGTAGTTTTACTTTTACTGCTTGGTTTAATGGTAAGAGTAGTTACCTTTTAAATTGTAGAAGGGTGCACTCATATGCTCCCAATTGAAACAAATTTTTATTATTTTATCAATTCATCGACACAGCGCGATAGATTGATCAAGCTTAGTCCTTCAACAACTCCCCGCTCTCTAACTTCTATACTTCCCTCCCTTGATGCCTGTCCCAACACCAATCCAACCCCAAACCCACCTAATTATAGAAGTAAGATCCACATCGACTCGTGTTGCTCTTTTTGGTCCTATAGCTGCATCATCTCTCATATCCACAACTGCATCTATTCAACCAACTCCATATCTTCAATCATGCATTTACACAGCTTACCGCCTCTTGTATCTTAGTTTGATAACTTTGATATAAAGTTGTTCTTATTAACTGATGACGTGTAACATATTGCTTCTTCAGTTGTAGATTCATTTTGTCACTACATGTCACAAGTTTTCGTTCTAACTTGAAAAGAACAATATAAAAATATAAAGCTCTTCCTAAGATGAGCTAAATTAGTTTGTAAAGCCATAACACAAAGCTCATGTTCTTATAGCAACAGTTTACTGACATAAAATTGACTCCATGATGATCATTTGCATTAATTTCAAACAGAAAAGACAAAGGATTATAATGGTTTAACCAGCAATGAAGAAAGGGTGTGCCACAAGTTGTGGACTTGCTAAGTATGTATGGATATGAATGGATCACTAATAAATTCAACTAACAATGGATTCCAGTTGTTTGGTTGACTATAGCTCATAGAATTTTAGGCAATTTTTTATTGATAGCTAACTCATAAATTCAACTGCTTGTTTATTAACCAGGAACACTAATGTTTCCTCCACATATTTGTGTAGGTTGGATGAAGTAAGAGGATTTTTGAGGAGCTTTGGTTGTGGATAGGCTCGAACGGTTCGAGCTAAATTTTGGATATGCAACATTTTGGATATATGTATGGAAATAATTAAATGATGACTACGCTATTAATGTTTAAGTTTGGAGAAATTATGAAGGATTTTGAATGTTCTTGACAGTGAAATTAATGAATTTACTTGTGTTTGGAATTCATTTTGTGATTGATTCGGCGAGAAGCATTTAAATTTTTGAATACTCGCATTCTGTGTATATATGCAATAGATATCTGTGGCATTCTATATATCTGCAATACTATTTTGATGTGGTGCAATACTATTCTGATGTGAATTTTTTCTTTGCACTAATGCATTCTGCAATAACATTCTGACATGATATTGGTGCACATATAATAGCGCAAAAGAAACGCTATAAAAACCAATTTGCATCGAAAAGCTATTCAAACGTTATTATGAAACTATAGTGTTCGTAAATGCTATGTAAACTCTATAGCATTTGTCACTGCTATAACAGGTCTATAGCGTTCATGGACGCTATAATAACTAAATAGCGTTCATGAATGCTATTACTTTCCTATAGCATTCATATATGCTAACGTTCATAAATGCTATAACCTGTCTATAGCGCCATGGAACGCTATAATCTATCAATAGCGTTTATGAATGCTATAACTTTATAGCGTTCTTGTACATGGAACAATTATAGCGGGGACATTTATAGCGGACCGAATACGCTATAATAAGCATTCTACAGCGTTCGGAGCACGCTATCGTATCCCATATCTGTTGTAATGATGGCAATAGACATTTATTATAACATGTGTTATATGGATAATGCATGTTTATGGAAAGTATCAAGAATCTGTTTAAATCAAATTTATTATATTATATTATATTATATTATATTATATTATATTATATTATATTATATTATATTATATTTCATCTCCATAATTCATACATATAGTTTCAATCATCCAAAAATCATGTAGAAGAATAATGAAAAAGAAATGATGGCCTTAATTGGACGATAAAGAATGAGATATATTGTTACTAAGCGCCTTGTGCTCTAACTCTCCATGTTGGCTTTTATTGCAAATCGAGGATCATCTCTCCGGTCTTGAGTATGTAATTTTTCTTGCTGGAAGCTTCCTGTAAAACCCACAATTTAGTTTTATAATTAATAAATTTTATAATATTTATTGGCTAGTAATTATAGAATAGTGTTTATTATTATTATTATTATTATTATTATTATTATTATTATTATTATTATTATTAAGTCAAAAATATGGAAAAATAGTTTTTATTCACAAAAGATTAATTAATGTAATTGATTGCAATGGTTATTTTAATTATTGACCTTTGGCTAGTTTTAATTAGGCCTACTAGCTAAGCCCAAGGTGTTAGCCCATTACCTTAACCCATTAACCCGTTTCCTATACAAACCCGCTAACCAAAACCCAATAGACTAATCCGACTCGTTCAAACCCACTACCCCAGTCTCAAGTTGTGAAATGGGCCGGGCGGCCCGGTGCCCGGCCCGAGCCCGCCCGGCCCGCCGCCTTATTAGCCCGGCCCGGCCCGCGACGAAGCCCGGACCGGCCCAGCCCCCCTGTCCCAGTGGTCCGGGTCGGGCCTCCCCCTCCGAGCCCAAGCCCGGCCCGGCCCGGACCGGAAAGAAATTTTTTTTTTTTTTAATGGTTAACGTTAGGCCCGGTAGGCCCGGCCCGGTAGGCCCGAACCGGCCCGGCCCGGTCTAGCCCGGTCTGAACCATTTTTTTTTTCTTTTTTTTTTTTTAATTGGAGGGGGTATTTTACCAAAATACCCCCATAATATAGCTGTTATTAAAACGTTGGAGGGGTATTTTGGTCATTTTCAAGAAAATGACCAAAAACCACTCCAACAACTCTATTTTGAGGGTAGAGGGGGTCATTTGGCATGGGAAAAATCCTATAAATAGGCCATAAAATTCATTTTTCATACACAATTCACTCATTCAATCTTCATACAATTTTCTCTAAACTAAATCCGGCTTTCCATCAGTTTGCGAAGAAGCTCCCAACCCCGCTCAAGGCTCAAGCTCCGAAATCCGGCGTCCGATTTAATATTTTTTCTTCTCTTTCTCTCTTAAAAATTCAAAATTGTTTTATATTGTTTGATCAAAATTTGTTTGTATTTTTCTTACTCTCTCTCTCCCTCTCTTACTTATTAAATATTACTTACTCTTTTTTATTTTTCGGGAATTTTTTTTCGGTGTATTTTTCTTCTCTCCCTCTCTTCTAAAAATTTACATTAATTTTTTATAATGGCCGGACAAGGTTCTAACCCACCTACCGGTGATGCCGGAAATACTTATGAATATTATAATACTTATTTTGAGGAAAATATTATTCCTGATGATACTCCTGAAGAATTAGTAGGATCCCCTCCTGAAATTGCGAGTTCCACTCGGAATGTGCCAAAAAGAAAGAAAAAATCAAAGTATTGGGAATTTTTTGTTATTCTTTATCAAACTAATCCCGATAATTCTCTTGTTTTAGATCCGAAAGGAAATCCAATAGCGTACGCGGCACAGTGCAAGAAATGTGCCAACATATACAAATGGAAGACTGGAGGCGCCGCTAGAAAAGAGTTTACAAAATATTTGATTTCTGATGAACTTCCTTTCACTGCGGGTGAAAGTGAGAATTTATATGATTATGCCACATCTTCTTTAAATCCTTGTTTTAGTAAAGTGACTAGAGGCGCCGCTAGAAAAGAGGCTATTAGACTTTTTCATGAGAAAAAAGCGGCTTTAAAAGAAAGTCTTTTGCATGTTAGTCAAATAGCCATTACTTCTGATATTTGGACAAGTAAGCAAAATTACGCTTACATTTGTATCACAGCACATTACATAGATTCACAATGGATGTTGCAAAAACGCATCATCTGTCTAAAAATATTAGAATTTCCACACACAGGCTCCACAATAGCAGGCGCTATTATAGAACACGTGCGTGAATATGATATTCACCAAAAAATATTTTCTGTTTCATTTGATAATGCTAGTAATAATACTTCTGCCATCTCTTCATTAGCGCTAATATTTCAGCCCATTTTAGAAGGTAGATTAATGCATGTTAGGTGTGCTTGTCATATTATTAACTTAGTAGTAAAAGAATGTCTTGATTATTTTAGCTCACATTTAGATACTCTTAGACAATGTTTACACAGTTTAAACACGTCTCCTTCACGGCAACAACATTTCAAGGCCACATGTCAACATTTTAATATTCGTTTTAGAAGATTTGTAAAGGATGTTCCACATAGATGGAACTCAACTTATTTAATGTTGAAGTCCGCAATTCCCTTTAGAGATCCTATTACATATTATTGTAACACGGATCTCAATTTTGAATTTCAAGTAACTGAGGATGATTGGGAAGTTGCTTCTTCAATTTGTGAATTCTTAGAAACTTTTTACAATGCTACACGTACTCTTTCCGGTGTTTACTATCCAACTTCTTGCTTAGCTTTACAAGAACTTTGTAACATTTCTTTCTTATTTTCTAAATATAGAACTGCCCACCATTTTGCTTACGTTGTACAGAAAATGGAAGCAAAATTCAAAAAATATTGGGGCGATGTACCTTTATTGTATTGCTTGTCTTCAATTTTTGATCCTAGAATCAAATTAGATGGTGTAGATGCATTGTTAGATGACTTTGGAGAGAACATGAATATTGATGTTAGTGGCACAAAAGTAGAAGTTAAGCTAGCTTTGGATAGATTAGTGGTCCGTTATGAAGACAAAGCACCAACTCCCCGCCCAACTCAAGGGCCTAGTAGTAGTAGTAGCTCTGGTTTGGTGTCTAAGTTGACACACGCCAAAAGTATACTACAACGGAAGAAACAAAAACAATCTTCCCAACCGACCCAAGAGTTGTCTTTATACCTTAGTTCTTATGAGGAAGAAGACGATTCTTCCACTCACTTCACCATTTTAGAATGGTGGAAAAAACACGAAAAAAGATATCCTGTACTTTCTATGATAGCACATGATCTACTAATGGTCCCGGTGTCCACGGTAGCATCGGAGTCATGTTTTAGTACAGGTTCAAGAATTTTGAGCAAGAAGAGAAGCCGGTTGCTGCCAGATATCTTGGAAGCATGTGTATGTGTTCAAGACTGGGTCCAAGCCGAGAAAAGAACTCAAAACAAAGTAGATGAAACTGCCGACATCAACGAGCTAGACTTCGAATCGCTTAGAATGGTTGAATCATTTGGAGCGGAGCAAGAAGAATGAGGCAAAGGTATGAATACAAACTTTGATATTTACACTTTGGAGCGGAGTAAGTAAATAATTTTTAAAAGTAAATAATTTAAAAGAAAGTAAGTAAAATATAAGTAAATAATTTTTAAAAGTAAGTAAATAATTTTTAAAAGTAAGTAAATAATTTTCAAAATATAAGTAAGTAAATAATTTTAAAATATAATTTTTAAAATATAAGTAAGTAAATAATTTTTAAAAGTAAGTAAATAATTTTTAAAAGTAAATAATTTAAAATAAAGTAAGTAAAATATAAGTAATTTAAAAAAACTAAATAAATTATAAATTATATTACTTAAAAGAAAGTAAGTAAGTAAAATATAAATAATTTAAATTAACAACTCAAACAAACTAAATAAATTTAAAAATATAAAAAAAAACATTTTTAACTTCGCCTATGCCGGTCCCAAGCCCGGAAAAAGAAGGAGGGAAAAATGTTTAAAATTTATACAAATACTTAAAAAAACTTTAAATAAACTTTATACACTTAGAATAAACTTTATAAATAATTTATATATTTTAAAAATTTAACTTAAACAAATAAGAATATCAATTTTTTCAAATAAAAACTTTATAAACTTTTATATACTTTTAACATAAACTTTATCAAATTTTAAAAAAAAAAATTAAAAACCAAGCCCGGACCCGGCCCAACCCAAGCCCGGGCCCGGCCCGGCCCGCTGGCCCGAACCGGCCCGGCCCAGCCCCTCACCCGCCGGTCCTGTGGGCCGGGCTGGGCTTCGATTTTACTCACCGGGCCGGGCCCGGCCCGGCCCGCTTTCTGATCCGGTCCGGTCTGGGCTTGGCCCGAGCCCGGTTCAGCCCGCCCAATGTGGACTTCGGGCCGGCCCGGCCCGTTTAACACCTTGACCCCAGTCATCCGACTATCCCGACTCCTCACCCCCACTCCCAGATCTGCCAACATTCCTCTCCATGCAAACAAAAGAGAAACTCTCAGGGCCAGAAGCATTATTTCCCAAACCTTTACAAAACCTCTCTCATCTCCTTTAACCTTCACCCTCTCCCAAATCCGACCGCACAACGACCATCCTCACCATGCTCCGCTCGATTAGGCACCCCACTTGGGAAGTTTCTGATGCGCCTCCCCGACCGCCGACCGACTGCCGTCCGACCGAACGATCCCGCGCCCAACCGTGCGACCCCACGCACGGCCTCCCATCCCGCGCCCAGCTGCCGAACCCCGTGCCAGCCTGCGCGGCCGTCCCGACATCCGCCATCCGCCATCCGCATCTGTTGCCCGGCGTCCGTCACCCACATCCATGCCCCCCATGTGCCCGCTTGCTCGTCGTTCGTCGATCTCCGTGCACTTGTCCGACGTTTCTCCGGCATTCTAAGCCCTTTCGTACATCGATCCGAGTCCAAGGCCTCCCCTTGGTTCTCCTTCTTCAACTTTCCGGTAGGATCTTCTGTCAGAAGGTTTTGTTCATTTCTAGAATAGGAATTAGATAGAAAATCCAATTTCTGACCGACCAGAATTGACAGAATAAAGCTATGTCAATTTCGGGATAGCTAGTTTCTTAATTTGAATATGTGTTTTGTTAATAGAATTAATTAATTAATACATATTGGATAAATTATTATTTCTAATAATATTTATGCCGTTATATGAATCATTGGATTATATATATATTATTTAGAACGAGAGTTTACGTGGAATGGTAAAATAAAGCGATTATTAGATAAATGAGTATCGTAGTAAATCATGATGTTCTAGATTTAAAAGTATTATTAAATATGTTGCGGTTAATTTTATGTAAATAGATATTATTTAATTTCAAAATAGTTTCATTTTCAAAAAAGGATGTTTTGTTATCTAACTAAAGTATTAGTTCTAATTATTAAAATAAAAACATGTTTATGATTTATTTTAAATTAAAATAGTAATTCTCTCGTTATTAAAATAAATAGTTTTATTTTAAAGATTGTTTTATTCAGTAGTTACTAATTACGTATATTACGTTAAAAATATTAAAAGAGTATTTTTGTATATTTTTTTTATTTTCATATTCACAAATAACTACTAATTTTGGTATGAACTTATTATTATTTAAATAAATAATAAACTTTATTTAAATAACAAGTTCTAGTTATTACTAAAAAACATATATTTTTTCTATTTTCTCATTTAGAGTTTCTCAAAATATTTTTTATAATTAAACTTTGGTCTATTAATAATTATTAGTGAATTTCGAGTCTAGTAGATTAATGTATTACTAATAAGTTGATTAATTAAAATTTTAGCAAACCTTAAACTGGTAACTAAGGCATGTTTCACTAAATGTAGGGTTCAACTCCAGACTTTAGCTTGAGTGTTTTCCTGTCGTCACCTATATTACCAGGAACCTAGGCAAGTTTCATATTATTCAAACTTGTATTTTATTTGATAATTAAATACATTGCATCATTAGAAATATTGTATCGATACTTGACTCACGGGATCTCGTTCGGATCCAATTGATTGACTCATTGACTTGGGATTGGGGCGTAGTGTTAGCACCTGTGGTTAAAGTTTTCTTATTATCTCATTGTGGATAGCTGAAGCCCCGCCTCACTTGGGCTGAAGTCGGACCATGTTCACTAGAACACATATTGCCTCCATCTCCAGCAGGACACGGAATGCTACACACTCAAAACACTATTGCTAGTTGTAGATTGCATCATTATTATTTTCAGAGATTTGCTGCTTCACTGATTATTTATTGTTCTTTAGAAAGATAAATTGTGTTCTAAAAACTGTTTCTTGCATCTGTAGTTATTTTATTAAAATGCTGGAATGGATATATATATATATATGTTCTTGCTCCCCTTCTGACTGGAGACCAATATTTTAGGTGACTGCGATGATGATGAGCTTGCTTTTAGTTCTTACTATGGACCCGACTTGGGTTCCGAGTAGATAGTTGAACCCGAACAGAAAACCCAGGAGTTCTAGCCGCACTTTGCAATTTATTTCCTTCTTTTAATGTAGTAAAAAAAGAACAAGTTGTAATAACTTAACACTTTTCTCTGCTTATGTGTTGTTCAAGATAGACATCTAGTTTTTAATTGAATTTTAAATAAAAGTTTTATTTTCTGCAACATAGAATGTTGTGCTTGAGTTATTACTGCTTGATACAGCTTACTGCCGCCGTCTCACAACGATGCAGGCTGGACATGATCCGACTGGACCCAGTATCTTGGAATCGGGTCGTGATATTTCCTCTTGGTTAGGATACCTTCTTCTTGGTTAGGGTATCGTGTTGGTAACATTTTATGAATACGGAAGAGAAAGAGAAAGATTGTAGCCGAATCAATCCTCTAGGGCTTTTCTGATTAACAATATATACGAGAAAAGAATATGATAGAGATGGTTATAGATAGGGATAAAGGCATCCACATTTGATCTTATCCACGAATCATAGCATTGTTATATATTTTTTAATTTGTACCCATAATCTCTGTCCCCTCTTTCCTCTCAAACACAACTCCATCCCACTATGAGTTTTTGTAACGCCCCAGAACCAGAATACTGGAGAGCGGGAGCGTACATAGCCAGCTACGTATATTGAAGTGCAACCCACCTCGCTATACGGTCACGGCTGTCTAGATACATGATGGTTTAACTACAAGCCAACAGTCTCATATGGTCATGAACAAGCCTATTGTCTCAATCTCAAGCAAGCAATAATAGTTACAAGATGTCAGAGCACAAAATATATAATAGCAAGGCGTTCCATACATTACATATTGGATGATCATGAAGCTAGTCGTACAAAATGTCAAGACTAGCAAGAGTTAAGTCATACATGATCAACCCTAGGATCTGTCAATCATGTTACAGCCCGTAAGCAGACAATAAGTAAAGGTGCAATCGAGCTAACACGTGCTCGTCGGCTAAACGCCTCAAAAGAATAATTTTACAATAAAGTAGGAGGACAAAAAAAACCTACTCGTTGCCAGGGTTACGCCTGGTGGTCACCATCTGGCTGGAGGTTAGATAGATCCTCTGGGACTGCTCCGATATCTGGCCATACAAAACCAGCTGGGTCAGACCCCAGAAAGAGCAAGTGTCACAAAGGAGGCTTCACTTAGGAACTAAAACCAGCACATCATAATAGAATAATTAAAGAGAGCTAAAAAAGAACTGATCATAATAATAATAGAGATAACAATAAATAAATTGAGTACGAGGAAACCATTCAAGCAGCCGGACTGCAACCCTTAAACCAAACAAGGACCGGGGTTGCAGCCCTTCACCTAAATAGAAACCCGTCTCAAATACTATGGTAAGGTAACAAGACAATAAACGAAGAGAGGTCTCAGAACTGCTCCGGAAGCCAGGTTACAACCCTTAAACCAAACAAGGACCGGGGTTGTAACCCTTCGCCTGAACAGAACTGGACCCCCGATCGTTATTGTTAAGGCAAGCATCAATAATCATGTCATGTCATAATCTTGTACAGGATCAGACAAGACTAAGCTGGGATAAACTCCATCCAATCAATCACGGCCAATCAAGAGTACGGCTTGATACTTTTAACTAACTAGGGTTATCACAGGCCTAGTTACTAGCAAGATGCAATGAGATTATCCCAATAGCCACAAGCCCTGCAGACCATCCGGTTATCCAGGTCGAATGTCCGGTTATGGAGAATGCAATACGTGACTATGTGCATGGAAATGTGCCCTGCTCATCGGTAGGCTACAAGTCCACTTAATGCGCCCAGATAACGGGATTGCCTGTAGCTGGGAATCTCTTCATGTCTACTGAATTATTCTAGTTTATTAGCCTTACTCAATTACTGTAGGTATCCCTGACCATGGTACTCAGGGATCCCTGTCCTAGACATGATACAAACATTACCGATTCATTTGTACAAACACATTCACCCACGGTGTCCAGGCCACTCAATTCTGTCATGACATACTAGCCGTCGCAACAGCATTCGAGATATGTATCGTGCCAAATTCACTGTCAAAAGTGCGCCACGATGGGACACCATTATGTCATGGAACATATTTAAATTTAACATTTAACCTGGTATAATCATATATGCAATAACTAAATATAAACATGGTGCAGGAGTTGTGGAGGAATCATGCGGCTCAGGGGAGACGGGGTATAACTTTCACATACGAACTCAAACTGAGGTGCTCCAGAAATATTCGAAAAGGCAAGACAGAGATCTAAAACTTTCATGTTTTAAGTTTTTCGAAATTCTAGCTAGAAAATAGCTAAACTTGGCAAAAATAGTCATTCTGTGCACTTTTTATGCCAAAAATTCAATTCTGCGTAAAATATGTAAAAGGGGAGGGTTCCAGCGTAAAATTTTACATTCTGGGTACCATTCAGCGTAAAATACGCAATTTCAGGGTTCCATGCGTAAAATATTACATTCTGGATGATATCCAGCGTAAAATACGCAATTTCAGGGTTCCCTGCGTAAAATATTACATTTTGGATGATATCCAGCGTAAAATACACAATTTCAGGGTTCCCAGCATAAAATTTCACATTCTGGATACAATCCAGCGTAAAATACGCAATTTCAGGGTTCCCAGCGTAAAATTTCACATTCTGGATACAATCCAGCGTAAAATACGCAATTTCAGGGTTCCCAGCGTAAAATTTCACATTCTGGATACAATCCAGCGTAAAATTTTATTTTACGCAAGCCTTCCTGCATAAAATTTGATTTTACGCTAGCTTTCCTGCGTAAAATCTTATTTTACGCCAGCCCACATTCTTCAGCCGACATGAAAATTCAGAAAAACTTGTTTTGGCCATAAAAACTTCATTTTAACTCGAAATGAGGTGAATCAAAAACCAAATTCACATAAAATTTTGTGCTCTTGCTCATAGAACTATTAGTTTTCGAAAATAACAAGTTTTAGTAGATCAAAACCAAGAAAACTCCATGGACTAAAAGTTATAAAGTAGATCTAGAAGAATCTATCCATCAAAATTAAAAACTCCAAGTTCTAAAGAGGCTTATAATCATGTAAAGAAGAGAATGGAACAATAAAACTTGAAATCCATCATGAGGCAAGTTGCACTTGCCTAAACCTCTTGGTAGGTGGAGAGCGACGGTGAGGAAGAAGAAGAGTGAATGATGAGAGAGAAAGGGGGGTGGGGTTAATAAATGATGATGGGGGTGGTAGGTAGGGGTTTTCCTTTGGTTCATTTTTGAACCAAGCAAACCAAGCCAAGCCGAACCAACCCAAGAATAAATCAATCAATTGAAAATGTCGAAATAAACCAAGCAAGGTGTCATGCAATACGAGTCAAAGTACGTATACGTATACCAAAATACATAATACAAACAATAGGCATTATAACTCTCCCCACCTTAAAAGAATTTTGTCCTCGGAATTTAATCAAGAGGCTAGATATGCAAGGACAAGCTATACTAATCACAGGCAAGCTATACTAGTCAAGCAATCAAGCAATTATTTATTTAAGCAAGGAATTGAAGGCCTGAGGCATAAGAAAGATATTATACCTCACGAGTCAAACAGGTCGGGATATCGCGATCGGATATCATCCTCACGCTCCCACGTTGACTCACCCAAAGAGTGATGACCCCAAGCAACTCGGACTAACTTAAAAGTCTTGTTCTTGAGTATCTTCTCTCTCCGGTCCAATATAGACACGGGCCTCTCCTCATACGAAAGGTTGGTACCAACAACCAATTCCGAATGATCCAGGATGTGGCTCGGGTCCGGGATATACTGTCGCAGTTGAGATACATGGAATACGTCATGCACCTCACGTAGCAACGGTGGAAGAGCGAGACGATAGGATACATCACCTACTCGCTCCAGAATATCGAACGGTCCTATATACCGAGGACTAAGCTTTCCCCGTACGCCGAAACGAATGATGCCACGGTTACGCGAGATCCTCAGAAATACATGGTCGCCGACAGAAAATTCAAGGGGACGCCGATGAGAATCAGCCCAATGGCGCTGACGATCTTGTGCAACGCGAAGATGATCTCTAACTCTCCTGACCACCTCAATTGTCTGAGTGATCAACTCGGGACCAAGCATCTGTCTTTCTCCAATATCGTCCCATGGTAGTGGGAATCTGTACTTCCTACCATACAGTGCCTCGAACGGTGCCATCTGGATGCTAGCTTGGAAACTGTTGTTGTACGAGAACTCCACCAGGTGCAGGTGATCTTCCCACGAACCACCGAAGTCGAGTGTACATGATCTCAATATATCTTCGAGAGTCTGGATCGTGCGTTCTGACTGGCCATCTGTCTGTGGGTGATATGCTGAGCTGAACTGGAGGTGAGTTCCCAAACTCTCTTGCAGACTACGCCAAAAGTGCGACGTAAATCTGGAATCTCTGTCCGAGGTGATACTGACTGGTACTCCGTGTAATCTGACAATCTGCCGGAGATACATCTCCGCTAGCTGAGCCGTCGACTGACCAACTCTGAACGGGAGAAAGTGAGCCACCTTCGTGAGCCTGTCAACTATCACCCTGATAGCATCTCTACCAGCTGGGGATCTAGGCAATCCAGTCACAAAATCCATGGTTATATGCTCCCACTTCCATTCTAGAATTGGCAAGGGCTGAAGTAGTCCAGCTGGCCTCTGATGTTCAGCTTTAACTTGTTGGCAAACCAAACATCGAGAGACAAACCAGGCTATCTCCCTCTTCATGCCATTCCACCAAAAGTGCTGACGGATATCTCGGTACATCTTCGTACCACCGGGATGAATCGAATACTGAGAACTGTGAGCTTCGGTCATGACTTCCTGTCTGATATCTCCACTGGGTACACAAAGACGCTTACCATGTCGAAGTGTACCATCTTCATGGATACATAATTCTGGTCTTCGCCCTGCTATACATTCTGTCCTAAGCCGCTGAAGCTTAGAATCGGAGGGCTGAGCTATCTTGATTCTCTCAACTATACTGGACTGAACTTGCATGCTGGCCATCAATGCCACGCTGGTAGGAAGGACAACTTCTATACCCATCTTCTGAAGATCTGCTAACAATTCTGGTTGTACTGTCAGAAAGTAAACTCCGGCCCTCCTGTTCAATGCATCTGCAACAACGTTGGCCTTCCCAGGATGGTACTGCAGGTTGATATCATAATCCACAAGCAGCTCTAGTCATCTCCTCTGACGCATGTTAAGATCCTTCTGAGTGAACACATACTTCAGGATCTTGTGGTCGGTGAAAATCTCCACCCTATCTCCATACAAGTAGTGTCTCCAAAGCTTTAGCGCAAACACCACGGCTGCCAGCTCCAAGTCGTGGGTTGGGTAATTCCTCTCATGATCACGAAGTTGTCGTGACGCATAAGCTATTACCTTCCCATGTTGCATCAAAACACATCCTAAACCTCGGCCTGAAGCATCACAATACACTGAGAATCCTCCGGTCCCATCTGGAAGTGTGAGAATGGGTGCCGTCATCAAGCCTCGCTTCAACTTCTCAAAAGAATCCTGACATTCTGATGTCCAAGCAAACTGCACATCCTTGCGGGTTAACTACGTCAGTGGTGCTGAAATCCGAGCGAAGTCCGAAACAAATCGCCGGTAGTAGCCGGCCAATCCAAGAAAACTGCGAACTTCTGCGACTGTGCTGGGCACTGGCCACGTTTCGATAGCCACGATCTTCTGGGGATCCACTTCTACTCCTCCTCTGGTAATGATATGACCTAAGTACGAAATGCGATCGAGCCAGAACTCGCATTTACTGAACTTGGCATACAACTGGTGCTCTCTGAGAATCTGGAGGACAACTCTGAGATGCTGCTCATGCTCTGCTTCACTCTTGCTATAGACCAGGATGTCGTCTATGAACACAATCACAAACTGATCCAAATAAGGCATGAAGATGCGATTCATGAGGTCCATGAATACAGCTGGCGCATTGGTTGCTCCAAATGGCATAACAAGGAACTCCCAATGTCCATATCTAGATCTGAAAGCTGTCTTCGGGATGTCCTGCTCTCTGACTCTGATCTGATGGTACCCTGACCGCAAATCTATCTTCGAGAATACTGCTGCTCCTCTGAATTGATCAAACAAGTCATCTATCCTTGGAAGAGGATATCTGTTCTTGATTGTTACTGAGTTCAACGTATGGTAGTCAACACATAATCTGGACGTACCATCCTTCTTTTTCACAAGAAGTATCGAGGCTCCCCAAGGCGATCCACTAGTACGAATAAATCCCTTGGTCCTGAGTTCTTCAATTATTTTGTACAATATCTCCAATTCTGACGGCGCCATCCTATAGACTCTCTCTGACACAGGTGCGGTCCCGGGGATCAAGTCTATGGTGAACTCGATCTCTCGCTCTGGCGGCATTCCTGGAAGCTCTTCTGGGAAAATATCTGGAAATTCCTCGACGATCCGGGGCAACTGCACTGCTGCTACTGCCATCCGCAATACGGAAGAAGAAGGTTCAACTTCGCCTCGGAAGAAGGAAAACTCTGGCTCTCCTTGGATGCTAAAAGCAACCCTGCCAATATGGTAATCTATCCTGGCATACTGGTCCCCTCAACCAATCCATCCATAAGACCACATCATAATCGGCCATCGGAAATTCTATTAACCTAGCGGGAAACTCTCTACCGCTAACTACGACCCGACACGAGGAAAACACTCTATCTACTCCCACAAGACCGTTACCAGTAAGTATATTGAGCCTTACTGATAATGACTCGGGTTCCAGTCCTATCCGTGTCGCGAATCGTGAAGACATAAATGAATGTGAGGCACCAGAATCAAATAATACTGAAGCTGGAAAGGTGTTGACGAGAATAGTACCTGCTACTACCTCACCGGGTGCTATTCCTTCCTCTCCCACGGTCAAGGCCAGCACTTGACCATGTCCTCTGGGTGCGGGTCCCCTCTGTTGAAAACTCTTCTGCCTACTCTGGATCAGGGCTTGGGCTTGGGCATACTGCTACGGTCTCTGCTGCTGGAATGCCTGGGCCTGCGTCGGCAATGGCCTCGAAAATGGGTACTACAGCTGCTGCTGCTGCTGCTGGACTGGTGCTGGTCCTCTAACTGAAGGACTAGAGAAGGCCGATGAACTCCCCCTGTTCGGACAGTTCCCAACCCTGTGGTTCGGGGTACCACAAACCAAGCACAATCCCTGCGCTCTGCGACACTCAGATACTACATGCCCGGGCTTCCCGCAGTGTGAATATCCTGCTGCGGAAGACTGCTTCTGCTTCTGCTGCTGAGGGTGCGTCGGGGTGGAATGTTGAACCGATGTCACTGAGGCCGTCCGCCTCGGAGCTCCAATAGTCAAAGCCCTGGCTGCCGAGGCTGGTGCCGAAGACTGATTCATCTGACCGTGGGATCGCTTTCGACCTCCGGTCCTATCCATGATCCTCTGGGAGGTATACTCATGCCTCCTAGTTGCCCTCAGTACTGCATCAAAAGTCTGATGCTCAAACTGCTCCACTGCTAACAAGATCTCGAGGTGAAGCCCTTGCTGGAACCGCTGGGCTCTATCGAACTCGGTCGCCACCAAGGTGGGAGCAAACCGACTAAGCCTGGAGAACTCGGTCGCATATCCATCGACCGTCCTGCCCATCTGCTTCAGATTTGTGAACCTCGTCTGTAGATCGTACTGAGCTACATCATTAAAATATTTGGTCTGGAATCTCTCCCTGAATACTGCCCATGAAATAGGGGCCACTAAACCATCGGCCTGCGCTGCCCACCAGCTGCGGGCAAGATCTAGTAACTGCAAGCGCACTACGGCCACCTTCTCTGCTTCTGGTGTCCTGGCTGCTTCTAGAATCACCTCTGTGTCCTGAAGCCATGCATCTGCAGCGATCGCATCTTCACTGTCGTCGAAGAAGGGAGGGTTCAAGCGCTTGAAGCTGTTGGCCGCGTTGTTCCCATAATGTCCACCTCTGCCTAGAGCATCTGCCACTGCCTGATGCAAGGCATCTCTGCGACGATCCTGGGAAGCTAATAGGGACCTGATGAGATCTACCAAAGTGCCATCATCAGGCTCTGCAGGCTCGACGGGCTGAATTGGTGGTTCTCTTCCGGTAGGCACAACATGGAGGCTACTCCTGAATGTTGGGCTTGATCTCTAGGTTGCGGCTGGTCCACGGGAGGTGCTCTGTCTTGCTGATCGGCAGGTCCATGAACAATGCCGCTGAAGAAGACGACATAGGGAACAATAAGGAAGGACCAGGACAGATCAACGATACAAGCGTGTGGTCAGGTCAAGATTTTTCAGGGATCAAGAGGATAGGGGCAGAGATCAAGGGCGAGTGCTGATTGAGACATCTATTCGGTAAACCCTCACATATCTTGATTCACAAGACCTGCATGGGCCACCACTAAAACCATGTAACGCCCCAGAACCAGAATGCTGGAGAGCGGAAGCGTACATAGCCAGCTACGTATATTGAAGTGCAACCCACCTCGCTATAGGGTCACGGCTGTCTAGATACATGAGGATTTAACTACAAGCCAACAGTCTCCTATGGTCATGAACAAGCCTATTGTCTCAATCTCAAGCAAGCAATAATAGTTACAAGATGTCAGAGCATAAAATATATAATAGCAAGGCGTCCCATACATTACATATTGGATGATCATGAAGCTAGTCGTACAAAATGTCAAGACTAGCAAGAGTTAAGTCATACATGATCAACCCTAGGATCTGTCAATCATGTTACAGCCCGTAAGCAGACAATAAGTAAAGGTACAATCGAGCTAACACGTGCTCGTCGGCTAAACGCCTCAAAAGAATAATATTATAATAAAGTGGGAGGACAAAAAGAAATCCACTTGTTGCCAGGGTTACGCCTGGTGGTCACCATCTGGCTGGAGGTTAGGTAGATCCTCTGGGACTGCTCCGATATCTGGCCATATAAAACCAGCTGGGTCAGACCCCAGAAAGAGCAAGTGCCACAAAGGAGGCTTCACTTAGGAACTAAAACCAGCATATCATATTAGAATAATTAAAGAGAGCAAAAAAAGAACTGATCATAATAATAATAGAGATAACAATAAATAAATTGAGTACGAGAAAACCATTCAAGCAGCCGGACTGCAACCCTTAAACCAAATAAGGACCGGGGTTGCAGCCCTTCACCTGAATAGAAACCCGTCTCAAATACTAATGGTAAGGTAACAAGACAATAAACGAAGAGAGGACTCAGAACTGCTCCGGGAGCCAGGTTACAACCCTTAAACCAAACAAGGACCGGGGTTGTAACCCTTCGCCTGAACAGAACTGGACCCCCGATCGTTATTGTTAAGGCAAGCATCAATAATCATGTCGTGTCATAATCTTGTACAGGATCGGACAAGACTAAGCTGGGATAAACTCCATCCAATCAATCACGGCCAATCAAGAGTACTGCTTGATACTTTTAACTAACTAGGGTTATCACAGGCCTAGTTACTAGCAAGATGCAATGAGATTATCCCAATAGCCACAAGCCCTGCAGACTATCCGGTTATCCAGGTCGAATGTCCGTTTATGGAGAATGCAACACGTGACTGTGTGCATGGAAATGTGCCCTGCTCATCGGTAGGCTACAAGTCCACTTAATGCGCCCAGATAACGGGATTGCCTGTAGCTAAAAATCTCTTCATGTCTACTGAATTATTCTAGTTTATTAGCCTTAGTCAATTACTGTAGGTATCCCTGACCGTGGTACTCAGGGATCCCTGTCCTAGACATGATGCAAATATTACCGATTCATTTGTACAAACACATTCACCCACGGCGTCCAGGCCACTCAATTCTGTCATGACATGCTAGCCGTCGCAACAGCATTCAGGATATGTATCGTGCCAAATTCACTGTCAAAAGTACGCCACGATAGGACACCATTATGTCATGGAACATATTTAAATTTAACATTTAACCTAGTATAATCATATATGCAATAACTAAATATAAACATGGTGCAAGAGTTGCGGAGGAATCATGCGGCTCAGGGGAGACAGGGCATAACTTTCACATACGAACTCAAACTGAGGTGCTCTAGAAATATTCGGAAAGGCAAGACAGAGATCTAAAACTTTCATGTTTTAAGTTTTTCGAAATTCTAGCTAGAAAATAGCTAAACTTGGCAAAAACAGTCATTCTGTGCACTTTTTATGCCAAAAATTTAATTCTGCGTAAAATATGTAAAAGGGGAGGGTTCCAGCATAAAATTTTACATTCTGGGTACCATTCAGCATAAAATACGCATTTTCAGGGTTCCCTGCGTAAACTATTACATTCTGACTGATATCAAGCATAAAATACGCAATTTCAGGGTTTTCTGCGTAAAATATTACATTCTGGATGATATCCAGCGTAAAATACACAATTTCAGGGTTTCCAGCGTAAAATTTCACATTCTGCATACAATCCAGCGTAAAATACGCAATTTCAGGGTTCCCAGCGTAAAATTTCACATTCTGGATACAATCCAGCGTAAAATTTCATTTTACGCGAGCCTTCCTGCGTAAAATTTAATTTTACGCTAGCTTTCCTGCGTAAAATCTTATTTTACGCCAGCCCACATTCTTCAGCCGACATGAAAATTCAGAAAAACTTGTTTTGGCCATAAAAACTTCATTTTAACTCGAAATGAGGTAAATCAAAAACCAAATTCACACGAAATTTCGTGCTCTTGCTCATGGAACTATTAGTTTTTGAAAATAACAAGTTTTAGTAGATCAAAACCAAGAAAACTCCATGGACTAAAAGTTATAAAGTAGATCTAGAAGAATCTATCCATCAAAATTAAAAACTCCAAGTTCTAAAGAGGCTTATAATCATGTAAAGAAGAGAATGGAACAATAAAATTTGAAATCCATCATGAGGCAAGTTGCACTTGCCTAAACCTCTTGGTAGGTGGAGAGCAACGGTGAGGAAGAAGAAGAGTGAATGATGAGAGAGAAAGAGGGTAGGGTTAATAAATGATGATGGAGGTGGTAGGTAGGGGTTTTCCTTTGGTTCATTTTTGAACCAAGCAAACCAAGCCAAGCCGAACCATCCCAAGAATAAACCAATCAATTGAAAATGTCGAAATAAACCAAGCAAGGTGTCATGCAATACGAGTCAAAGTACGTATACGTATACCAAAATACGTAATACGAACAATAGGCATTACAGTTTTTTGGTTCATGCAATATAATTTTGTTTATGGTTTTATTAATTAATTTTCTTTATAAAATGAATTGGTCTCAAGTTCAATTCTCTATATTATACAATGCCTTCCTTAAATTTTAAAATTGGGCTATGTTATTTTTATTTTTTACATTGTAGAAGGAAGTTATTCCTAAACTAAGTCTGACTACAACAAAATTTATATTCACCTAATATTCAAATATTTACAACTTTCTTACAACCCACACTCACCTCCCTGCTAACACGGTCCCACTTGGTCCCACTCGGCCCCCCCCCCCTCCCCCAATCAATGGATGTTATAGAGGCGGTTGTAAAGCTTACAACTAATTAAATTGGTTGTAAGCATAGCATTTTCCAATATTCTAACATGACCATGATCCATTGACCTAAAATTTTTGTAACAATCTTACCATATTCTTCCTACTATAAAAGAGACAAATAAAATGGCTAGAGATAAGTACATGGCATATATTCACGATTTTATTTTAGTCAACAACTGATAACATCCAATTTCAACTTATAATAAACTAGTAAAAGCATGTGAGTTGCACGTAAAATTATCTTTCTTTCTTTCTAATCTTAGTAAAAAAAAATTAAATTAAGATTTGTTATATATATATATATATATATATATATATATATATATATATATATATATATATATATGTAAGATTCAAAAAAAAAAAAAAATATATATATATATATATATATATATATATATATATATATATATATATATAAGATTCGTAAAAATTATTTAAATTTTAATTATATTTTTATGGATATATGTGCATAAAAGGGAGGGTATTTGGTTATGTGGAAGAAAATGAGAAAATTTAAAATTATAATCTTCCACAATTTTTTTGTGGATAAAAAAGAGATTATTTGGTTATGCTAAAGAAAAAAGAAAAATTATAAAATTATATTATTCCGTAATTCTTTTTAAATGAAATGGTTGATGATATACATACGGCTTACACGACTTAATTTGGAGCCGTTTTGAAGCTCCCTTATAATAGTAGGATAAAAAATACTATACTAATCAAATCAGTTATCAATGTCAAGATGTCCGAGTTAGAGCATCTCCAACCCTACTGTGAGTTTGGAAAAAATGGTTGCCACATAGGAATGACAAGCATTTTTTTCAAAAGTACTTCTCCAATGCAAATATGAAATAAATTGTGAAGTTGACATGACAATGACATGGCAAGACGAATGTTAAGTTGGTTGTCTAGATCTATATATAGACAATGCACTTCACAATGACTTTATATATATATATATATATATATATATATATATATATATATATATATATATATATATATATATATATATATATATATATATATATATATATATATTATTCATAATTGATGATGTGGACATAAAGTTATATATATATATATATATATATATATATATATATATATATATATATATATATATATATATATATATATATATATATATATATATATATATATATATATATATTATTCATAATTGATGATGTGGACATAAAGTCATTGTGAAGTGCATATATATATGAATTATGAATAATATATATATATATATATATATATATATATATATATATATATATATATATATATATATATATATATTTTATATATATATATATATATATATATATATATATATATATATATATATATATATATATATATATATATATAGACAATGCACTTCACAATGACTTTATGTCCACGTCCACATCATCAATTATGAATAATATATATATATATATATATATATATATATATATATATATATATATATATATATATATATATATTCTACTATATAATAGGAAAACTTAGATGGTGAAACTTTTGAATTCTGAAAATACCCTTACATACTTATACTAATTAAAAATAGTTCATTAATTTTAATAAGGACAACTTAGTAATTAGGAAGACTACCCTTTGGTCTTCCTAAACTAATTAAAAAATGTTAAAATACGTGCAAGGCACGTGCACATATGCTAGTATATATAATAGGAAAACTTAGATGGTGAAACTTTTGAATTCTGAAAATACCCTTACATACTTATACTAATTAAAAATTATTCATTAATTTTAATAAGGACAACTTAGTAATTAGGAAGACTATCCTTTGGTTTTCCTAAAGAGTCTTCCTAAACTAATTAAGAAATATTAAAATACGTGCAAGGCACGTGCACATATGCTAGTATATATAAAGAAGAAGTGAAAAAGTTGTCTTGGAAGTTGAAAAAAAATAATAATTTTATTGT
The DNA here is from genome assembly GCA_029216955.1 of Iris pallida. Lineage (NCBI taxonomy): Eukaryota > Viridiplantae > Streptophyta > Magnoliopsida > Asparagales > Iridaceae > Iris > Iris pallida. The sequence goes on from JANAVB010028397.1 coordinate 18,923,118, forward strand.
CTTCTCAAACTTTTGCATTGGAGAACACATTTTTATCTCACTGTCTTGCATGAATATCTTGCCACATAGGAAAGACATTGTCTTGTGCCTTATGCCACATAGGATTCACAACACAAAACAAGACAATAGGGTTGGAGATGCTCTTAGTCTTTAGCTGAACTTAAAAAAAACTGTGTTTACCTGTGTATTAAGAAAAAGAAACTTCAATATGAGATCAGACTGGACATGCATGATAGTATTAAGCTGAACGTTGTAAGCTGCGAGCCTCAAGAATTCAGAACCTGCGTTTACCTCTGTATCTGCTAATTTATATGAATAACTATCATCACAATAAATCGAATGGGGACTAATTTAATTCTAGCAAAGCTGAATGTTGCTTTGCTCGTAGCGAATCAAGTACAAGCAAAGTAGTCATATACATAAGTAGAAAATTTTGGAGGGACTAGGTTTCAAAGTTCATCTTGCTTTACCCTAATATAATATACAGACCAGTGTAGGTTTTCACATATGTTATCGATCACTTAATGGCTATGCTTTGTGTTGGAATCACCGGTATCAACTGTTCTATCAAACAATTGAAACCGGTAAGATTCTTCAAAGAAAGAAAACAACTTAAGACATGAGGTTCTGTGTATCATAATCTTGCACACTACCTTGACTAACCCTTTCTCCTCCTAAATATGAATATTAATTTTCGTCGTAAGAGTAATATTTAAGAACACTTTTCCCACAAATGGTTATAGTGGACAGTTTTTGCTAATGTTACAGCCGCTAACAGAGCTGAATGGTCTAAGAGGATTCAAATAACCAACCTTAAAAATTTGAGCTTAAGGCTTGTTGTTCTAATTTGTTTTAACAGATTAGAATTTCAGGATATATATCTCAGCAACTTTAATTAACGAGAATTCAAATCGGAGGAGTTCAGTGTAACCTGTTAACTGTGACCAATATAGGTGCAAACTTGACATTGTAGCTTTCTCAATTGAGGTACTTTAAGTAATTTTATTGCCAGAGTTGAAAGTTATTCTGAAACGGTGATGCCACGTTGTCCGTGGGTTTGGACTATAGTCCTGAGGCCTATAGGCCACGTGTCGCCCCTCCCTTGGCGGGAACTGCAGAAAAGGGAGGGTTGGTGCGTTGTGGTGCAGGAGGGTCAAGGGGGGGGGGGGGGGGGGGGGGGGGGGGCATGCGTTCAGTCACCTCCCGTGTGGACCGTTTAGCATTTTCCTTTCTGAAATAGGGTATTTGTGAAATTCGACGACACATACAATGTCAACTGAAAGTCTTAAATCCGCTTGAAGCTCGCTAGGTCTTTTGGCTGCCTCTATCTTCATCAGTGATACAGACTGGTCCTCTAAAATCACACCATACTTAACCTCTCTCACCAGAGAGATGACAAACATATTCTGGTCCTTGCTGATTTCCGAGAACATTCACACCTCATCGGGTCAAGTCATACATTGTGGACCAGGAGTGACTGCTACTACATCACCGTCCCACCTTCTTGCAAGCATCATCTTTGTTTGACCATGGACGCCACGTCTCCCATGAACTAGAAAATTCGTAGCATCAAAATATAAAATTTGGTGTCTCTATCGTAGTGTTCCCTCCGAAAATAAAACTTACATTAATACAAGTTAATTAACCTAGTCCTCATCTTCTTCCATATTTCATATCATTCTTGCACGTTGACGCACACATTTCAAACCCAATATTTTGAAATAGAGGAGACATCTTATAAGCAAAGAATCAATATATATAGCGTTGGAAACGAAAAGCGGAAACTGTTCCCACAAACCAAAAGTTGCGAGAGAACCGAACAAAAAACTCAAAATCCAAATCATCAAAATCACAAAGAACCAAACAACGCAAACACACAACAATTTTTACGTAAAAAATTCAGATGAAAAAATCCACGAGATTATTGAAGTCCAACAATGAAAATCCTCCACTATATTGAAGTACAACAACACAGACTTCTCACCGATCCAAACCGGATCACTACAACTACTTGAAGTAGAAAACTAGAATACAGACTCACGAAGAATAAAGACGACAAGAAAGATTACCAAAACAGTCTTCGCTTCAAAGTAGATATTAATCTTCTCTCTCTCTCTCTTCAAAAGTTGCCTAATTGTTCCTTGGATTAGGGTAAAAAAAAATTCTAAATATAACTCTCTCAAACCCTCAACCAATCTTGACCATTAGATATGATCCAACGGTGTATAAAACATTCTAATATTTGCACAACCGCGACATAATCGAACTCGGTCTAACTTCAATTTTTTTGAGCCAGCAAATCAAGTAATGTTCTGACACCTTGGGGGACGGGGGCGAACTCAGGCTGAGTCCCCCTTGGGACTGGGCAAAAACTGTTGTTCCAATACTCCGCGTTCCTCTGATACTCTGAATGGCACTCGTCGCACTTTCCTAGCTTATCCAACACACGGATAGGATATCTCCACATAGGTTGACAACCCCACATAACACTAACAAATCTCTCCCTTTCCAACTAAGCTTGTCATACCGACGATCCTCCTGTAGTACTCAAACTTTCTCCTTAGTAGAACCTTTGTAGGCATATCCACTCCATTGTCATCGGTATGAATCTTCTCTAGCATCACATCCTGCTTCTCAAGTACGTCTCATATCAAGTGATACCGAGTCTCAATACGTTTTGGACCGGTTATGAAACGTCGGGTTCTTCCTGTTGGTCCAAATAGACATTTGTCAACCTGATTTTGATATTGATCAAACCATGACTTGATATGAATCGATACGACATAACAACACATGCCAGTCAACACGTCAGCACAAAGTCAGAACTGCATATCGCAATTTTTCTCGTGCAACAGGGACGTTTGAATTTTATCATTTGTTATGTATTTTATGTTTTTTTTATAGGACAAGATGTGCATTGGATCGTGTTGCCACTAGGAATCTCAAACCTTTAACAAACATGTTTGTCCACCAAACCAAACTAGCCAAAAAATCCACATAAACTATACAGACTGAACTCGGACCGAGTTATGCCCGATTTCTGTCCGAACTATGTCCGAACTCTACCCTCAGGCCCAGTTTGCTATTCGATCGTTCCCTCCTGAAGGCCATGTTCTAATGTTCAAATTTTTGAATGTTAGGGGACCGACCTCTGCCCGAACTCGATCCGTTGTAAACCTATAAATTGCCATGAATTTTTGCCATTTCAATTCACTCATTCACTTTCATATCTTCTACCATTTGAGCTTTAACCTTCTCCATTCCTAAGATCAACTTCCAGCCTTCTAGAGCCAACGCGATTCCAATTTTGGAAGTCTGATCGAGTTGTAAAGCTTGGATTTTCAAGTGTCGTCTCTACATTTGTTGTTATGAAGTCGCGAGTCATTCGTATTAAAGTTGGTGTTGAAGTCGTCGTGTCCTTCGGATCAAAGCACGAGGTATAAGAAGTTGACGTGCCCATCAGATTAAAGCATGTGGTGTAACTGCTATTTCAAATAGTGGATTAAATATGGAGCTAAAGTTCTTGAAACTAAACTAGTCCTCTCAGAGGAAAATTACTATAAACCTCGGTGTTTGTGTTTGCTTCTCTGAACTTATTTACTTACTGCCTGCTTCATATTAGTTTGACTACTGCCTTATAAATTTTTAGTGGTAACTTTTATTCCGCTGCACATACGCACTCTATTCATCCTCCCCCTCCCCCCCTTTCTAGAGGTGCTCAATGGTCCTACACTTTCCAAGGTAAATTGCACTCTGGCTATCGCAAAGCAAAATGTACTTCTCTTGCGTAAGTCCCATTTCCTGCAAAAAATTCTTCATCTACAACAACTCCTTACAGGTCTTCATCATCACAATGTACTATCCCTTTGTAGTAAACAAGGCAACACACTTCTGCATTCGTAGCTGCCACGATACCGCTCCACCAACAAATATCATCATATAGTTCGAAGTCGATCATCTCGTGTCTACATCTCCGGCCATATCAGCGTTAGTATATTCGACCTGCTTCGGCTCGTCACCACCAAATATTCAAAATACATGAGTTCTTAGATTTATTAAATTCACTAAATACTCGAAATAAAAAAGTTCAGGAGATTGATGCAGAGCTCACGATGCATAAAAACGCTCACTATGTACCAACAACTATTAATTGACAACTCTAGACTCCTTCTATTCTTCAAACAATTAGAAGAAACAAATGTCTCTAGCATATTTGAAAGTGAAGAATTAATTATGAAGAACAGATGTCCTTGTTGGAATTATTCAATAATTAAGGGGCCACACATGTAAAATTAATTGTGTTTAGGCTATCTAAATAATTAAGCCAAATTAAAGTGGTCTATTTGGAAATTGGCTTAAGGATATAATTGTCATGGAATTAATGTGTAGATACCGAAGATAATTCTAATTTGATGAGGGGCCAAATTAGAAATGTCAAAACATATAAATATATGTATTCATTAGGGTTATGGTCCCCAACTTATATGGCCACCAAAAGAGAGGTTATCTCTTTTTTCTCTTCTGCATCCCCATCAACAGAAAGAGAGGGACAAAGGATTCAGATTCACTTTTGTCATTAAGGGTCGTAGCAAGTTGGAAGATCGAAACCCAATAAAGAGATGATCGCTTCAAGATCCATCAAGCCTAGCAATGGATTCAGGTACGCTTCCGCAATTTTTATTATGTTCTTCATCTCATGAATTGACAGGGTACAATAAAAATCCAACAAGTGGTATCAGAGCCTCCATGTTTGATTTATGAGATCAAAATTTCAGAATAATTTTTTTAGTATTTTTCAGGAACCCTAGATCGTTTCATCTAATTTGATTTAGGGTTACGATTGTTCAAACAATTTTTTTTATGATGATCCATTCAATTTAGAACATATACATCTAATGTTGCTTTAGAAATCGTGCATTCATTATGGAGATTCGTACTTATGTTGAATAAGTACGAATATGGGTGACTTCAACTTTGGAGATTTATTTAATGTGTCAATTTAGTTCAAATATTTTTTTAACTAATGGTGAATATGAGATGGCTTGGGTTCAGTATTTGGTTTTAATATTCGTTGTTTGGATCCCAGCACAGAAGATGCGGTTTACTAAGCAACGATGGACTAATAAATAAATAAATCTAGTCAGCTATCGTTTATTCGGCTATACGTTTTTCTGTAGATGCACATCTTCAGTAAATTATTATATAAATTTCATGTTGTTGATCGGTCGATCGGTATTTGTCGATCCGATTTTCCAATACGGATGAATTTATAACAAAGTGCAGAAATGTATATATGTACCTTCTTGTTCCCATGTACAACATATATTTGTTTTGTGGATTTCGAAATTCAAGAATTTTTCAGATACGGTACACTTTGTTGACTAAATATTTTGAGGTTTATATGCACACTTTGAGAGTTAGAATCACAATTTAACTAATTGCATTAACATGGTCTTCTTTTATATGATAAATTCATCACAATATTTTCATGAAATTTTTTGAGATGTGAGCATGATGCTTTAAGCCATTAGTCTAAATTTATATCGTATTGGGGTCTGATCTAGAATATTGTAATATCAGGACCATCAATTTTTAGTACATATACATGTGATGATATGGAAATAATATTTTTAAATTATACAAAAAGATTCACATGTTTATGAGATAGTAGATAAATTTTGGTACAATCTTTATGGATTATTTGAAGTAATATTTTGATTGATGGATTCGGTTATTAAATAATTAGTCTCCAAATTGGTCTAAAGTTTGCTTGTTCTTTTTTTAAAAATTTTTTTTTTTAGATATTTGGATACTTAAAGAGGAAAGAGGTGCTGATAATGCTCAGTTTAGACCAAATATGTTCAGTTTTGGATATATATTTTGGAGTTATTATTTTAAGTTAATGTCTATGAATTTTTTCTTTGGATGCATATCCTCCGTAGATTATTTCATGAATTTTGTTATAGTGATAATATCCAATTTTGTCAAATTGAAATTCATGATTATGCTTTTGATTACTTTATTTGAGTAATAATCTTATGAATATGTATGTATATAAAGTTTTGGACATGATTCAGTTTTGTAAAATTCAGTCAACATTCAGTTTTTTGGTGCTTTTTAAGACTAGCAATAATTGTCCAATATTCTAAGTAGACTCATTGAAACAAGATGTCGCCAAAGTGACCTCTCTTGCGTAGATAGTCTATAAGGGATGTCGGATGTTTGTGTGTGGATATTCATGCGGGTATTAGCCGGCCCAAAGGAAGGTTAATACTTGGCCGAATTGTACACATATTTGTGGTAATAAATGTGTGACAATTATACGGTTTACATGTGAATAATAACCCGCACTTGCAGTTAATATCACTATCCAAAGACTTGATTTTAATGATGCACTAGGTATCTTGAGATGGGGTTCACATTGTTTGGATCAATTGTTTGACTATATTTTACTCTTTGGTTATTAATTAGAGCATGTCCGTTTTTGTTTTGTTTTGTTCTCTTTACAGTTAATGTTGCTATAATATCTGCCAATAAGAATTTAGTTTCCAAGTTTAATGGAATAAACTTTAAGGGCAAAAGAAAATGAATACAGTAGCTGCTAAGGGTCCAGCTCAAAAGAAACAATAATATAAAACTAAGTGTTGTTCTTTTGTGATAAGGCAGGACACATAAGGAAGAAATGTACAAAGTACCACGCATGGGGTATAAAAAAAGTACATTTCTAAATTTGGTCTGTTCTGAGGTTAATTTAGATTTAGTACCTAGAAACACATGGTGGTTAGATTCTGGTGCTACTATCCACATTAGTGTTTATAGACAAGGTTGTCTGAGCTACCGAAAGCCAATTGATGGTGAAAGATACATCTATGTCGGTGAAAAAAAATCAGTAGAAGTGGATGCAATAGGACATTTTAGGTTATATTTAGGAACCGATTATTATATGGATTTGATAGACACTTTTATTGTACCGTCTTTTAGACGAAATTCAGTTTTAGTTTCCTTAATGGACAAATTTGGTTATTATTGTTCATTTGAAAATAATAAGTTTAGTCTATCTTTAAATTCAAATATTATTGGTAACGGTTCCTTTATAAGGTCTATGATCGCCTATATTCAGTTAAAACTATTGCATCTTACAATGAAACCTTACAAGTGCAGTCACGTGGTACTAAACGCAAAATTAATAATAAATATTTTTAGCCTCATTATGACATAAGCGATTAGGTCACATCTCTAGAAATAGAGTTGAACGACTTGTGTCATATGAGATTTGGATTTCTTTATAGACTTTAATGTCTATATTAATCTGTAAAGGAAATACAGACCAAAGTTAAATTATAAACAGCTACTTTATTGGCTATGCTGACAGATCGATGGGTTAATAATTATACGGTCCCACATAAATGATTTTTTTTTGAGACGAGAAGTGTAATATTTTTTTGAGGATGTTGAGTTTGGGGGAGAAATAAAGTCAAAGACATTATCTTTGAGGAGGAATCGATTGTGATTCCTACTATCACTTTTGACGATGTGTAGGATTTTGTACCTGTCATTAATCAAAAAGTGAATTCAGAGCCTCAACAAGACAATGTCGAATTAGCTCTACAAGTCGTTGTTGAGATACCTTGACAAGATAATGTAGCGGCACCCCCATTCAAGATAAGGTAATTATTCCTGAGGAACAAACTCAACAACCTCAAGAACCGGTATTGTTAAGATGGTCCACAAGAGAAAGGAGAAATATAATTTCAGATTATATTGTCATATTTCTTTAGGAATGTGAGGAAGACCGTAGATACTGGAAGATGATCTATAATCATCTTCCGTCAGGCCATGAAAAGTTCCAGTTCTCAAAGTGGATTGATGCAAAAAATAAGGAGTATAAGTCCATGCAAGACAATAAAGTTTAAGAACTTGTCCCATTACCAAAAGGTATGAATTGCAAATGGACATTTAGAAACAAAAATGATTCGAAGGGTCATGTGGAGAGGTATAAAGTACGTCTTGTAGCTAGTGACTTTACTCAAAATTTTGGGATTGATTTTAAAGAGTTTTTCTCTTCGGTATCTTTAAAAAACTCCTTTAAAACAATCATGGCACATGTTACACATTTTGATCTTGAATTACATTAAATGAGTGTTAAAACGACATTTCTTAATGGTAACATTGATGAAACAGTTTATATGGTGCAACCAAAAAACTGTGTCGAAAGACCCAAAGAATATGGTTTGCAAATTGACAAAATCTATTTACGAACTCAAGCAAGCTTCTCGTCAAAGGTACTTCAAGTGATTATCTCGTTTGGTTTTGAGATGAACACTGTTGAAGATTGTGTGTATCACAAGTTTAGTGGGAGTAGGAATAATTTTCTGGTTTTGTATATTGATTAAAGTATTCAATGCAAACCAGGTGACACCTCACGTTAAAGAAGACAAATTCGGTCTCAAACAAGTGCCCTATGGTTAGCCTTAAAATTAAGAATATACAATATATTTTTCCTTCATGATCAGTTGTAGGGAGTCTAATGTATGCTCAAGTATGTACGCGTCAGGATATTACGTACATATTAGGATGTTAGGCAGATATTTAAGCAAATATGGATGGATCATTAGGTAGCAGCCAAACTACTTAAGTAATTAATAGAGAACAAGAAATTATATGCTCTTTGTAGGAGATCGGATAATTCTGGAGATCATAAGGTATTTCGACTCTGATTTTGTTGGATGCCAACACAGCAGGAGATCCACATCAGGTTATGCTGACTAATGGAGATATATTTTGGATGAGTGTCAAACATGCACTCATGATTTCTTCTACCATGGCAGCAAGGTTTATAATATGCTGTGGGATATTTATTCAGGAAATATGGTTGCGAAATTTTGTCACAAGGCTGCACCAACAGTACGGTGTTGAAAGACCAAATAAATTATGGTGTGACAATAAATCAGCAGTACTGTATTCTAATAACAACAAGAACTTGTATAAGTCAAAGGATGTTGACATAAAATTTCTAGTTGTGAAGGAAAGAATTCAGAATGGTAAAAGTGTCCATATAGCACATTAGGACAAACTCCATGTTAGCGGATCCGCTCACAAAAGCATTATCACCCAGGGTCTTTCATGAGCATACTGCTCATATGGGTGTTAATTAAGAATATTACAATATAGTAGGAGTTTGTATTTTATGTATTTGAGTGCTATTTGGTTTTGGACACATTTATGCATTAAAGTATTTTGGATATTTATCTGATCAGATATATGGAAATTTAGTTTATTCTGTTTTTATTATGTTAAAGTATTGATCTCATTAAAGTTAAGGAGGACCAGTTGGAAATAGATATGTATTGATCACATTGCGTGTAATTTCCATGCTACGCATCCATGATTGATTTATGTCGTTTAGCTATATTGGTATATGTGACCATTGATGGTTTAGTTACGCTATATGTGACGAATGCCGCTTTGATCTTATGTTGATATGGTTAATGGACGAGATTGTCCGGATATACCCTAAGGATTAAGATAGTAATTTATGAGCTCACTAAGGTTAACACAATTATAAGGTTACATATGTGGCCCAGTGGGAGATTGTTGGAATTATTCAATAATTAAGAGGCCACACATGTAAAATTAATTGTGTTTAGGCTATCTAAATAATTAAGCCAAATTAAAGTGGTCTATTTAGAAATTGGCTTAAGGGTATAATTGTCATGGAATTAATGTGTAGATACCGGAGATAATTCTAATTTAATGAGGGGCCAAATTAGAAATGTCAAAACATGTAAATATATGTATTCATTAGGGTTATGGTCCCAACTTATACGGCCACCAAAAGAGAGGTTCTCTCTTTTTTCTCTTCTGCATCTCCATCAACAGAAAGAGAGGGACAAAGGATTCGGATTCACTTTTGTCATTAAGGGTCGTAGCAAGTTGGAAAAACGAACCCAATAAAGAGACGATCGCTTCAAGATCCATCAAGCCTAGCAATGGATTCAGGTACGCTTCCGCAATTTTTATTATGTTCTTCATCTCATGAATTGACAGGGTACAATAAATTCTAACCGTCCTCGGATTATTAACGTTTTCAGGAATACAAAAGTACAAAAAGCACATCCAGGATGCCCTTGCCTGGTTTCTTAGCTTAGAACAAACAAATCCTAATTCAATTAAAAATTGTAAAGCGAAAACAGATAAACAAGAAGCTTTGGGAGAGCTAATGCAACTCTTTTTAGCTGACTTTACTAGCAAATACCTTTCTTTACAATTATGTATCTAGAAATATTTAAATAAAAGCTCAAAGACAAGTGAATAAAACAATAAAGAATTCCAAATTAGGATATTCTTGTTGTCCTAAATATAATGAAAACATAAATAGTAATTCTGGATGCCTACCAGAATTTAGTGGAAGATCTAAATTTTTTTTTTTGCAAGAATAGAAAATCAAAATATAAAATTACTTGTAAAAGATGATAAGCATTAGACATGAAAATCCTCTAGACGGAAGGATAAAAATGATATTTGATATTATTTGTTCCTAAAATAATAAAATGATAGTTAAAATTTCTTTATCACAAATAAAGGATAGAAGCAATACCTAGTAACTTCCAAGCCAAATGGATCAAATGTAAGGAATCGATTGGTACAGGAAAAATATGAAGTGTGATAAAAAAATCAAATCAATGAAGCATATAAATTAATTCACATTTTGAAAAAAAAAATTCGACCATAGCCGACAGAGATGCACTACCTCGTCTTCGACGTCAACAAAAGAAATTGTATGGCGGCTCCTTGTCGTACCATACTTTGTCAGGCACCTCACTCTACAGAGGAGAACTAGGAGACAAATCAATAGTATAAGCATCAGTGTTAATAATCATACCCCAATAACTGCCCGACAAAGTTTGCTTCTGAAAGCAAATATTGTACCCTCTTAATCAGTATCATGTTCGTACGCTCCTTTATACCATTGAGCTGAGGTATCTGTCACTACCACTTTTCTTGGACAAGGGTATTTCTATCATTTCACAAATTTAGTATATTTTTTCTTTTAATATAATGCTTGTAATTATTAGTAGTCTAACTAATCATTAGTCAAGGTGGACTCCATTTAATTTGACTTGACCAATTAGTTGGATTATTTAGACTCTATTCATGGTTAGGTTGAACAAAAGCCTTAATTAGAGCAAACCACTTAGCCCACTTAAGGACCTCCTTAACACTAAGTGTAATAAAAGGATTAGGGCTAGTATAGAGCCTATTTAACCCCCATTTAACCCCAAATGGCAGTCACCATTAATTTAGGGTTTTCATCATTTTCTCCATTCCAAACTTCCCAAAATTTCCTCCTCTTTCCTCCATTGGTTGGACAAAAGCTTGGGGGAGCTCAAGGAGGCTAGGAGAAGGCTCTAGCTAGGATTTGAAGGCTCCATCTCCATCCATTTTCCCTAATTTCGTGCAACTTTGTAAAGGCTCCTTCCTACATAGGTATAACTCTCTAAATTTACATTTTCATGGTCAAAATTCATGCATTCATGTAGGAGACCCTACCCATGGCTAATAGGAAGTAGTTTGAGATCCTAGTGGGTCCTATTATGATAAATTGCTTAGGGTTTAGTGTCCATTTGTAGGAGACTACAAGTGTTGCCCTCTTGGTGTTTGTGGAAATGTCACAAAGGCCAAATAGGTTCTGTTCTTTCAGTTTTGTGCTAGGGGATAGTTTGGTTGATCATTGGTAGGAATCTCAATTGATTTCCTAGTCTATCTCACTGATATATATACATATAAATATGTGTGGCATATGTTATATAAGGATATATGCATTTATGAGTGTTGTGTATTCAGGAATGTATATAGGCAGGGTGAGGGAGACTTGTGTTCACTGTCTTGGGTCTGCCACTGCTTTGGTTCAGTGAACAGTAGACTCTATTGCTATAGACAGATGCTGAGTTTTGTTTAGGTTCAGTTAGGACTTCCCATATGAGTGTCCTAGTAATCCCTATTGTTAGGGTCAACCAAGAGTAGATTGTTAGTGAGGCTTTGGCCAATCCCTATGTGCTCGAGAGTGTGAGTACCTATTTGAGTTAGTATCAGTCAGTGAGTTAGAGGTATCTGTGAGTGTATCTATATGTTTATGTGAATGTCAGAAAGTTAGAAAATGTATCAGTAATTAGAGTGAGGAGTTGGGCTACTAGAGCAGTGAGGCCATGTCTTCTGTAGAGACATAGCCCCTTGGGTTGGCCAGTATCTTGGCCTAGGCCTTAGGCCTATGAGCCAAACCTAGTGTATTAGTCCATGTATTAAAGGAAATTTAGAAAGACTACTATCCTAGTGTTTAAGTATCCCATTTGAGAGTCCTAGAGTTAGTTAGTGACTGTTCAGTTGGGAATCAGAGTTGGTATCCTAGTATTGAGTGCCTAAGTGTTGTGAAGGCTTAGAAGAGTTGCAACAGGCAAGGGGAGTACTCCCATTGCAGGGAGTGTAGTATTAGAGATTAGTGTCAATGTTTAGAGGGTGAGTGAAATGAGAAATCAATGAGTAAACCCATGTATCAGAGAGTATCAGTGAGTTTGATTTTAAGTGAGTGAGGGTGCCAAGTGTTTGTGTTTGAGTGTCAGTGAGTTAGCAAGGGGCCATGGCATTTGCCATTCTAGTGCAGCAGTGCTTTTAGTTTGCAGCATGTTTTGCTTGCAAGGAAGCAAGTAGCAGTAGCAGTAGCAGCAGTAAATGCAGTAGAAGCCAGCAGCAAATACAGCAGAACAAGCCAGTAGCAGCAAGGGCCTATAGAAGAGTTAGAGTATCAATAAAGTTTCTAAGTGAGTGTCTTGGGCATTCATTTGAGTGAGTTGGTGAATGAGTGAGCAGAGCTTGGGTTTAGGAATTGGCCACTTTGGCCTTAGACATTTGGCCACTTGGCTATGTTACACAGGCAATAGTTGGCCCATAGGCCATTGGCATATTAGAGTACTAGTAGAGGTTAATGGTAAATTAGTGGTTAAGTCCAGAGGTTAGTTATGTAAGGGTAGGGTTGTAACTATTCTTGACATCATTGCACAAGACAAAGTTAAATTAAGATGCATCTAATCTACTATACATTCATGACAACAAATAACTTTTGCTTGTCTTTAATTAGTTATGCTTGTTAGACAATATTTTCTCTTCCCAATAATTCTGAACACTAGCAGCTCTCTCTTGTCTTTCTTTGTACCTTGAACCTGGGATCAATATCATGATGATAGGTTTCTTCAAATTATTTTCTGAGTAGAGTATTTATTTAAGTATCATTAGAAGGTATAATTACCAATGAGATCATGAGGCCAATGTATGGTTATATGTGTCAGTATCAACAGTAATGTGGGTATCTCAGTTTATGAGAAGAGTGAATGGATGTGGGTGTCTCAGTTTATGAGAAGAGTGAATGGCTGTGGGTATCATAGGTTGGGGATTTAAGTCTTAGAGTTGATGTTAGAGTATTGTGTGCATGTGTTCAGTGTTAGTATTAGATAGGAGAGTTAGAGGTTGATGTATCAATAAAGGGAGTGAGTGTGCCTAGGGTCAAGGGGGTTCAAGCAACAGGTTTGGGGAAAAAACAAGGGTATGGCCTAGTGATGTATGTTAGGAGTTAGTGTGTGTCCTAGTGTGATTAGGATGTGGTTAGTAGATGAGATTCGGGTTAAGGGTTGGTAAGTTATGTGGAACTTTAATTTCACATTTAGGTTAGGAAGGGATACTAGAGGGGTATATGTATATGTATATGTATATGTATATGTATATGTATATGTATATGTATATGTATATGTATATGTATATGTATATGTATATGTATATGTATATGTATATGGTTCCTATACTAGTCTAAGGTAATAGGATATTACCTAGGTAGTATATGCTAGTATAGAGTAATGTTGGGTATGTGGATACTAGATTTGGATATTTTAGGTAGGTATGACTTGATATAGGATATTTGACTTAGACATGACCATAGTGGACCAAGGTTGACTATTTTGACTAGAAGTCAACTTTGAGTCAACACTTGACATAGTTTGACCTAGATAGGACTAGGAGTTGGCCAGAGTTGACTGTAGAAATTAATCATGTTGCTTGGTTCTGCTTTTACCTAGTATTTAGCACCATGTATGGTGCAGAGCCATTTGCTCCATTTTTCTAGCTTGGTCAGTTTCTTTATTTGTAGCTATATAAAGGCTCTTTGCTAATCACAAATAACACAGGAAGTAACCAGCAAGTTACAATTCCCACAAGCTTTCTTTCTCCTCTCTAGCTCTGTGTGTGTGTGTGTGCTTCATAGTACCCTCTAAGTTCCAACTCCAACAATTGGTATCAGAGCCAATGGCAGAATCGAGTTCTTCCCACCCGTCGCCGCGTGCCAGGATCGACGATGGCAGCGGAGGAAGTGGCAATGGCTGCATCATGGAGAGATGGGGCAAAGTCAAGTACCCGATGCTGACACGGACAAACTACGCAGACTGGGCTCTCTTAATGAGAGTCAATCTGCAAGCGCAGGGCTTGTGGGAAGCAATCGAGCCCGGGATCGTCGAGTACCGAGACGACATGATGGCCTTGTCCGCCATACTTCAAGCCGTACCACCGGAGATGCTGCAAACACTGGCAGTGAAAGACACTGCCAAGGAAGCGTGGGACGCTGTAAAGACCATGTGGTTGGGGGTCAAACGCATACGTGAGGCCAAGGCGCAGAAACTTCGCACCGACTTTGAGACGATCAAGTTCAAGGAAGGCGAGTCCATCGAGGACTTCGCGATGAGGCTTATGGGACTCGTCAACGACCTGTATCTACTCGACGAAGAGCTGTCCGAAGAGAAGGTAGTAAAAAAATTTCTTTGTATTGTTCCACCCAGGTACACAAGTCACCATCTTCATTGAGACCCTTGTGGATCTTAAGACGTTGTCCATTGAAGAGCTTACCGGTCGACTTCTAGCCGTCGAGGAGCGGTATAATTTCGACGGTGACTCTGGAAGCACGGGTATCCGCCTTCTCCTCTTCGAAGAGGAGTGGCTCGCTTGCACGAAGCAGAGGAAGCAAGGCGAGGCCAACTCCGACGGCGATAGAAGCAGTGGTCGCGGGCGCGACAGACAAAGAGGTCGTGGCCGCGGCAACACAAACAACGGCAATGGCAACGCCTCCGGCGACACGCGTGACAAGAAGGGAAAGTGCCACAATTGTGGCATCTACGGCCACTGGGCAGAGGACTGCCGCAAGCCGAAGCACGATGAGCAGGCCCATCTGACACAAGCAGACGACGATGAGCCCGTACTGCTGATGGCACAGGAGTGCACACTCGCCGAGACCACCGTAGCCGCGACCAACACCGCTGTACTCGACGAGTTGCATGCTCAGGTGCATCTGGGCCACGAGGGTGACCACAAAGACGTTGCCTAGTACCTCGACACCGGCGCTATCAACTACTGCCCGAACTGCAATAAAATCACAGAGGTGGTGTTCGACCACTCGATCGACGATACGGTCTGCCTAGAGTGCGGACTGGTGTTGGAGGCTCACTCCGTCGACGAGACCTCGGAGTAGAGGACCTTCGATGGCTTGGATCCTGTCATAACCCGCACCCGCCTTTTCGGATACGAGACGTGTCCAAGCCAGCCTACGCCGCAGAGTCGGCGGTAGAACATTGTCAAGCCCTCACGAAATAAATGCTCAAGGTATAACATTTGCTGCTCATTCACATTTCTAAATTTATTACAACATTTATATTTGAAGAAAAATACAATGTTCTCACAATATAGAAAAGACAGCTAGTTCCACTATCTAAGTCGACCTCCGCATACCCATGTCTTCCCAGTGCTAAGAATGATCGCGGCTAAACCTGAAAAATGTTGGTTTCCAGTCAGGAATGGAACAAGCACACAAACTAAAGACAAATCGAAAACATAATAGAATTAACAAGACATGAAAATAACATATGGAATATGAAAGCAAGGAAGTAACTGATGACATGGCACGGTGGAGAAGAAAAGGAAAAATAAATAAAAGACATCTACCTATGTGGTGTAAAATATCCTTTTCGACATGTGAACGGCTAAGGAGTAAATCTGGCACCCTGCACGTGTCGTGTGCAGCTGCTATTATTCAAGAATAGACTCATGGGATAGTTCTGGGTAGTCCACATGTCTACTAAGATATTTTCCCTCCTGACTACTCCGTGTGACGAGCGTGTCAACAAGCAGTAAGACATATGTATAAGCATGAAATGAAAAGACTACTATGAATCAAAAAGCAATCAGTAAGTGTACTTGCCTGAGGTCCTTAGCTGGTGAAAACAATAATACTATACCACTCAATGAGCCACAATCAGTCAACACATGCAAAAGTCTCGAGATGCTAAAATAAATAGTACCAATATTCTCAGAATAGTTAAATTAGCTAGAATTGCCTGTCCTTAAGTCCAATTCTGGACACAAGGACAAAACGGTAATTTCGGATTAAAACGGTGTCCGCCGTTGGACCCGCTTTACACCGAAAAGCGTACCAGAGTCAACGGTCTCTAAAGTCGTCAAACTATATGTCAACAGGTACGATTTTTCGATATGAACCCAATCATATGTCCAAAGTTGGATTTCGGCGGACCGTGCACAAAATCGCCCGTTGAGTCGGACCGTGGGGCCCGCGAAACGGCGGTCCGATTCAACTGTCTCAGAATTGGACCAAACTTGGCATACAGGACCAAAAAAATGATACAGTCCTGTTGGCGTAAGTTTCGTCTCGATCTGACGAGCGTGCACGAAGTAATTGAGGAATTTGCACAGAGGCCGATACGATGAATTTTGAAGGATACGCATCAAATTCGTTGCGCACACGCGACCAATTTGAATTCCGTCAAAGCCCACACGACCACGAAACCTTAATGCACCTTTCGATGCTTTCGGTTCGCGGCCACGTCGCCCGGATTGGCGGGACGCACGTCGTATCGAAGGATTTTATTGATTTTTGAAAACTGTTTTATCGGGTTTTTCTCGATTTTCAAGTCGATTTATCTTAGCATCTACTGATTATAAAAATAATCTAAAAATAGGGTTTTAATGCTAGTTAGGTTGTCTAGAAGTTTGTTCAAACGGTTTACCAAATTTTGCGATATTTTGGTCGCAAATCGACCACAAATATTGGGTGTTGGGGCAGTTCTACGTCCTGTTTCGAACAGGTTTTTGGTCGATTTCTCGTCGAATTATCGAACTATCTAGTTCGTATGAATTAAAAATAACTGAAGGCAGTCGAAGCTGTATATGTTACGTTCATACCAGGGAGAGCGGTTCGGAGACTCATCGACCGTGCGCGAAGAAAACTCCCTGCGAAGTTCCCTCGCCGACTACTCTGCTGCTGCGGCTCTGTTCTGATGTCCGCGCGCGCGCGGCCTTGTCGCCGGCCGACGGTCGCCCGCGGTGGTGACCGGCGCACCTTCGGTCGTCCTCTAGGTCGGGGGTCGGTGGTCGCTATGTTTGCAGACTTTTTAGGGTTTGAGTCGTTTTCTACCTCTCTGTTCTCTCGGTTTCTACACACATATATGCACGTATACGATCTGCAAGGGACAGGTCGGGCTGAGCTTGGGATGGAAAGGCTGGGCTGCTGGCTTACTTGGCTTTAGTTGCAGGGTCCTATTCTTTCTTTCTTTGCTCGGCTAGAGTGGTATGCTGTTGATGTTTGATTTAGTAGGTGTGTGGGCCGGATTCGTGGCTGAGCTGCTACTTTCTTTTACTGTTACTCTCTTAACTCATGAATATGTGTGTACATATATATATATATATATATATATATATATATATATATATATATATATATATAGAAAGTAGCAGCTCAGCCATATACATATATACTCTTACACACACATATCGTTATATACTTCTTATATTTATACCTATATATTTATATACCACAAATTCAATATGGAGAATATAATATTTTAAATATAATCATTACTTGAAATCCCATTCTTAAAATTTTATATATCAAAATTCTCATAAATAAAATTACAATGATATTATATATATATATGTATAAGCCTAATTTTCCACATACCATAAATACACTTCTATTTATATATATATATATATATATATATATATATATATATATATATATATATATATATATATATATATATATATATATATATATAAACACATTTATACATTTATGTATCTATATATAAATACACCTACACCCATATACATATATTTTTTTTTATATAAATACACATACACACACATATTTATTCTTTTGATAAAGAATAAATTAATAATAACTAATAATAATAAATAGTTTATTTTCAATAACCACAATAATAATATTATTAATAATAATAATTCCACTAGTAATTAAAATAATTCAATAGTAGCTCCTAGATGGGCATATCATATACTCCCATTACTGGGTCCCAGAAAATCGTATAAATATTCTAAAATGCTATTTAATATTAATAATACCTATAATTTACACATAATAAATATTTAGAAAATAATTGCCAATTCCTAAAATATATACAAAATATTCGTATTTACCAAACATGTCTACAAGGCCGTATTTGGTCCCACTACATGACTATATGGGCTTGGATTTGACTTGGGTCCAATCTGGACAGGTTCGGTACAACCGGGTTCCCGAAACTCAATAATATAATTAACTAATAAATAAAATCTTCAGTAGGGTTAAGTCGCAACTTGGCCTGGTTTTCTTAGTTAGGACATCACTATGGCTCGGTCTTCCCTACCAGGGCTAATACACTAGTCAAAGCACGTCACTGCACTATCCGTGCCATAATTTTTAGTCGTCTGGTACTCCAAATTTAATCATGATTAAAAATCATCTACCGTAATAATTAACTAATTAACTATTTATAAAAATCTAAAAATTATCATTTAATTAAAATAAATAATAAAAATATATTTTAAAATTTTTGGGAAGGGAAGCTACAAATCTATCCACCTTAAAATAATTTTGTCCTCGAAATTCTAATTCATAACTATTCCTTAAATTTCAAAAGGAAATCTACCATTCCTTAATCTCCTCAAATTTTTAATTCCTCAAAAATAGTTTATATCCTCCTCCTAGCCATTTTGTAACTACGAAACTCCGAGGACTTCTACCCACCTTTGGTCACACTACTCCCTCAAATCTCATGTCCCTAAAACTTTAAAATCATCCAACTACTTGCTAAAATTTCTACCAATAGATATCTACTGTACATGGCATCTATAATCCTCTCATATCTATCAAGCAACCCAAAATTTAACAAGCAACAAATTTTCACAAGTGGCTAAGAAATATTGATAAATTCTAATGAGCATGACCATTCGTCGCTCTGAAATAGGAAGGACAGGAAGATAATCAAGAACGATCAAGAATAAATATAAAGTTTCAAGAGCGATAGAGAGTATTCAATGATACAGTTTGAAAGTAAGTTCATGAACCTATTGACTCATTTGCTAGATTGGGTTACTCTAATCCAGTCACTTGCTAAATCGAAGAACACTTGTTTCTTAGAGGGGTTTACAATCCATGTAATACAGAAATTATGTTCTCGAAGTTCTAAATAACAATTCCAAAATAGAACGGAATTTTTTAAATCAAGATTGTGGTCTTAATGGGTTCTCTATTTGGGCATCAGTCGTTGGTTGGATGAACATTGGGTTTCAATCTATATGGACTAGACAAGATCCCAATGATAAAACTATTCCTACTAGATTAGGGTATCCTAGAATAGGTTTCTACCCAAGGGATTGAGCTAGTTGCTAGTCAGGTTGGTTAGCTAGGTCCCTAAAGCTCAAAATGTGCCTGCAGTGACTTTGGTGTTTAAGAAGCACATGAGACCTCAATTACGTGGCACACTAGTGGCATGTGCATAGTGGGCTTCGAGTAGATCACAACCATATATTGGGTCGAAGGAATTAAGTCGAAGTTGAGGCTCTAATGGAAGTCAAAAAGTATACCGGTGTTGTGGTAAGGGTTATGGCTAATCCTTTTAACCTGAAAGTCGTACCCCAAAATAGAGTATAAGGGGACGAGTTTAAGTGGGACATGATATACCTAGATGAAGGTGGACTCGTCTAGATCTTGCATATAAAATTTGTTGGAAGATAACAGCTGGTCTCGTGCTCTGAATATTAATGACACGGCCGGGGACACAAAATGATCTAAATGGAAAGTGGGAGTCCATAGGGCACTAACTATCATTCTAATGGAAATTATTCTAATCAACCGATAATCCTCGTATATCCTAAAAAATTTTAGAAGGCTTACAGTCTACCTACCTTAGAAGCTAGGATATGGTTTTAGGAATAGTGAGGTTAGAAGAATTTTAAAGTCAGGATACTGTACCTCGACTCTTGTTAAATAAGAATGAGGCACAACGTAACGGGATACGGTAGATATAGTCAAGTCAAGGATCGTTCCTCAATAAATGGAAAATGAGTGTGTGTGCAATGACACATGGTCAATAAAATAGGATGATCTACTCGTTCACAGTATACAAGAGTTATAGTGATCATGTATTGCTGTTGACAACTGGTAGATCATAATTTGACGGGATATTTAAGCTATGGTATTGGCTAAGCTAGTGACTGTGGGGTTCCCATACTAGTTAGGTCTTAATAATAAAATTTACATAACTAGGGTAATATTTGTTGGAAACCAATCTCGGGATGAGTGCCTACCATAGTCACGGTAAATGATTATCCTTACCTTTGTCTATTCATCTCATGTCTAAACTGTGGCTTTGGTCGAAGAAAGGTTGGGTTAAGGTTTAAGGGTTGCTAGTTAAAGCGAGCTGCAGGCAAATAATCAGAGGCTCACGATATTTGGTTTCTTGAGAATAGATAGTCTCCTAGGTTGGCATTTTGACTAAGGGTACAATCCTAATCATTCTCAAATTCAGATGGCTAGAAGGTCCCAATAGTAGTTTGAGGGTCGAGAGGAGAACGAGTAACTCAAAGCAAATTTCTAGTCACATAGCTAGCCGATGGTAGCTACACTTGTGTATACAACTATCATTGCCATAGGGATACTCTGTATCTCTCTACCATCACGGGCTTTCGTCTTTCCAAATCAGTGAAAGACAAAAACAATAAAGAATTTAAGGAAGATGTTACTTAATACAATTTCATGATCAAAGGCGAATGTATAATTCAAGAGGAATTGTCAACACAGTCGCGGAGGAGATCCTAGAGACATCTACATCTCAATCCACGTAGGTTAATCAGAGGGAGAGCGAACAGAGTGCACTACGGTTGATCAGACCGTAATACATCGACTCTGATTAGACAATACGTTAGTGGGCGTCCCCAATAAACATATGTCTCGAATCAAGCTCGATAAAAGAGCAAGCTTGCAAAAATTAGGCTGTAATAGCAGCATTGGTCAAGGTATTCAAAATACAAGTATGAGAGATTTTTGGAAATGAGGCACAAGTAGTTCGAGTTTTGGGAAAATCAAAACCTTACCTGGTGTTATTACTTATATAGGCATCCTACTATAAGGCCTTGGTCGACTAATGGGTTATGGACTTCTGAATTCTATATTCTAAGTAAACCTATTAGTGTCAGTCAATTACCTCGTCGATAGATCACAATGATCACATAATACGAGGTAGGGAGACATGCTACAGAACTTCTACTAGTATTGGCTTTAGATCTTAGAGGTCATACATGGCACTTTTCCTATTCTCTATAATATCCTAAACTTGTAATCTCATCTGAAGTTATTTTACCGAGAATTATACCTCGCCCGTATACTCTGGCTGTGGTAAACCCTTGGTTCCGTGATTCAGATGTGATAAGCTATCAGGTACTCTACTCTATATTGACACAAGGGTATTTAAGATCTAAAGAGGTCAACGAGAACATAGTTTTAGCAATGTTCCATAGACTATGATTCTTCGAAATAATTTCAATTCTGTAGGTTGTGCCTCGCCAGTGCGCTGCTGGCTGCAATGAACCCATATTCTCTACCCTCAAATAATTGATGACAGTGCGCTGCTATCTAACCATTATTAGTTAACTAACATTCTTTTAACTATATCCGTAAAAATTCATGAGCTTCTAGGGATTCAAACAAGTTGACTAAAAATAAAGCGTAGGCATTTGTCCTATCAGTCACAACACTTAAAACAAAAGAGTTAACATAGAGGAATTAACTAAAGACGAAAGGAATACAAACATTCGAGTATCTATTTTATATGCATTTCTATGGTTGAGGGAAAATCTCAAATCAATCTACCTCGAGATTCGTATGCAAATGACAGAATCAGAAAATTTAAACTAAATCCTTACGACAACATAGAATTTAAAACATGCAATTCTAACTTATGATATAGGATTTATATCTAAATAAGGAAATTGAACACTTTATCAAAATTAATGCCTTAATTCTAGGCAAGTTTAATAAACCAAGCGAATAGTATATCCACATTGGATCACATTGTCATATCAAAAGTAATAGTGTACCTATAGGGATCTAGCAAGCTATCTAAATTGTATGGCCTATCTAATAACCTTAACTACCCAACGGTCAATTTGAACAAGGGACTCCTAGTCCTAGTTATTCTCCTAAATTATTTTAATCCTAATTGTGAATGAGCATTTCCTGGGCGCAGGCTTGCAATGGTACGATTAACTTTAGTACCATCACGAGTTCGCAATCTTTTGCAAAAATGGACCTGCGTGGGCCACCATAAAAACTTGTCACGGCCCGCACCTGCCTTTTTGGATACGAGACGTGTCTAAGCCAGCCTACGCCGCAGAGTCAGCAGTAGAACGCTGTCAAGCCCTCACGAAATAAATGCTCAAAGTATAACATTTGCTGCTCATTCATATTTCTAAATTTATTACAACATTTACAACATTTATATTTGAAGAAAAATACAATGTTCTCACAATATAGAAAAGACAGCTAGTTCCACTATCTAGACCTCCACATACCCATGTCATCCCAGTGCTAAGAATGATCGCGGCTAAACCTGAAAAATGTTAGTTTCCAGTTAGGAATGGAACAAGCACACAAATCGACGACAAATCGAAAACATAATAGAATTAACAAGACATGAAAATAACATATGGAATATGAAAGCTAGGAAGTAACTGATGACATGGCACGGTGGAGAAGAAAAGGAAAAATAAATAAAAGACATCTACCTATGTGGTGTGAAATATCCTTTTCGACATGTGAACGGCTAGGGGGTAAATCTGGCACCCTGTACGTGTCGTGTGCAGCTGCTATTATTCAGGAATAGACTCATGGGATAGTTCTGGGTAGTCCACATGTCTACTAAGATATTTCTCCTCCCGACTACTCCGTGTGATGAGCGTGTCAACAAGCAGCAAGACATATGTATAAGCATGAAACAAAAAGACTACTATGAATCGAAAAGCAATCAGAAAGTGTACTTGCCTGAGGTCCTTAGCTGGTGAAACCAATAATACTATACCACTCAATGAGCCACAATCAGTCAACACATGCAAAAGTCTCCAGATGCTGAAATAAATAGTACCAACATTTTCAGAATAGTCAAATTAGCTAGGATTGCCTGTCCTTAAGTCCAATTCTGGACACAAGGACAAAACGGTAATTTCGGGTCAAAACAGTGTCCGCCTTTGGACCCGCTTTGTACCGAAAAGTATGTCAGAGTCAACGGTCTCTAAAGTCATCAAACTATATGTTAATATGTCCGGTTTTTTGATACGAACCCAACCGTATGTCCAAAGTTGGATTTCGGCGGGCCGTGCACAAAATTGCCCGTTGAGTTGGACCGCGGGGCCCGCGAAACAGCGGTCCGATTTAACTGTCTCAGAATTGGACCAAACTTGGCATACAGGACTAGAAAAATGATACGGTCCTGTTGGCACAAGTTTTGTCTCGATCTGACAAGCGTGTACAAAGTAATTGAGGAATTTGCACAGAGGCCGATACGGTAAATTTCGACGGATACGTATCAAATTCGTCGCGCACACGCGACCAATTTGAATTCTTCAAAGCCCACACGACCAAGAAACCGTAACGCACCTTTTGATGCTTTCGGTTCGCGACCACGTCGTCCGGATTGGCAGGACGCACGTCGTATCGAAAGATTTTATTGATTTTTAAAAACTGTTTTATCGGGTTTTTTTTTTATTTTCAAGTCGATTTATCTTAGCATCTACTGATTATAAAAATAATCTAAAAATAGAGTTTTAATGCTGGTTAGGTTGTCTAGAAGTCTGTTCAAACGGTTTTCCAAAATTCGCGATATTTTGGTCGCGAATCGACCGCAAACATTGGGTGTTGGGGCAGTTCTACGTCCTATTTCGAACAGGTTTTTGGTCGATTTCTCGTCGAATTATCGGACTATCTAGTTCGTATGAATTAAAAATAACTGAAGGCAATCGAAGCTGTATATTTTAAAATTTTCGGGAAGGGAAGCTACAGATCCTCCAGAACCAACACCTACTTTACAAGCTCAAGGTAGCAAACCCCAGAACATCCCGAAGGAGTCACCAGAGTCGAGAAGCCGGAGGATGTAGAGGGAGCTCATGGCCGCTGCAGCAGAGAATCGGATGCGGGCGTCCTCCGTCTTCATGCATAAATTATCGCCTGCAGCAGTCGAGAAGGTTATTACTCCCATGGCCGAGAGGGTTGCTGCTACGCCGACAGTGACGACAGTGGAGATTATTGTCAAGAATTCAGATGCCTCCAAGGTTTCGGAGGTGAAAAAGGAGCGGTCGTCGGAGGAGCACGCCAGGATGTACCAGCCCGACATGCTCGAGCAGACGAAGAAGAAGCTCCTTCCGCACGTCCTTTCCGTGACTCTTCTTGGCGACGGTCTCGACGTCGACGTAGCAGTCCTCGGGGATCCTAGCGCAGGTCTTGATGTCGGCAACTTTGGAGACGGAGGTCCGCTTGAGGATTCTCCTGGCATCGCCGAGGCGAACTTACATGACGAGCCATCGGGGGGACTCAGGCATGAAGAGGGCCACGACATCGTAGAATACGCAAGGGACTGCGTCGATACCGAGCATGACGTGCCAGCTGAGCCGCAGCACGAGATGGGTGAAGGCAATTTTACAGATGTAGCCGAGGAGGATGCCGCAGTTGATGAAGACCTCGAAGAAGGAGGTGAGGTATCTACGGGAGGAGGCAGGGGCCACCTCAACGCTGTAGACGGGGACGATCACGAGGGGGTAGCTGACCCCGAAGCCCATAAGGACGAAGCACCCGTACATCAGCAGGCCGTACTTGGGAGCGAAGCCCACCAGGAGGGACCCGAAGAAGAAGAAGACCGCCACGATGATGATGATGATGAGGCGGTGTCCCAGCCAGTCGGAGGTGCGTCCGGCCAGGATGGAGAAGGTTATGAAGTTGGACTGCTGTCCGGACGAGTGCTCCATCTGGCGAAACCTCTCTTGATCAACGTCCATGTGCCTGTGTTGTGCGGATGCGATAACCGCGACGTTTCGAGCGTCGAGGTTTCTGAAGTGTCAAAGAAGATTGCCAAGGAATGTGCCAAACCTGATAAATGGTGGGAATCATCTCCTGGCTTTGATGTTCTTATAGATGAAGGAGTGGCAGTGGATCCGGCAGCCAAGCTTGAGGAGCATGGAGAAGGCACAGACCCGTAGGGCACAAGAATAGGTGAATTTGTCGACCTTCCACCCGACCACCGACTGATCAATTTAAAGTGGGTCTACAAGCTCAAGGAGGACGAGCACGGCGGCGGCGTCAAGCACAAGACGCGCTACATGGCAAAAGGTTATATGCAACAGGCTTAGGAGGTGAATTGTAGGAATTAATCTTGTTGCTTGGTTCTGCTTTTACCTAGCCTTTAGCACCATGTATGGTGCGGAGCCATTTGCTCCATTTTTCTAGCTAGGTCAGTTTCTTTATTTGTAGCTATATAAAGGCTTTTTGCTAATCACAAATAACACAGCAAGTAACCAACAAGTTACAATTCCCACAAGCTTTCTTTCTCCTCTCTAGCTCTCTGTGTGTGTGTGCTTTATAGTCCCCTCTAAGTTCCAACTCCAACATTGACCAGTTGACCAAAAGTCAACTATAAGTCAACCCTTGACCTAGTGTGACTTTGTTGACTTAGTTTGACTCAACTTGACCTAAAGTGGCCTAGATTGCATATCATGCACTAGATAGTCATGTTTAACACTCATTTATACACTAATTAACACATGTAACTCACATCTAGGTTCTTGTGACTCCCCTTTGAGGCTCGGTTCACATTCATTACTCTAGACGACAGACGAGTACATTATCTTATAGTTCTATTTATTTGATATATCCTGTGATGCATGTTATACCAGTGTTCTATCTTGATTCTGCACGATGGACTCACGGATTGGTATTTTATGGATTTTATGACTGGAGATACGTGGTTTCATGCCTATCTTGAATAATGTAATCATGACTAAATGCATCCATCGTGACTAATGAAATGCATGTCGAAGAACCTAGATTCCATGTGTACTAGTCGGGCGGGGGAATATCTAGGAGACATGTGAACATACCCATTCTATCCCATTGGTCTTACGTGAATAATAGCGACCACACACGTACGTGTATGGTTGTCGGATATCCCTTTTTAGCCGTCCACATGTCAAACTTGGTATTTCAAATCACTGGTCTTAACACAGTTTGTCTGAGTTGTCTACAACATATCTTGCATGAGAGGTTTACTAATTTTTATATATCTGCCTGTTCTCATATGATCTTATACACTTGTCTTTTCATTATACATTACCTATATAACTTGATCATCAAGAATCTTATTATTATTTCATATTCATAGCGCTTGTCATTTATCTTGAACTGCTAGAGTATATGTGCTCGTTCCAATCCTGACTGGATATGTTGACAAAATATTACAGATGATGATGGTGACTGCCCTACCTTCTATGGGGCATATGAGGGTGACATTCAGGAGCCTGAGGAGTATCTAGCTCAATAGAGGGTGCCTAGTTTAGTCTAGTACTTATAACTTTCAGTTTGTATCGGATTGTTCTGATTGGTAGTTGAGACTTATTTATATTCAGGACTTGTATTTATTTGTGTTGGACATCTATATGTGTGTTGTGGTGACTTTACTTATATATTCAGTTCTTCTTTTTTATCTTATTCCATATCGTACTCTATCTTCCCTAGACTTGTGATTGAGATATAGAGTTGAGATGTTATATTATACCTCCGTGCGGAGATGATATGTTATATCATTTTGTTGTTAGATGTTAGATGTTATAGACGAACTATATAGCGTTCTACCGCCGACACTGCTGCGTAGGCTAGACGTACCCACGTTCTCGTGCCCTTCCTCAGGGTACGGGTCGTGATAGTATCTTTGATGAATTCTTCTAATGTCAAATCCCTTGCTCTTTGCAACAACAAAAGGACCAATGTATTTTTCGTCGTTGTCAGACCAATGCACTTCAACTTCTCACCCGTCTCCATTTCAACAAAGACCTGAAAAACTTTGAAAAGTGGACATCAAAATATCCTTGGTCTTTAAAGCATAGACCCAAACTAACTTAGAACAGTCATCAATAAAAGTCACAAAGTAAGAACACCACCAATAGATTTTAGCTTCCTTGGACCGCAAACATTCGAGTGAACTAACTCGAGCAATATCTGCTTCCTCGAAGATGGGTGACTTTGGAATGACACAAATTTTGCTTTCCTGCCAAACAATACATTCATCTATCCAATATTGTAGACTTGAGCCCCGAAATCACTTTTATGTTCACTAAGTAGCTCATTCAATTTTTCCGGATATGGCTAAGCCGTCTGTGCCACAACTCAGTAGACGCATTATTGACTGTGTTCACCTTCTGTGCCCCTGCGTGCTCCCTTCTATGTAATAGAGATCGAACTTCTTGGCTCCTCTAGGGATCATCAACGAACATCTAGAAAGTTTCCATTGACAGTTCGCAAAGAGATTTAAGAATCCCTTCTCTTCCGACCTTGCATCGACATCAGGTTGAAACAAATATCGAAGATATGGCGAACACCTTCGAGAACAAAAACTGCACATGTCTTGGTTCTGAAATGCATATTTTCAATAGTAGCAGCTCTTGACATATCTCCGTTGCAAATCTTCAATACTCCACAGTCTCTTCTTGTGTAGGTGAAAAATAGTGCTCTATTGTGAGATACCTGCACTGAAGTCCCTGAAGTCCACCAGTCAAGAATTATCATTGAATGCGACATTCATGACTACCTCATTACCCACAATAATTACATTGCCTCCATGCACCGAGGCAGTCGCTGTTGTGTTCTCACTATGCTTTTCCTTGGCGTTATTTTTCTCTCTTCCAAGTGAAATAGATTTGCTTGATGTGGCCCTTCTTGCCACAGTTATAGTAATCGGAGTCCTCATACTGACCCTTGGACTTGGCTCTGCTTTTGTATCTACAACCGTTCAGACCCCTTCTTTTACTTCTGTCATGGCTCTCTGAAACGAGTTCCTCTGAGTGAGACATAGACGTAGTGCCATGAGATCTCCTATGCATCTCTTAATCCAGTACCCCACTCTTGGAAAACTCAAGTCTGACCATGCCTTCTGGATCGTAGAAGCGATCATTGACAATCGTACGATCTTCTATGAGTCTGGCAACGTACACATCGACTACAATCGCTGAACTTCGTCATCGAACTTCACTCCAATGAAAGATAAATGATCAACCATGCCTTGGAACTCACTAAGGTGATCCTTAGTAATAGGCGTACCATCTTTATACCGCAGACCCATTATCAGATCAAGAACAACTTATTTATCCGGGTCTTCTTCGTGTACAAAAATTTCAACTTCTCCCAAAGTGTTCTTGTGTGCTCTATATTGGTAATGTGATTATATACTTTCTCGTCAACGAATTGCCGAATATACCTACGTACACACCTGTATAAGCTCAAATTTCCAATTCTCCTCAGATTTATCACTAGGCCTCCCAGAAGCAAATACCGAAAGATGCAGCTTCTTGACGAATAGCAAATCTCTTATCTTTCTCTATCAGTAGTGGTAATTGGTACCATTTAGGTTTACTATGCGCACCGGCTTCTTGTCCATATCTTCTTCTTGGCTTGATTATCATCCTTGATACCCTTTGAAACCAAAGCTTTCATACCACTCTGTTAGAAACTAAATGCGAAAACCGTTCTGGAAAATCAAAGAGTTGTGAGATAACCGAGCAAAACCGCAAAATCTAAATCGCCAAAATCACAAAGATACCCAACAATGCAAACACACAATGATTTTTACGTGAAAAACTAGATTAAAACAAATTACGGGATAGGAGTCCAAGCCTAAAATATCTCCAATATTGGAATAAAGAGATGCAGTCTTCTTACAGACTTCTCACCAATCTAAACCGGATCACCACAACTACTTGAAGTAGAAAAGAAGATTATTGACTCACGAAGAACGAAGATCATGCGAAAGATTATCGAAAACGATCACCTCTTCGAAGTAGGCATCAATCCCCTTTCTTTCTCTCTCTTCAAAAGTTACCTCATTTTATCTTGGATTAGGGTTGGAAACTACCTAAACATAACTTCCTCAAATCCTCAACCAATCTGGACCGTTAGATATGATCCAACAGTGTATAAAACACCCCAACATTCGCACAAACGCGAAAAAAACCGAACTCGGTTTGAGTTCAAATTTTCTGAGCCAACAAATCGAGCAATGTTTTGACTCCAGGGGGATCAAACTCGGGTTGAGTTCTCCTGGAACCGAACTCGGGTTTTGTTCCCCCTGGAACTGGACAAAAACTGCTGTTCTGATACTCCGAATGGCACTAGTCGCACTCTACGAACTTCTCCGACACACGGATGATGCTTGTCACACTCTGGAGTTTCTCCACATAGAGTGGGAACCCCACCCAAAACCAACATATAGAGAGATGGAACACAAAAGATAAAGACGTAAATTCATGCATATCTCATTGTTCATCATCCTTTTGTCTGGATCTTCTTAGTTTCGAATATATATGTACAGAATCGATCATTGACTCGACTATATATCTTCTGTTAGTTTACGTTGATGACTGACTGCACTATCGAAGATAAGGATTTCATCCAACTAGCTCACTTCTTTTATACGACCGATAATCGAGATAACAGACGACTAGTTTGCTTCCAAAAGAAAATCCAGTTAAATATGCACCTAAAAGAGAAGTTGTTCAATTTATTGGAACTGATCTGCTTTAACCCTTAATTAATATGAGCTCTAAAAGGAAGGAGTTGGTGGAACTAATCTCACAGCTTTGGTAAAGCATGCCAGTGTTCTACCAACTCAAGATTTGAATACATTTCTTTACAAGCCATCCCCACCAATGACAGTGATATCTGCAGCTGATCACAAACTTTTCTTGCTCGTCTTATACACAACAACTTAACTAGCTACTCTCCTAGTTATTATGACTGGCTTTTAGCTTGTGTTCCATTTTTAATGGGGACGACATTGATGCGCACATGGAGTTTTTGAATCAAATGAAGGGATTGCCTATAAAGCTACTTCCATGTTAGGTTCCATAATGCAGAATCGAGAGTGCTCTTACAATGAGGAAGACGATGAGCATAAAGGGTTTCGCGCTATGCACTCTATTGGGCTTGCTTAGCTTCGTTAGTGCTGATCTGGAATTGGGTTTCTATGACAAGAGCTGTCCTAAGGCCGAGCAGATCGTCTCCGACTACGTTAAGAAGCACATCCCAAATGCGCCATCGCTTGCGGCTGCACTCCTTAGGATGCACTTCCATGACTGCTTTGTCAGAGTATGTAACACAAAAATATTATTACATTCACCTTTCCTTTCCGCTAGTAATGTGAACATTGCTTTTTTTGTTACTTAGGGTTGTGATGCTTCGGTCCTGATCGACTCCAATACCAAGAACCAGACAGAAAAGGCATCAGCTCCAAACTTGACCCTCAGAGGGTTTGGTTTCGTCGACGGGGTCAAGAGCTTGCTCGAAAAAGAATGCCCTGGTGTTGTTTCCTGCGCCGATGTCGTTGCCCTAGTCGCAAGAGATTCAGTACTAGTAACAGTAAGTAATATCTAATTAATATTAGAGCACCACAATTGCTTCTTATTATTTGGTTTAATTGACTGAATTTATTTAATTTCTTCTATGATGATGATAGGGAGGTCCATTTTGGAATGTTCCTACCGGGCGTAGGGATGGACTGATCTCCAGTTCATCTGAGGCCCTGGCTAACATTCCTTTCCCGACATTCAATTTTAGCGCTCTTACAAAATCATTTGCTAGGAAAGGACTAAACGTGACCGATCTAATTGTATTATCCGGTGAGTAACTCATGATTACTCTTAGTACGTATATGTAGATGTGTGGATGAACTCTCCAAGTGCAATTTTCTTGTAATATAATTTATTTAGGAGCTCACACAATCGGAGTCTCTCACTGCTCTTCGTTCAACAATCGTCTGTACAACTTCACCGGAAGAGGCGACGAAGACCCCGCTCTAGATAGGTTCTATGCGGCCAATTTGAAGAAGTTCAAGTGCAAGAACCCTAATGACAACACCACCATAGTTGAAATGGACCCAGGAAGCTTCAGAACTTTCGATCTCGGATACTACAAGCTTCTGCTGAAGAGACGAGGTCTCTTCCAATCAGATTCGGCCCTCACGACGAATACTGCGGCCAAGGCAGCTATAACTAAGCTCCTAGATAGTCCTCTCGAGGTGTTCTACAAGGAATTTGGTCTGTCGATGGAGAAGATGGGCAGGATTCAGGTCAAGACTGGGTCTGCAGGTGAGATCAGGAAGCATTGTTCTGTGGTGAATAGCTAGATGATTTTCTGTAGTCTGTGTGGATTTGCATTGTGTTTTTGAGTGTGACAATAAGTAAAAGCAATTGAATATTTTGTTGTTCTTGTGTAATATACATTCATCATAGAAATAAAAATGAATGTTGTACCAATTTCATTCTTCTCAATTTGCCTTGCGCAGTCTCAGTGCGGTGTAACGAATTTATCCAAAAAGAGATGAATTCGTTTGTATTATATTTTATCTTATGCTAAACTTTATTGATCAAGCACGCACATATTTACTAGTAGTTGGATCCTTGCGTGTTCTAGTTTACTTTTTTGGGGGGACTAATTCATAGTTTGAACATGTTTGTTGATGTACTGCTTGGTATTCTAAACAAAAAATTTGTTAGGAACGGAGTGCAAAACGCAGCGGAGTAACATCCGGCGCACTCTTGAAGACTGAACTAAATTGAAATATATAATGCAAAGCACAATCACAAACAAGTACCACAATCCAAACTATCGCACAAACACAAGAGAATTTTGACGTAGAAATCCAATACCAGAAAAAATTAAGGGACAATCAGAGTCCAACCTGAAAAAGCTCCATTGTTGGAATAACGGAATACACTGACTTCTACAAATCCTCCCATTGATTCGAGAACGAATCAACCACAAGTACACAACATTGACTTGGGTGCAAAGAAAATCATGTATTATGGTGTTACTAATCCTTATCTTTCTACTGTAAGCTTGAAGTTAATTGCAAGTGGCATGTTCACCTTCTTTGACCATCCATACTGGATATCTGAAGCACCTTAGAGCATCTCCAACCCTATTGTGACTTTGGAAAAAAGTTAATGCCACATAGGAATGACAAAATTTTATTCAAAAGTTCTTCTCCAATGCAATTGTCAAGTCAATTGTGAAGCTTATGTGGCAAAAATTAAAGAAGACATTGTGAAGTTGATTGTCTTATTCTAGACAATGCACTTGACAATGTCTTCTCTTCCATGTCATCAATTATGAATAAAAAATATTAGAAAAAAGAAAGAAGATGAGTAGTTGTCTTAAAAGTTGCCTTGGAAGTTGGAAAAAATATTTTTTATTGTCTTCTCAATATTTTTGCATTGGACAGAGTTTTTCTATCTCATTGTCTTTTGAGATATAATTTTGCCACATAAACAAGACATTGTCTTGTGGCTCATGCCACATAGGAGTCATCTAATACTCACAACACTTAACAAGACAATAGGGTTGAAGATGCTCTTATTAATGGACTTCTCCTCGGACAACAACCATATCAACTTAGACCTCTTCTCTCGGCTAATCACGATCCCGAGAACTATCTTTGCTGCTTCCAGGTCCCTCGTAGAAAAAAAAACTTTGCTTAATTGGCGCTTCAACTACGTAATCCTCGAAGCACAATGAC
Source organism: Iris pallida (assembly GCA_029216955.1). Lineage (NCBI taxonomy): Eukaryota > Viridiplantae > Streptophyta > Magnoliopsida > Asparagales > Iridaceae > Iris > Iris pallida. Next base: position 18,956,324 of record JANAVB010028397.1, read on the forward strand.
CAGCCAACTCTGTAAACCTCCACTATATGCTCCTCGTCCTTCTCACCAAAACCCTTGGGATGCTCCATGTATATTTTCTTCTCCAAATAACCATGGAGGAAAGTCATTTTCACGTTCAACTGTTCGACTTCAAAGTGGAGTCTTGCTGCCAAACCCAACACCTTGAATAGATGAAATCATGATGTCCGAAGAAAATGTCTCATCGAGATCTACTCCATTTCGCTGATTGTAGCCACTGCTAACAGTCTTGCCTTGTATCATAGGCGAGTATCATCTTCTCCCTATACGGATATTTTTGTAGTATTTTGTAGTGTATTTATATACGGAAATTTGGAGTATCCGTATTTATACACATAATTTTGGTATAGCATTTGTGGATTTTTTTTATTTTTTTCATAGAAACTAAAATTTTGTTGTTCTATAATATGCTTTTCTGAATTGTTAACGTCTTTATTATACAGCATTTTTTGGTTTTGGTCGGTAGTATTGCGTAGATCTGAGTTTATAAATAGGGTTTTCGAGTATTTTAAGGTATTCATCTTCAGATTTTCAAAAGTCAGTAAAAACTAATGCTTCCATGTTGTAGAAAATTCAATTATATGCGATTTTGACTTTTGAAAATCCAAATTTTGATTTAAAATAAAGTTTTTATGGCTGAAACAAGTTTTGCCATTTTTTCAAGTTTCTGCTGCTGTTACAAAACGGTATACCGGTGTATACCGACGGAAAACTGAATTTATACCCCGAAAAATTTCTGTCTTTTGGCTGAAATACCATCGGTATACTATGGTATACCGCGGTATACCAAACTTGGTTGTTTTAGGATGATTTGGGTTATTTTTGTCCATTTTTGCTAATTTCTTTGATTGAAATGATAACTTAGCATGCTCTAGTATTGTTGTATAGTTAGAAAGTGATTGTACATCCTATGTACGTGACACGTGCTTATGTTCATATATTGTTCTATGTCCAGATTCTATATAGTGGCTCGTAACAGTGCACTCAGGTACTGATTTTCTGATTGACTTCTAGAATGAGATTGAATGCATGTTCTTTATTGACACCGTGGATATTTAACTTGTTATATGTCTATTCTATTTGCATCTTGGCAATGAACAATCGAGTGTGAGTATTGTCTATTGTATCGCGTGTAGTGCGTATTGGGAACATTTGTCAGAGATATCTCGCAAATAACTTGTACCTACGGCTCGTCATTTTATGACGATTTTCGAGTGTCCACAGCTTGAGAATTGAAAATGAATCTTATAGATAATTGACTAGAAAACTCATATAAATCATTGGAAGGGGAGGACACTTCATGCTATTACGACTCAGGCCGCTATGGGCCACCACAGTGGCAGGGACAATTCTGATTGGCGTGGGCCCCTGACCTCTATTAACTGAGTATTTGTCACGCCCCAGAACCAGAATACTGGAGAGCGGGGGCGTACATAGCCAGCTACGTATATTGAAATAAAATCCACCTCGCTATACGGTCACGGCTGTCTAGATATGAGGGTTTACTACAAGCCAACGGTCTCTTAAGGTCAAGCCTATTGTCTCAATCTTCAACAAATAATATAATTACAAGATGTTAGACCACCAAATATACAATAAAAGGCGTCCCAAATATTACATATTCAGTTGATCATGAAGCTAGTCATACAAAATACGAGGACTAGCAAGAGTTAAGTCATACATGATCAACCCTAGGATTTGTTAATCATGTTACAGCCCGTAGGCAGACAGTAAGTAAATATGCATCGAGCTAACAGGTGCTCGTCGGCTAAACGCCTCAAAAGAATAATTTTACAATAGAGTGAGCGAAACAAAATAGAAAATCCACTCGTAGCCCGAGTTCCTTCTAGTCGCCACCATCGGGCTGGAGGTTCGGTAGATCCTCGGGTGCTGCTCCGAAATCTGGCCACACAAAACCAGCTGGATCAAACCCCAGAAAGAGCAAGTGCCACAAAGGAGGCCACGAAATAAGAACAAAGCCAGCATATCAGAACATAAGAAAATGGAAGAAAAGTACAGGTAATAAAAGTACAGCAGGACAATAAACGACTAGGGACATGGAACCATTCCGGGAGCCAGGTTACAACCCGTAAACCAAACAGGGACCGGGGTTGTAATCTTTCGCCTGAATAGCACTTGTCTCTACCCATTTATTGTTAAGATAAGTAAGACAAACATGCTCGAGAGGAACCAGGTACTGGAACTAGACAAGCCTTAGACAGGGCTAGATAACATCCATTTACAAGCGGCCAAGCAATTACTACGGCTTACTACTTTAACTAACTAGGGTTATCACATGCCTAATTACTAACAAGATGGAGTAAGAATTTCACAGTCCCCAAGCCCTGCAGACTATCCAGTTATCCTTCCGCGGGTTAAGAGTATAGTTGGGTACATCGCCCAGGAGACGATATACCCTTAGGTGACTTAGAGGTGCAACACATGACAGTGTGCTGGAAATGTGCTCTACTCGTCGGCAAGCTACAAGTCCATTAAAGCGTCCAGATAACGAGATTGCCTGTGACCGAAAATTCTCCATGAACTATAGTTTGATCTAATCATTAGCCTAATCCATATTTAGTGTGAATCCCTGGTCGTGGTACCCAGGGAGTCACGTCCTAGACATGATGCAGGACAGACAAGTAGATTGCACATGCAACAAGAAAGAACACCCACGGTGTCAGGGGCAAGTCATGTTAGTTAAGCTAGCTGTCATAACAGCATCGAGTTACCAGGTTATCAAGTCAAGTCAAGTCAGGAGTGCGCCACGGCGGACCACTATCAAGTAAATCAAGTTACAAGTTGCGGGTTACAAATTTTCATCTCAGGTTATGGCCAGGATCAAGAAAGCTAGCCACAAGTCAGTTCCTAGAAATTTTGTGTCAAGACGTGTCGGGTCAAGTCAAGTCGTGCTGTAGGCAAGAAATCTCAGAAAACACAAATCAACATGAGAGGGTAAGGACCAGAAGAAAAACCAAAGGACACCAGGGCACAGGGTGTGCTAGGTCAAGAGGCAGCCCAAGGGCGCCGGGCAAGGGCTCGGGCTAAGGGGCACAGGGGCGCCGCCACTAGGGTGCGCAGGGGGCACAGCCGCTAGGGCGCGCAAGGGGGTGCAGCCACTAGGGTGCACAAGGGGGACGCAGGCGCTAGGGCGCGCAAGGGGGGCGCAGCCGCTAGGGCGCGCAAGGGGGCGCGGCCACTAGGGTGCGCAAGTGGGGCGCAGTCGCTAGGACGCGCAAGGGGGCACGGCCACTAGGGTGTGCAAGGGGGGCGCAGCCGCTAGGGCGCGCAAGGGGAGCGGCCATTAGGGTGCGCAAGGGGGGCGCAGCCGCTAGGGCGCACAAGGGGGGCGGCCACTAGGCGTGCGCAAGGCGCGACGCAAGCGGGTGGCTGGGCTGCGCGCAAGGCGTTACCAGCGCGAGATCAGCACGCGCGCAAGAGCGCGGCGCATGCGGGTTCAGCGCGCGCGCAAAGGCGCGGCGCGGGCGGGTTCAGCGCGCGCGCAAAGGCGCGGCGCGGGCGGGTTCAGCGCGCGTACAAAGGCGCGGCGCAGGCGAGTTCAGCACGCGCGCAAAGGCGCGGCGCAGGCGAGTTCAGCGCGCGCGCAAAGGCGCGGTGCAGGCGAGTTCAGCGGGTGCGCAAAGGCGCGGCGCAGGCGAGTCTTCTTCTCCATTTCCGAGAAGGAGCTCCAATGGCTCCAAAAACTTCAAAATACCACAACTTGGTCATCACAACTCCAAATCCAGATTTGTGAAGTTCTATCTTGGGTGAAATTTGATTCTCCCCAACAAAGGAACATCAAAACCCACAAAAATCCAGCGTAAATAGATCAAAACCATGTAAATCCGAAAATAGGAAAAACTTAGATCTAGAACAATGGAGACTCCAAATCATAAAATGCCAAGTTCTAATATTATTCTCCATGGCCTAATTTAGCTAATGGACAAATAAAATATGATGCTTATTTGGTGGCAAGGTGCACTTGTCTATGGTGTTGGTGGAGGAAGGAGGAAGAAGATGGAGAAATTAATAGAAATTATGGAGGAGAGAGAAAGTTAGGTGGGGATTTAATAAGGGTGGTTGTGGTGGAATGAGGGTGGAGGTTAACTAAGGGTGTTCCATGGGGTTAAAATCAAATCAAACCAAACCAAACCAACTAAAACCGAGCCGAGTCGAAACCCAAAATACGAGAAAATCCAAAATTCCACAAGTCGAGAAAAATAAAAAAAATATAGGCCAAAATTCGACTACGAGTATAAATACGAAATACGGAAAATGAGGGTGACAACTCTACCCACCTTAAAAGAATTTCGTCCTCGAACTTTAATCAAGGAGCTAAAGACTGCCACGGCAAGCCACGCTAAGCACCAACAACTACACTAAGCAGTCCAATCATACAATCATATATGCAAGCAAGGGGTGGAAAGCATAAGGCATAAGGAAGACATTATACCTTACGAGTCAAACAAGAAGGGATATCGCGATCGGATGTCGTCCTCACGCTCCCACGTTGACTCACCTAGAGAGTGATGACCCCAAGCAACACGGACTAAGCTAATAGTCTTGTTCTTGAGTATCTTCTCCCTCCGGTCCAATATAGACACGGGCCTCTCCTCATACGAAAGGTTGGTACCAACAACCAATTCCGAATGGTCCAGGATATAGCACGGGTCCGGGATGTACCGTCGTAATTGGGACACATGGAATACATCATGTACCTCACTTAGCGACGGCGGAAGAGCGAGACGATAGGATACATCTCCTACTCGCTTCAGGATATCGAACGGCCCTATATACCTAGGACTAAGTTTTCCCCGCACGCCAAAGCGAATGACGCCGCGGTTAGGCGATATCCTAAGGAATACATGGTCGCCGATAGCAAATTCTAAGGGACACCGATGGGCATCGGCCCAATGTCGCTGGCGGTCTTGGACAACTCGAAGATGATCCCTGACTTTTCTGACTACTTCAACTATCTGGGCAATCATTTCTGGATCGAACATCTGCCTCTCTCCGACATCGTCCCATGCTAACGGGCATATGCACTTCCTGCCATACAGTGCCTCGAACGGGACCATCTGGATGCTGGCCTGGAAACTGTTGTTGTACGAGAATTCCACCAGGTGCAGGTGATCCTTCCATAAACCACCGAAGTCAAGGGTACAAGATCTCAATATATCTTCAAGAGTCTGGATTGTGCGTTCCGACTGGCCATCTGTCTGCGGATGATAAGCTGAGCTAAACTGAAGGTGAGTTCCCAAACTCTCTTGCAGGCTGCGCCAAAAGTGTGATGTAAACCTTGAATCTCGATCCGAGGTGATACTGACGGACACACCGTGAAGCCTGACAATCTGCCGGAGGTACATCTCTGCTAGCTGAGCCGTAGACTGTCCAACTCTGAATGGGAGAAAATGAGCCACCTTTGTGAGCCTGTCAACTATAACCCAAATAGCATCTCTAGCAGCTGGAGATCTAGGCAATCCAGTCACAAAATCCATGTTCACATGCTCCCACTTCCATTCTGGAATCGGCAAGGACTGAAGAAGTCCAGCGGGCCTCTGATGTTCAGTTTTAACCTGCTGGCAAACCAAACACCGAGAGACAAACCGGACTATCTCCTTCTTCATGGCATTCCACCAGAAATGCTGACGAATATCACGGTACATCTTCGTACCACCGGGATGAATAGAATACTGTGAACTGTGAGCTTCTGCCATGACTTCATGTCTGATATCTCCACTGGGTACACAAAGACGAGTGTCGTGCCGAATTGTACCAGCTTCATGAATGCACAACTCTGGCCTTCTCCCGGCTTCATACTCTGCTTTGAGTCGCTGAATCTTGAAATCTGTAGACTGCGCCATCCGGATCCTCTCAACTATACTGGACTGAACCTGTAGACTGGCCATCAACGCCACATTGGTAGGAAGAACCACTTCAATTCCCATCTTCTGAAGATCTGCGAATAATTCTGGTTGCGCCGTTAGGAAATAAATTCCGGCTCTCCTGCTCAATGCATCCGCCACAACGTTGGCCTTCCCTGGGTGATACTGCAAGTCCACATCGTAGTCCACCAGTAGCTCGAGCCATCTTCTCTGTCGCATATTAAGGTCCTTCTGGGTGAAAACATACTTCAGGCTCTTGTGATCCGTAAATATCTCCACTCTATCTCCATACAAGTAGTGCCTCCACAACTTAAGTGCAAATACTACTGCTGCCAGTTCCAAGTCGTGGGTCGGATAATTCTTCTCATGATCACGAAGTTGACGTGATGCATAAGATATTACCTTTACATGCTGCATCAAGACACACCCCAATCCTCTGCCTGAAGCGTCGTAATAAACTGTGAATCCTCCGGTCCCGTCTGGAAGTGTGAGAATGGGAGCCGTTATCAAACCTCGCTTCAACTTCTCAAATGATTCCTGGCACTCCGCTGTCCAAGCGAACTGCACATCCTTGCGGGTCAACTGGGTCATCGGCGCCGAAATCCTTGCAAAATCTGAGACGAATCGCCGGTAGTAGCCGGCCAATCCAAGGAAGCTGTGAACTTCTGCCGCTGAACTAGGTACTGGCCATGTCTCGATAGCCACAATCTTCTGGGGATCTACTTCCACTCCTCCTCGGGTAATGATGTGACCCAAGTACGAAATACGATCGAGCCAGAACTCGCATTTACTGAACTTGGCGTACAACTGATGCTCTCTAAGCGTCTGAAGGACGATTCTGAGACGCTGCTCATGCTCTGCTTCGCTCTTGCTGTAGACCAAGATATCATCTAGGAACACGATCACGAACTGATCCAAGTAAGGCATGAAAATGCGATTCATGAGGTCTATGAATACGGCTGGCGCATTGGTCGCTCCAAATGGCATAACAAGGAACTCCTAATGTCTATACCTAGATCGAAAAGCTGTCTTCGGGATGTCCTGCTCTCTGACTCTGATCTGGTAGTATTCTGACCGCAAGTCTATCTTCGAAAACACTGAAGCCCCTTTGAGTTGATCAAACAAGTCATCTATCCTCGGGAGAGGGTATCTGTTCTTGATTGTCACTGAGTTCAAGGTACGATAATCTACACATAATCTGGATGTACCATCCTTCTTTTCTACAAGAAGCATCGGGGCTCCCTAAGGCGATCCACTTACACGAATGAATCCCTTGGTCCTGAGTTCTTCAATCATCTTGTACAAAATCTCCAACTCTGAAGGCGCCATCCTGTAAACTCGCTTTGATACTGGTGCTGTCCCGGAGATCAAGTCTATAGTGAACTCGATCTCCCTCTCTAGCGGCATCCCTAGAAGTTCTTCTGGGAAGACATCTGGAAACTCTTCAACTATTCGGGGTAACTGTACTGCAGCTACTGCCATCCGCAACACTGGGGAGGATGGTTCCACTGCGCCTCTGGAGAATGAAAACTCTGGCTCGTCTGGGATACTAAAGACCACCCTGCCAGCATGGCAGTCTATCCTAGCATACTGGTTCCTCAACCAATCCATGCCTAAGACCACATCATAGTCTGCCATAGGGAATTCTATAAATCTAGCGGGGAACTCTCTACCGCTAACTACGATCCGATACGAAGAAAACACTCGATCTACTCCCACAAGACCATTACCAGTAAGTATATTAAGCCTCACTGATAATGACTCGGGCTCCAATCATATCCGTGTCGCGAATCGTGCAGACATGAATGAATGCGATGCACCAGAATCAAACAATACCAATGCTGGAGAGGAGTTGATGAGAATAGTACCTGCCACTACCTCACCTGGTGCAACTTCTTCTTCCATAGTCATCATCATGGCCTGACCTTGTCCTCTAGCTGCGGGTCTCCTCTGCTGGAAACCTCTCTGCCTGCTCTGCACTTGGGCTTGGGTGTACTACTGGTTCTGCTGATGAAATGCCTGGGCCTGAGGCAATAAGGGCCTCGGGTACTGCTGCTGCTGCATAGGTGCTGGTCCCCTAACCGATGGGCTAGTTAGGTTAGAAGAGGACGAACTAACCCTATTCGGGCAGGCTCCTATCTTGTGATCAGCCGCTCCACAAGCCAGGCACAATCTCTGCGTCCTGCGACAATCCGCCACTACATGGCCGTGCTTCCCGCAATGAGAACATCCCATCGCGGAAGTCTGCTTCTGCTTCTGCTGTTGCGGGTACGTCGAGGTTGAATGCTGAACCGACATCACTGAGGCCGCCCGCCTCGGAGTTCCAATAGTTAAACCCCTAGCTGCCGGGGCTGGAGCTGATGATTGGTGCATCTGACTATGGAACCGCTTTCTACCTCCGGTCCTATCCACGATCCTCTGGAAGGTATACTCATGCCTCCTGGCTGCTCTCAATACTGTATCGAACGTCTGGTGCTCGAACAGCTCAACTGCCAACAAGATCTCCAAATGCAGTCCCTGCTGGAACCGCTGGGCCCTATCAAACTCGGTTGCCACCAAGGTGGGGACAAACCTACTAAGTCTAGAAAACTCAGATGCATAACTGTCGACCATTCTGCCTCCTTGCTTCAAGTTGGTAAATCTCGTCTGTAGGTCGTACCGGGCTACAGCATCGAAATACTTCGTCTGGAATCTTTCTCTAAATACTGTCCAAGCAATGGGTGCCACTAATCCCATGGCTTGCGCTGACCACTAAGTACGAGCCAAGTCTAACAACTGCAGGCGTACCACCGCCACCTTTTCATTCTCAGGTGTTTTAGCTGCTTCTAGAATTACCTCGGTATCCTGAAGCCAAGCGTCTGCGGCAATCGCATCTTCGCTACCGTCGAAGAATGGAGGGTTCAAGCGCTTGAAGCTGTTGGCCGCGCTGTTCCCTGGATGACCGCCTCTGGTCAAGGCATCTGTCACTACCTGGTGCAAGGCGTCTCCTCGACGATCCTGGAAAGCTATCAAGGTCCTGATGAGACCTACCAAGGTGCCATCGTCAGGCTCTACAGGCTGGATGGACCGAATTGGGGGTTCTCCTCCGGAAGGTACAACTCTGGAGGCTACTCCGGAATGCTATGATTGATCTCCGGGTTGCTGGTCCACGGGAAGTGCTCCACCTTGCTGATCGACGGGGTCAGGTACAGTGCCGCTGAAGAAGACGACACAGGAAAAACAATAAGGAAGGACCAGGATAGATCAATGATACAAGCACATGATCAGGGCAAAAATCCAGAGATTCAGAGGATATGAATGGAGATCAAAGACGAGTACTGATTGAGACATCTATCCGATAAACCCTCACATATCTTGAATGCCAAGACCTGCATGGGCCACCACTTAAACCATGTCACGCCCCAGAACCAGAATACTGGAGAGCGGAGGCGTACATAGCCAGCTACGTATATTGAAATGAAATCCACCTCGCTATACGGTCACGGCTGTCTAGATATGAGGGTTTACTACAAGCCAACGGTCTCTTAAGGTCAAGCCTATTGTCTCAATCTTTAACAAATAATATAATTACAAGATGTTAGACCACCAAATATACAATAAAAGGCGTCCCAAATATTACATATTTAGTTGATCATGAAGCTAGTCATACAAAATGCGAGGACTAGTAAGAGTTAAGTCATACATGATCAACCCTAGGATTTGTTAATCATGTTACAGCCCGTAGGCAGACAGTAAGTAAATATGCATCGAGTTAACAGGTGCTCGTCGGCTAAACGCCTCAAAAGAATAATTTTATAATAGAGTGAGCGAAACAAAATAGAAAACCCACACGTAGCCCGGGTTCCTTCTAGTCGCCACCATCGGGCTGGAGGTTCGATAGATCCTCGGGTGCTGCTCCGAAATCTGGCCACACAAAACCAGCTGGATCAAACCCCAGAAAGTGCAAGTGCCACAAAGGAGGCCACGAAATAAGAACAAAGCCAGCATATCAGAACATAAGAAAATTGAAGAAAAGTACAGGTAATAAAAGTACAGCAGGGCAATAAATGTCTAGGGACATGGAACCATTTCGGGAGCCAGGTTACAACCCGTAAACCAAACAGGGACCGGGGTTATAATCTTTCGCCTGAATAGCACTTGTCTCTACCCATTTATTGTTAAGATAAGTAAGACAAACATGCTCGAGAGGAACCAGGTACTGGGACTAGACAAGCCTTAGACAGGGCTAGACAACATCAATTTACAAGCGGCCAAGCAATTACTATGGCTTACTACTTTAACTAACTAGGGTTATCACATGCCTAATTACTAACAAGATGCAGTGAGAATTTCACAGTCCCCAAGCCCTGCAGACTATCCAGTTATCCTTTCGCGGGTTGAGAGTATGGTTGGGTACATCGTCCAGGAGACGATATACCCTTAAGTGACTTAGAGGTGCAACACATGACAGTGTGCTGGAAATGTGCTCTACTCGTCGGCAAGCTACAAGTCCATTAAAGCGCCCAGATAACGAGATTGCCTGTGACCGGAAATTCTCCATGAACTATAGTTTGATCTAATCATTAGCCTAATCCATATTTAGTGTGAATCCCTGGCCGTGGTACCCAGGGAGTCACATCCTAGACATGATGTAGGACAGACAAGTAGATTGCACATGCAACAAGAAAGAACACCCACGGTGTCAGGGGCAAGTCAAGTTAGTTAAGCTAGCTGTCATAACAGCATCGAGTTACCAGGTTATCAAGTCAAGTCAAGTCAGGAGTACGCCACGGCGGGCCACTATCAAGTAAATCAAGTTACAAGTTGCGGGTTACAAATTTTCATCTCAGGTTATGGCCAGGATCAAGAAAGCTAGCCACAAGTCAGTTCCTAGAAATTTTGTGTCAAGACTTGTCGGGTCAAGTCAAGTCGGGCTGTGGGCAAGAAATCTCAAAAAACATAAATCAACATGAGAGGGTAAGGACCAGGGGAAAAACCAAGGGACACCAGGGCACAGGGTGTGCTAGGTCAAGAGACAGCCCAAGGGCGCCGGGCAAGGGCTAGGGCTAAGGGGCGCAGGGGCGCCGCCACTAGGGTGCGCAGGAGGTACAGCCGCGAGGGCGCGCAAGGGGGCACAGCCACTAGGGTGCGCAAGGGGGGCACAGCCGCTAGGGCGCACAAGGGGGGCACGGCCGCTAGGGCGCGCAAGGGGGGCGCAGCCGCTAGGGCGCGCAAGGGGGCGCGGCCACTAGGGTGCGCAAGGGGGGCGCAGCCGCTAGGGCGCGCAAGGGGGCGCGGCCACTAGGGTGCGCAAGGGGGGCGCAGTCGCTAGGGCACGCAAGGGGGCACGGCCACTAGGGTGCGCAAGGGGGGCGCAGCCGCTAGGGTGCGCAAGTGGGGCGGCCACTAGGCGTGCGCAAGGCGCGGCACAAGCGGGTGGCTGGGCTGCGCACAAGGCGTTGCCAGCGCGAGATCAGCGCGCGCGCAAGAGCGCGGCACGGGCGGGTTCAGCGCGCGTGCAAAGGCGCGGCGCGGGCGGGTTCAACGCGCACGCAAAGGCGCGGCGCGGGCGGGTTCATCTCGCGCGCAAAGGCGCGGCGCAGGCGGGTTCAGCGCGCGTGCAAAGGCACGGCGCAGGCGAGTTCAGTGCACGCACAAAGGCGTGGCTCAGGCGAGTTCAGCGCGTGCGCAAAGGCGCGGCGCAGGCGAGTCTTCTTCTCCATTTCCGAGAAGGAGCTCCAATGGCCCCAAAAACTTCAAAATACCACAACTTGGTCATCACAACTCCAAATCCGGATTTGTGAAGTTCTATCTTGGGTGAAATTTGATTCTCCCCAATATAGGAACATCAAAACCCACAAAAATCCAACTTAAATAGATCAAAACCATATAAATCCGAAAATAGGGAAAACTTAGATCTAGAACAATGGAGACTCCAAATCACAAAATGCCAAGTTCTAATGTTGTTCTCCGTGGCCTAATCTAGCTAATGGACAAATAAAATGTGGTGCTTATTTGTTGGCAAGGTGCACTTGCCTATGGTGTTGGTGGAGGAAGGAGGAAGAAGAAGATGGATAAAAATTATGGAGGAGAGAGAAAGTTATGTGGGGATTTAATGAGGGTGGTTGTGGTGGAATAAGGGTGGAAGTTAACTAAGGGTGTTCCATGGGGTTAAAATCAAATCAAACCAAACCAAACCAACTAAAACCGAGCCGAGTCGAAACCCAAAATACGAGAAAACCCAAAATTTCACAAGTCGAGAAAAATAAAAAAAATACAGGCCAAAATCCGACTATGAGTATAAATACGAAATACGGGAAATGAGGGTGACAGTATTGATAGTACTATTGATATATTTTGGAGTAGATGTTTATCTACTATTGATAAAGATTATTGGTTATTTGTATTTATTTTCTTTCTACCGTCGTCGTCCCCTTGGCCACCCGAGTTACTGCAGCGTAGGTGGTAGTGAAGTTCCTCAACTTACATTCTAGTAATTAGATTTTTGATAACCCTACTTAGTTAATGGTAGCAAGCTGTAGGCATTGATTGGTTGTGCACTTTTGGGTGTGTATTACGTTATATGCTCTTCTGTCAGTGAGTGGCCAGAGGCTAAGTTCTACTCGAAAAATATCTGTAATCCTGGTCCTTATTTGGTTTAAGGGTTGTGGCTCCGATTTCTAATAGTTCCTAAGTCCCTTGTTGCTTATCGGCTTATTCTTCTCTATTGATATATTGTTCAGTAATTTCATTCAGTCATTTCTATTCTCGAGATACGTGTATTGGTATCGCACTAGTCTCGATCCGTATTTATTTATTTTTGTTATTTGTTGTTGTGTTGTTGTTGAGCTTTGTCGTTCACCTCGAGCTTTCTTTGTGGTACTTGCTATTTGGGGTCTGATCCCACTAATTTTGTATGGCCAGGTTCCATAGTTTATCTCGAGGATCTACCATCTTCTTCTCTGGATGGTTTGCACTCAGAGGACCGATACGGATTAGCGAGTGGGTTACCTTCTTCTCCTACTCCATTTTTGTACTTTTATTTGGTGGGGTTTAGCTAAGGCCATGTATTAATCCTTATATCTGGGTTTTGTTCCCTCCGTCTCTGGATGACGTGGATATATATTCTGGATCGCAACTAGTTGTACATTTATGTACCTTTTATATATTCAGTTGATGTATCTTTTCATTATGTCAGCTCTCACGATTATGTATGTATTTGTGTTTGGGACGTCCTACCCATCTCATATGTGATTACTCTTTATTGTTTCTTGTGTTGTTTGGATTGAGATAGGACTTTTCTGACCTTAGGAGTCGTCAGTGGCATGCTAAAGTCCACCAACTTGTCTTCTAGACAGCTTTGATTATATCTCGGGGTACTGGCGTACTCTGATATACGTAGCTTGCTTTGTTTTGTCCCCGTTCTCCATTATTTTGGTTCTAGGGCATGACAGTTTCAGAAGTTCATTTATGAACTTGCTGGTTCCTAGGGACAGATCGTCTATAGGACGAATCTTACTTTGAGCATCTATGACTTTATTCACCCCAACAAGGAGATTTACTTTTGTGTATTTTTCTTATAATGTGTCTACCTCATTGTAGTGTCTGCGAACATAGAAAAAAAATTTCATTTGTGGTTGTATTTTACATTTTCTTTGAAGTCGGATTATAACATATTCCTTTAGTGCTTCATTGGTATAGGAGATTTAGTAGAGAGCATACTTTATAGTCTTGCGTGAATCTCTACCCTCTCACAGGATCTTTCCGTATTTTGATCTTTCTTCGGGAATAACAATCTTAAAGCAAGATTAGAGTAAGATCGATGGAGACCAACCGTTCAAGCCTTCTTGATACATGTTTTCACGAACTTGAGAAGTTTGCCGATGAATGCTACAACATTTGGAAGAGGAAGATTTCTCTGAATCTTCATTGCCAATGTCTAGTTATGTGTTGTCAGATCCTGAACCTACCATTCCTGGAGATGGTGGTTAGCTTGTTGTCGACATCGCTAGAGATTCGCATGTCAAGTGGAAGAAAGAAAACGATGTCTAATGGTTGCTGATTCTGAATGTTATGGATGACTCTATGGCAGAGTCCTAGAGCAAGACGGAAAAGCTAGAGATGTATGGGAATCTCTAAAGAAGTACTACAAAACTGACAAGAAGATGTCTAAAATCTATCTCATCGAAAAGTTCTTTACTATGCATTTTGAAGATGAGAAGGTGATGTTGATACAAGTCAAAGAACTCCTGAAGATGTAGCATAAGTTGGAGGAAGAGGGCATGAAATAAGAAGACAAGTTCAAGGTGGGTGTTATCATCACCAATCTTCCCAGACTAGATCAAGTTCAAGACGACATGTACGGGAAGAAGATAGAAATCCAGCTCGAGGATCTTCTGCACTGGTTCCATATTATAGATGAAGCCAAAGGACAACTGAAGGTGAACTCCTTGTCCAAGCAGTTGGCTAAAGCCAATATGGTACAGTCTAGTGATCCCAAGTGGAAGCATAATGCTCCCTAAAAGAACAAGAATGATGTAAGCCAATTAAAGGTTAAGTCGGCTCCTTTCAAGCCAAGGTCGAAGTCAGAAGTGACATGTTACAACTGTCATGTCCCGATCCTGGAGGATCAAAAACTAGCTACTGGACGTGATGTTGTACAAGTCTAGATTGCACTTTACAAGGCAAAACTATTACAGTTCCTGGTATTTCTCAGAAAATAACGACAGAGCAGCAAAATCAAGCAGATAAATTGAAGTCACACAAAATATGAAGAAATGTATCTCTTTATTGATTATTTCAAATGATTACAAGACTTGCAGCTGAATACAGAGTTTAAACAGATTACAAGACTTTTGAATAGCCAACTGAATATATATACTAGTCATTTAGGCTACAACGGAATACGTCGACTTTGCTTATAATGAACTTGCCGATTTGGCTACAATCTCACTAGTACAAATGAGTTACACTATTCCATACATTATGTCCCGTATAACAGAAGACATCATCTTGTAAGAAGAGCTTCTGCACACCCATCTGATTCATCGATGCCAAGCACTGATCAAACGATTTTCCCATGCACGAGTACCTGTAATATTGCCTACAACGTGGGTCAGTACATCATTAATGTACTAGCGAGCGGTGCTGGCCCAACTCACCTAAGAAGACAACACTAAGTAATCATGTTATAGAATATTTTTAAAAGTGGTCTTTCTCGTTGTCTTAGGGTCAATTTCATGTTTATAGCCGACAAGAAGTAAAGCATGTATATATTTTCTAGCCAGCATAATGTAAAGCATACAGTTATCGCACCTGGTACTTCTTACCCACGGTCGTATATAGACATCTCTGTACATTTATAATACTTACCCTTCCTGCATAAGACATTGTTAGGAACAATATCATAATTCAATATATTTGTCACCGTTCAGGTGATTCTTACCAACAACCGACATCATTTCCTGTAATTGAGTAATAACTTACACTTTCTACATAAGACAGTGTCAGGAACAATATCATGATTCAATATAATTATCACCATTCAGGTGATTTTTTACCAACAGCCGACATCATTTTCTGTAATTGAGTAATAACTTACTCTTTCTGCATAAGACATCATTAGCACTGGACCTATCTATATGAAGGTCACTGGCTACATGCCATCTTGGACCGTCTTCCAGGTATAATGGCACCCCTTACAGTGCTGGTAGCTAGCCCTACTGAAGGTCCCGTATATCGATGCTAGTACGTCAGCACCAATACTTGTTCTTCCTAGGATGAACCGGGTCCGTGACATCGGATTACCGTTCAAGGAACTACCTTGTCAACAAGTTTTCCATGACCATGCAAATATATGCAACTTATCTATGAAGAAACATATAATGCATGATAAGAAAAACTAAGTAAATAAGCTATCTTTCTCAATAAACCATCATTCTCATTCGTATTGCCATCTTTCTCATTTCAGAGTCTTGGTGTAATCAACATTCTGCATCGGCGACGGAATAATAGAATGTTATTACCCAATACTTTTTCCACATCTTTGATACCATATATCTTTCCAACCAAAACTCAATGTACTCACCGTCCAATTCTTGGAACTTACTATATGTTTTAGCACACGTTCATTCAGACATAATTCAAGCATACTCACTATCCAGTACTTGGGCCTTATTATCTATGTTACTATCTATTCATCGAGCTAAGGCAATATACTCTCGTCCAAGTATTTGGAACTTTGCCTTCACCTATCACATATTTTATAGCAACAACACACAAGCATACAATTTATTGAAATTATTTACATCAGATTTCGGGTCTTGTGATTAATTATCTTTCATTATCTTTTCGACTTTCATGCAAGGTACTATTCAGCAACTCGAAGAATAAACATAGCATACTATCATTTTATTAAACGTGAAGCTAAAGGATCTTCGAATGGTTCAACACTACTCACATTTATAAGACGATTTCCGCCACGATCGCATAGCCTTCCGAGCGATCCTTCGCATATTCCCAAGTCCAACAAGGCTTTATCGAACCAACAATCTATCATAAGGCATCTTGCGGGTCGGGGCACTACAACAACTGTTCAAGAAGGGTCACTACAAGAAGGATTGCATGTCCAAGCCCAAGTCCAAAGAGTAAAGTGAGCTCAACTTTGTTGCTATGATTCCGCAAGTTGACTCATCATGTGTCGCACTGACAGGTGGGTAGACTCGGACGTCTCTTGCCATGTGTGCTCCAAGAAGGGCCTGTTCACCATGTATGAGCCTACTACTGAGAAGGTCTCAATAGTGAACAAGACTTAAGCTGGAGTTTAGGGGATCCGGACAGTGGAGCTGAAGTTGACTTTGGAGAAGTCACTTACACTGAAGAAAATGAAGCACATATAGATGATTGCCAAAAACTTGATCTTGGGGAATCTTTTGTGCAAAGCAGACTTTTTGATGTTGAAGCTAACTTTGGAGAAGTCACTTATACTGAAGAACGTGAAGCACGTATCGATGATTGCCAAAAACCTATAAATCCTATTGAATTCGAGCTTTTTGGTGCCAAAATTCTTCCTCACGATCCATGTGAAGGTTCAAGATCGCACACGCCAAGGCACCTCTGGTGATCAAGACTTCTCGAAAATTCAAAATATGCCTTTAAGCGTGCCTCTGTGTCTTCCGCCTTCCAAGTTTCGTGAAAAATATATATCACTGAAAGTTGTCCTATTCTACGAATTCATCGCATGTCTGGTGGCCTTCAGTTAAAGCGCCACACGGCAGAGAGGATTAGCATGAAGCACCTAGGTCCCAGCATGAAGCACCACCTCTTGAAACTCCGTGTGCTTACACCAAAATGAGATAAATTTAAACACCTACCTAACCACTGGTTTTGAAGGAGCAATCTTCTCAGCAACGGCGAGTGGTCTGATTCCGTCCAGTTAATGTGAGTCACCGACTAGCTGTAGACCATATCATTCCATCTCTAATTAGCAAGAACACTGTCCAGGCGTGATTATTGACTAGCTTTTCCTTCTTACATGTTATACTCCAAGTAAACTCGTTCCCAGAAATGAGAGGGCGGCTAGGTGTCCTTCAAAAATGAACTGATTGAATTCGAACATAGATGTCGAATCCGGTGGAAGACCGCTCGTTTCCTCTTCCATCTTCACAATTGCATTAAAGTCACTGATGCATAACCACGACATCTCTTTATAGCCCCTCTTGAACCTGCAAGAGGCGATCCCAAAGTACCTACGTTTATATTTAGTGCTACCTCTGTGAACGATAGAAAGAATCAAAGTCTTGGCTAATAGAGGATTTTTAAAAGCCACAGATAGGGCATTCTCAAAATCGTTAATGACTCTAGAATTTTTGTCATGTCCTAAGAATATCCAGAGGTCTTTAGAGTTAGCCAAAACCCAGCTTCATCTTGTGGTGCTTAATTTTTTCAACCGAAACTTTCGTTCCAGTAACAAACGAGAATAGAAATGTTATGCATCTTTTTTAGAATCTTCAGTCTATTTAGACTTTCTCCCTACAACTCCCCTAACATTCCATATCATGCTACGGATCAAATAAGGGAGCTATGGAAGTTTTGGCCGCCGATGGAAGGGACATCCAAGAAGAAGCTGATGTCTTAGATCTCTTCCCTGCTCAGAAAGCATCAACGACAACTTCATGTTGGATTTACCCGACTTGATGGAAACCCACCCTGCCTGTCGGGAAGCACGGGATAACCTCTTCATCTCTATCTGTTAGGTCTGCAAGTGCAACCTATGAGCCTCGTTAGCAATCACCAGATAAAACTCGTATAATATGCGATTTTTTTTTTTTGTATTTTTTAAAACTATAATACTTGCGTACTTTTAAAATATTTTAATCAGTACATAAACTTTAAGCATATTTAGTTTTAAACGTGTTCCGTATAAATTATTGAAAATTTTGGCAAAAAAAAATATGGTGAGAATATATGTTTGATTAACCAAATTTGACAATATGTTTAAGAATGTGAAGTTTCTAACCTCAATATTTCCATTTGTCGAATAGTTGACAGATTCTTTTAACGTATTTTATTTGCACTACGCCGATTTATACAAGTACTTTTGCCGTACCGAATTTTTTCCGTTTACCAAATTGCTAACAAGACCTTACGAGTTTGCTGACGTGAAATCCACCCCTTCGCCGTCTGCTTCGTGTTGATGTAACTCCCCTTCTTCGGCCTCTATTAAAGTAGCCTGAGAAAGAGAATTGAGAGTAAATATGAAGCTGTCCTTACCCCCCATGGTTACCCTTATCTACCAGAGCTAAGGCCAAAGAAGGAGCCGCCTTATCCAACACCTCCCCCGGGCTATAAGAGAGTGACCACTTTGTTCAGAAATTAGAAAACAGGCATCAAAAGACACGAACTTAGCTGTGTCCAGAAATTAGAGAACAGACATCAACAGATAAATGAAGATAGTTTTAGTGAATAGGAGAAAGAAAGACGTAGTTTGTTTCTGCACAAAACTATGAAGAGGACTTATCAGTTTGCCTTTGGTGTCTACACAAAAAAGTTTTTCGACATTTAATCGGCAGTGACAGGTGCTCGCGGGGAGGCTCGGACTCGCGCTCGGCAGTGTGCTGTACGAAGGCACACGCGAGCCTGCTGCTACTGTCTGTCACGAGGTGCAGCGGCTCGCCAGGGTGGCCGGTGATTCGATCGTGAGAACGGTGTCGACAGAAAGAAGGAAAAAAAAAAGGGAAGTTGTGAAGTATTTTAGTCACAAGGATTGAGGAGGAGGAGGAAGTGAGAAGGTGAGCGGTTCTTCCCCGGCTCCGCGCCAGACTCGGGAGGGTGGTTTCAAAATAAGAGAACAGTTCTCTTCTGTTGGAATTGTGGTGGACCAACTAGCTAGGAGGAGCAAATTTGGAGTGAGAAAATTATAGAGAGAAGATTTAGTGGAAGAGAAGAATGGAAGAGAAGAAATTTTATAATAGCACTAAGCTTCTTAATTTTTGTTGTGTACAAAGGAGGGGAGAGCATCCCCTTTTATAGAGCTCTTGGAAGAGTCTACACACTTATTAAATATATTATGGAATCATTCTAGACTCTCTTACAATTAATATTTTGATCTCTCTAGAACATAGATATTTTACCATGAACATTCTAGGTATGAAACATCCTAGAACATGGACTATACTCAAAACTAAAAAGGCCTAATGAAAAGCCCAATGGTAGTGGATTGACAAGATTTGTTGGGCTCAACAAATCAAGTTTATTTTCCAACACTCCCCCTTAAACTTGATTTGTAACTCCAAGTAGTCTTCTTAGCTTGAAAAATGCATCTTGTTTAAGTGGCTTGGTGAAAATGTCGGCAACTTGGTATTGAGATTTTACATACTTCATTTGCACTTCCTTCCTTGCAACACATTCTCTTATGTAGTGATACCTTGTGTCGATGTGTTTGCTTCTATCATGGAAGACCGGATTCTTCGCCAAAGCAATAGCCGAACTATTATCGACATAGATCTCGGTTGGCTCCTCTTATGGCATGTGAAGCTCCTTCATTATACTTCTAAGCCAAACTGTATGACAAACACATGAAGTAGCAGCGACATATTCGGCCTCACATGTTGAGTGTGTCACAAT
Organism: Iris pallida; assembly: GCA_029216955.1. NCBI lineage: Eukaryota > Viridiplantae > Streptophyta > Magnoliopsida > Asparagales > Iridaceae > Iris > Iris pallida. The sequence continues at coordinate 18,976,330 of JANAVB010028397.1, forward strand.
TGATTGCTTCTTTGAACTTCTTGTAAAAGCAGTATCTCCTATAAGAAATACGAATCCACTAGTACTCTTTCGATCATCAAAGTTTCCAGCCCAATCACTATCGCTATATCCGACAAGCTTGAAATCATTGAAAGATGAGTAAGTAGGCCATAGTCAAGTGTACCTTTGATGTAGCGAAGAATCCTCTTGGCGGTCTTCAAATGGGTAATTGTTGGTGATTCCATATAGCGGCTAATGAGTCCAACTCCATATAGGATATCTGGTCTTGTACATGTCAAGTAGCGCAAGCTTCCAACAAGAATTTTGAAAAGTGTAGGATCAACTCTTCCGCCTTCTTCGTGCTTTGACAACTTGATTCCACATTCCACGGACTGCTTATGGGCTTGCAATCACTCATGTTGAACTTCTTGAGGACATCTTTTGCATAGCTTTCTTGGGAGATGAAGACACCATTTCGCTTTGCTTTACTTCGATATCAAGGTAGAAGGACATAAGGCCGATGTCGGTCATCTCGAACTCCTTTGTCATAGCTCTTTTGAATTCTTCAAATAACTCTGGGCTATTTCCTGTGAATATCAAATCATCCACATACAAGCAAACAAGCAAAATATCTTCATTCTCGCACATTTTAACATAGAGGGCATGTTCATGTGGACATTTAACAAAGTTATTATCATGGAAATATTTATCAATTCTACTATACCATGCCCTTGGTGCTTGCTTCAAGCCATACAAGGCTTTTTTCAATTTTAAGACTTTATCTTCTTGTCCTTTTACCTCGTAGCCTATGGGTTGCTCCACATAGACTTCTTCTTCAAGAGTACCATTTAGGAAAGCTGGTTTCACGTCCATTTGGTTAAGTTTCCATTTATTTTGAGCCGCTAAAGAAATTATCAACCTTATAGTCTCCAATCGAGCAACGGGAGCAAATACCTCATCATAGTCGATGCCTGTTCTTTGCTTGTAGCCTTTTGCAACTAATCTTGCTTGTACCTCTCAACTTCTCCTTTAGCATTCTTCTTAGCCTTGTATACCCACTTGACTCCAATTGCCTTTTGCCCTTTCGGAAGTGTCGCTAGCTCCCAAGTGTTGTTCTTCAAGATAGCTTTGATTTCTTCATCCATAGCATCTCTCCATTTCTTGTTTTGTGTAGCTTCTTCGAAACATATTGGTTCACAATCGGCAAAAAGGCAAAAAAGTGTTAGGTCATTTTGATTTTCAGTTACCTCATATACTTCTTGTAGGCTACTCATGGGTGGGACTCTTCTTCCTTCCGAGGATGATGGTGGAGAGTCTTCTTGAGATGGTGGTGGCGACGCATATGGGATAGGCTTTTGTGCTTCTTCATGTACTTGCTCTTCATTATCTTCTTCCATGAGAGGAACCAAGTCATAACTTGATTCTTGGACATCCCATTGCCACGAGCTTTCTTCATCAAACTCCACGTCTCTACAAATAACAATCTTCTTGTTGCTTGGATTGTAGAGCTTGTAACATTTGGAACTTGAGTCATAGCCGATGAAGACAAACTTCTCACTCTTATCATCAAGCTTGGATCTTCTTTCATCTGGTACATGTGCATATGCAATGCTTCCGAACATCTTGAGATGAGAGATGTCGGGCTTTCTTCCACTCCATGCTTCTTGTGGTGTCTTTCCCCATACACTTCTTGTAGGAGAGCGGTTGGATAAGTAGACGGCACAATCGACGGCTTCCGCCCAAAAAAATTTAGCATTTTCTTGCTTTCTAACATGCTCCGAGCCATGTCAAGAATAGTTCTATTCTTTCTTTCAGCCACTCCATTTTGTTGGGGAGATCTCGGAACCGTTAGAGGACGACGAATTCTATTTTCTTCACAATATTTATTAAATTCATGAGATGTAAATTTGCCTCCTCTATCGGACCTCAGAGCCTTAATTTTATGGCTACTTTCTTTTTCAACAAGTGCTTTGAACTTTTTTAATGCATTAAGCCTCCGATTTTTGTTTTAAGAAATACACCCAAGTCTTTCTAGAGTAATCATCAATAAGAAGAAGAAAATATCTATTCTTGCCGTAGGAGCAAGGTTTGATTGGCCCACATATATCAGTGTGCACAAGTTGCAAGGGCTCATTGGCTCTTGTGGTGGCCTTCTTGGAAAAGATTTTTCTAAATTGCTTCCCAAGCAAGCATCCTTCACATAATTGATCCGGATGTTTGATGGAAGGCAAACCTCTCACCATTGATTTTGTAGACAATAATTTTAGTCCCCAAAATTCAAATGTCCAAATCTTAAGTGCCAAAGCCAAGAAGTATCTCCATAGCATGCCTTTAAGCACATTGCCACATCATTTTGAATATTTAGCAAGAACATTCTAGTTCTTGTCATTGGCACTTTGGCAATCAAATTATTTCTTTGATCTCTTATTGAAAGGCTACGATCTCTCAAGTGGATATCATACCCTTTCGTTAAGAGTCGTCTCATGCTCAAAATATTATTTTTCATATTTGGGACATAATAGACATTGGAAATAAATTGATGCCTTCCATCTTTCAAGCGTATTAAAATTTTACCTTTTCCTTTCACCGGTATTTTGGATTCATCTCCGAAGGTGACATTGCCGCCAATGGACTCATCAAGCTCGACGAACATGCTTTTGCTTCCACACATATGGTTGCTTGCACCGGTGTCAAGGTACCAAGTATTCTTCTCCATGCTTGCCTCTTCTTTGTGTGCCTACAATAGAGTTGAGTTCTCTTGTATTTCTTCTTCAACATAGTGAGCTTTTCCTTCAACATTTTTAGTTGTGTTTCTACAATCTGATGCATAATGTCCAAGTTCATGGCAATTATAGCATTCAACTTGAGATTTATCATACCTTTGGCTTGCATCTTTTCTTGTGAAGCTTCCTCTTCCACGTCCTCTTGTGGGATAAGTTTTGCCTCTTTCTCCATTGATGAATGTCTTGTAATGAGTTCTTTTCTCTCTTCCACGACCACGACCTCGACCGCGACCTCTTTGACTTCTTTGATTGGTGAAGCTTTCTTCTTTCTCCTTGAAAGTGAGGTTTGTTTGAAGGACTTGCTCCAATGTATCTTGCTTTTTCTTTTTCCTTTCTTCATAGGCTTGTAGTGAGCCCTTAAGTTGCTCAATAGTCATGGTCTCCAAGTCTTTAGTTTCTTCAATAGTTACTACAATATGCTCAAGTTGTGGAAGCAAAGAGCGAAGAATTTTCTCCATAACTCGAGTGTTGGTCATGCTTTCGTCATTTCTTTTCATTCGATTAACAATGGCTAAAACTCTAGCAAAGTAGTCTGGAATAGTTTCGGACTCTTTCATATGTAAAGCTTCAAATTCACCCCTTAAAGTTTGGAGGCGTACCTTCATCACTTTCTCCACTCCTTTGCAAGAAATTTGAAGTTTCTCCCATGCTTTTTTGGAGGTTGTTGCACTTGAAATCAACTCGAATGCATCATCATCCACGGCTTGGTAGATGAGAAAGAGAGCTTTCTTGTCTCTCTTTCTTGAAGATTTCAACAACTCCTTTTGAGCTTGAGATAATGAAGCCTCATCTTGTGGCTCATTATAACCTTTTTCGATGACCTTCCATGCATCTTGTGCTCCTAGCAAAGCCTTCATCTTAATGCTCCAATTGGCATAGTTGCTCTTGTTGAGGACGGAAACTTGGAAGGGAGTCATCTCGCTTGCCACTTCGACCTCGAACCGCCTCGCTCTGATACCACTTTGTTAGAATTGTGGTAGACCAACTAGCTGGGAGGAGCAAATTTGGAGTGGGAGAAAATTATAGAGAGAAGATTTAGTGGCAGAGAAGAATGAAAGAGAAGAAATTTTATAATAGCACTAAGCTTCTTAATTTTTGTTGTGTACAAAGGAGAGGAGAGCACCCCCTTTTATAGGGCTCTTGGAGGAGTCTACACACTTATTAAATATATTATGGAATCATTCTAGACTCTCTTACAATTAATATTTTGATCTCTCTATAACATAGATATTTTACCATGAACATTCTAGGTATGGAACATCCTAGAACATGGACTATACTCAAAACTAAAAAGACCTAATGAAAAGCCTAATGGTAGTGGATTGACAAGATTTGTTGGGCTCAACAAATCAAGTTTATTTTCCAACATCTTCTATCCACACAAACACTAACGGTTTAGCAAATTGATTTTTTAGTTGAAATATATATACAACACGGGTGAGATTCTTACTCAATAGATTATCAATAACTACATCCCCTAGGTAGAATGATCTGAATCTTGGGTGAAACGGTTTACTAATATCCAAGTCCACAAGGACCCGAGCACGACTAGGGCGAGATAGAACCTCGGTGGCCTTGTCGAATTTCAAAGGCGAATCAATACTCCTTACAACAGCGAATACCGCAGCCTTAGCGAAGGGATGAGGGTAGCGAATACTGCAGCCTTCGCGAATAAATGAGGGGGAAAATCAGGTAGAGAGAGCCCAGACCGGAACTATAGGAGACTCCAAGAGACGAGAGAAATGGGGGCCATCTGAATATCTCATGGGAGCTTTAGGGTCTGCTTGGCAATTGTAGGTCGTAGTTATGAGGTATTTTTAGAGTACCGGTTATAAGGGATCCGGTTTTGGATAGTTTTTAAGTAGCGGCTTTTAAACCAGTCCAATACATGCTTGGTCATTCACTAACGAGCGATTCTGATAAAATAGGAAAAGGTATCAGTAGTTATAATTATATATTTTTTGTGAGGATATAAATGAAAAAAATAATAAAATCGCTCAAAATCCACTGATTTTGGATGTTTATAAAGCCATCCAAAATTACATTACACCGGTTTTGGAAGGTTTTGAGCAAACCAAAAACTAGTGCCTCAAAAAAATTAATAAACATGAGTTTTAATAAACGATCAGTTCAAAAACACCCCAGAACCGGTGAAAATACATTTACCAAGCAGACCCTTAGGGTTTAGGGGGGGACTTATAGAGGGTTAAGTGAGGATTTGTTTATTCTTTTGTCCATTTTTAACCCCCCAAATGGGGGGTGGGAGGGGGAAGGGTGTTAATGAGGGAAAATTAGGAGTTTTGTTTAGAAAGTCATAAATATACTCTTTATTTACCTGATGAAACATTATGACTTTTTTCCCTCTCTTATTTCCCTAACTTTCTGACTTTGTGAATACATTTTGACAAATTCTAATTAAAAATCCAATCAAATCTAATTTTATGTCATACGTAATAAGAATATTTTGATAACTATTATATTTTTAGTAATCTTCCTTCGCCTCAAATCATCTAATCGAAGCAAGAGTTATTAAACATACCCCACTTAACCCTCCTTTCAGTCCAAGTAAGGTTATATGTATTTACTCTACTTCCCCTAACTTAACCCCACTTAGCTCAACTTATATTTCTCCCACTCAATGCAGGCAGACCCTTAGCCACAACGCAAAGATCTTTGGAATGGAACCTAAAGAAATCCACGTCAAGGATGAGCCGGAGGAGGAGGTGCTTGAGTCGAGGACCCCAATCATACAGGACCGAAAAACAAGAGCCCGTCAAAAGTAGGGGTGGACATACAGTTCCAAGACCCACGGTTCCGATCCAGCCCGAACCATAAAATGTTCAAACAAGTCGGTTCCTAAAATTTGAAATTCAAACGGGATGGGTCGTGTGACACTAACAGGACGGAACGGGTCCTATTTTCAAAATAAATGGGGACCCGAACCGACCCGTTTCTAGGGGTATGTATTTTTTTTATCAATTTTAGAATTTTTTTTCTATTATAGTTTATAGATAGTAGAACAAGTTATTATTTAATAAACAAATTCTAGAAATTTGGGAGGACATAAAACTTGTTTTATTCTTATAGATAATAGAATATATGTAAATGTTTACTATTCTAGAATTTTTTTAACTTTTTTGGACCCGTTTGGACTCACGGGTTGGCCCGGTTCGGACCCATTTCGAACGGGTCGAGCCCGTTCCGGTTCCAATATTTTTTGGACCCATCCCGACCCGTTCCGCCAATTAACGGGTCCGCTCCGGGTCCATAAAATTTGGGCCCGGCCCGACCCGTACCCACCTATAATCAAAACCCTTGCACACGACGTTCACCGGGGGACGATTATGTGAGAATTTGCGGACGAGTGCGAATCTCGGAGGAGCAACGAGGGTCGCCACGTCCTCTATAGAGAAAGAGCGATTGGAGCCCAAGGAAAACAAACACACGCACACATACACACACACACACACACACACACACACTATATATATATATATATATATATATATATATATATATATATATATATATATATATATATAATTTTATTTTCACAAAACCCCTCATTTTATTAATATCAAGGCACAAAATGCCTAAGCCTTTACAAGTAAGCGTAGAAAGAAGACAGAAAAAGAGCACTAAAAAGGCGTCCCGCACTCCTAGGACCAACTTCAGGAGAGCACGGACTACCAGAAGTCCTCGAGTCCGTGATTGCAGTGCCTGCTGACTTTGTGTGTTTGACGGAGAACATCTCGGATAAGTTGGTCGGACGAGTATTGGTATCCTTCGTATCTGAATTTGTTACGATTCTTCCACATGACCCACGTAATGGCCGCTGCAATGATCTGGTGGCCGTCAGAGGTGCTACTCCAGGTGGCCAGAAGATCGTTGAAGCTCCCACCGTTTCGATTCTGTCTGCAATGATAAGATAGAGCGTTCTATACACTCGAGGGCGAGTCTCCTGAGTACAAAATGTGGTCAACCATTTCGAAGTCTCTCGTTGTGCAGCAATGACACGCAAAAGCCAAATTGAATCCTATGGTGTTGAGAGCTTCGTCGGTGAGAGTTTCTTGCGAAACGCTCTCCACATCAGAAATGACCATTTTTTGGGTACGCAAGATTGCTAGAAAGACTCGATGATAGGGGAAGGCACCCCAATGCCCCTGGCTACCCCCTCTGGATGATGTAACCGAGAAGGATCCGTTTGCTGAGATAGACCACTGATAACATCGGGTTCTGTCCTGATCTGAAGCCCGGCATCGAGGAGCAAAGTAGCGGCCTCTTCTCCACTCCAATCTCGAACCCTCTCCCAATTCCAGACATCCGAGGAGTCCCATAAATATCTAATGGAACAGTGAAAGGGCATCGACGGCAACTTAGGGAAGAGATCATCTCCAGACCTCCTTTTAGAGAATAAGGATGATTCGTCCGAGCCCAGCTTAAGACGAATCAGAGGTTCAACAAGGTTCCTCTCCTTAAGGATACGCTACCAAGATGCGGAGGATCTGCAGTTGAAATTCGCATCGGACGGATGTATGTGCTTGAGATATCTGGCCTTCATGAATCGCACCCAGAGGTTACGACTCACCCGAAGCTTCCATCACAGCTTCATCGAGAAAGCATCAACGACATGCGATAGCCTGTGAAATCCAAGACCTCCCTCGCCCGTAAGTCTGGCCATGGTGTCTCAACTCGCCCAATAATGCTGTCCTTACCATCACAATGGCCCCAGAAGAAGTTGGTGAATATTTTTCATTGGAAATGAGCACCTTCTTGGGGGGGAGCAAGCGGCTAGGGTGTATATGGGGATAGAGAAGAGCACGTGATGTATCAGAATCATTTTTCCACCCGGGAATAAAGTGGCGTTGTGCCACCCCTCAAGTTTTTTTTCTAATCTTACCCACCAGTCCTTTAGAAATACCCGCATTGGATCTGCCGTACACCAACATACATCCCAGGTAATAGAAAGGTGGGTACGCCACAGAGCAGGAAGTGATGTTTGTAAGGGTGGCAGAGTGTTCTCTGTTGGTCTTTTAGTGGACGTAAATGACACTCTTGTTGGGATTGACGCGTTGACCAGAGCATTTGGAGTATTTCTGTAGCGTGTTGTGAACCACCTCCACTGATCCAACATCTCCAGAGGAGAATATGAGGATATCATCGGCATACGCCAGGTGGGTTATGATCGGGCATCCGCTAGTAGTGTGAAAGTTCTGGAAATTCGGGGAGTTCACCATTTTGTTCAAATTTTTGCTTAGTGCTTCTGCGGCAATAATGAATATGGTGGAGGATAACGGGTTGCCTTGTCTGTCTTCGCGACTAGATTTGAAGAAGCCTTCGGCTTGTCCGTTAATGACCATGGAGAACCACAAATTCCTTTTCGATCTCCAAACGATGTTGGTCCAGGTTTCGAAAAGCCAGAAGACCCTGAAAACCCAATTCATGAATTGCCAATCCAACCTGTCGTATGCCTTTTCCATCTCCAGCTTGATGGCAATATTCCCACCTCTCATCGAAAATTTCATGCATGTGATCATTTCCTGGGCCATCGGGATGTTGTCTAAAATGTTCCGACCGCGAACAAAGCCGCTCTGCTCTTCTAAAATAATTCTAGGGAGGATCTCGATCATGCAGTTGGCAATAATCTTGAAAATAATTTTGTTGGTAAAGTTGCATAGGCTTATAGGACGAAAGTCTGAAGATCTCTGGATTATCCTATTTGGGGATAAGAATCAGGTTAGCACAGAAAATCGATCTCGGGTACCTTGCTCCTTGGAAAAAGGCAATGACCACCTCGTGAATATCTGACTTGATGATGTCCCAGCATGATTTGAAGAACACACCGGTGAACCCATCTGGACCCGGGGCATTGTGTCCGTCAATGGCCCATACAGCATCTCTGACCTCCTGTTCAGAAGGAATAAGTTCCATCTGTGTGTTGTCACTGTCATCGATCAGGCAGGGGATCGCCGCTAGGAAATCCTCGTCCCTGGTGATATCAACTTTGGTAAACAATTGAGAATAGAAATCTACATCCGCCAAATGGATACCCCGTTGATCTTTGACAATGTTTCCGTTCTCATTAGCGAACTAGTGGAGGTTGAGCTTCTGTCTGCACCCCTTACCGCAGGAGTGGAAATAGCTGGTGTTTCTGTCTTCCTTGCTATCCCAGATCAGTCTAGCTTTCTGTTTCCATAATTTTGTCTCAATTTTAATGCAGTATTTCAACAGCGCTCTGGTGAGATTCAGGGAGGCACGAGCTGCCATGGATCTGTCTTTGGCGAAGAGAGCTTCCGCATGGGTGATGTCATCCGCAGCAGTTTGGACTGTCTGGAAAATGTTTTCGAACGCTTCCTTACTCCAAACAGTGAGGGATTTCTTCGTGTCTTTGAGTTTGTTTGCGACGCCTCTCCAAGCTGTAGCAACAATGTTCTTGTACTGGGGGTGGTGGATCCAGAAGTCGAGGAAGCGGAAGCTTTTCTTGATCTGGTTCGATTTGCTGCTAATCTCTAGGAGGAGAGGGGAGTGGTCTGACTCAGTAGAGTTGATGTGTGAGAGGTTGGAGATGATCTCCAAATCTTGCCACTTCGAGTTGATGAGGGCACGGTCCAGCGGAGAGAATTATCTACGGGCGCCTTCTTGCATATTGCACCAGGTGAAGATGATGCCGGTATATTGAAGGGAAGACAGGTGGGCACGAAATATGAAGCTGGTGAAGTCGTGTATGGCTGTCGGGATAGGGGACGACCTCCTGACTTCTCCTCTCTGCAAGTAGTAGTGTTGAAATCGCCAATGCATAGCCAAGGAAGATTGTTGTGATTCTGTTGGGTGTGCTTGAGGACATCCCACATCTGTCTCCGTTCAGTGATGTCGCAACTGCCATATATGGCAGACAAGATGGAGCGACAATAGAGTATCGGATGTTCCAACCAACACGAGAGAGCTTGTCTTGAGTCATGGATGATGCCGCTCTTAACGTCGGCCCCAAAAATGATCCAAATGTTATGACATCCGGCGATGGCCGAGGAGAAGCCGAGCTGCAGCTGGATGGACCTGAGTTTGTTTGGGAGGATTTTAGGTTCGATGATCACGAGAATGTCAATTTTGTGAATTTTTTTGAGACTGATTAGTCTTCTCAATGTGGGTTTATTCGCGAGGCCCCTAACATTCCAAGAGAAGATGTTGAGCATTTAAGTTACTTGGGAGGTAGGTTTTGGTGAGTTTTGCGGCTGACCGAGTGGTCATAGCCGTTCCATCTGTAGAGCATGTTTTTTTGAATTCTTGTTAGTGGCTGAGACCTTATCACCCGCCTTGATGTTTCTGCCCTGGAGTTGATCAGCTGTGTCCTCAGTTGGGTGCAAATATACCTCTCCGACTATTTCAGCCAGAGCTCCAAATAGTTGTTTGTACTGATAAAGCCATCCTCGATGGCTTGTTGCATCCTAGCCACCTGGGCTTGGCCAATGTTTGCGAGAGCATCTGTGCAGATGGTGGTTTCTGACTGGGATGTCGTTGGTGCTTCCGAGTTGGGGAGGTTAGGATCCACTTCATCCTCCGCTTCTGAATGGGTCTCCGGTGTGGGAGGGTCGGCCTCCCGTCCCTGGTCGGCTCTACTCTCCTAATCCCCTTCTGAGTTGTGTGATTCGGTGATGTCTATATCCTGAGAGTCGTTTGGGAGGGGAGGTGCTAGGATATTGAATTTGTTGGAGAGGTTGAGGACCGGTGATGTGAATGGAACGATAGTTTTCTCAGTGGAGGTATATTTTTTGGGGAGGGATTGAATGTTTCTTGAGCTAGCTTCAAACCGAATATGGGAATTGGGTAAGGGAAGGAGGGGGGATTGGTGGGACTGTTGAAGGTTCATGTTCGGTTGAGGTGGGCCGTTCCTTCGGTGAACTTTCTTCTTGAGTTCTGGGTGCGCACGAAAGCAGTGTTCGGTGGCGTGGCCCCGTATATGACAACGTTTGCAGTAGATGATGTTGTTGTCATAAATGATCTGTTGAGTGTGAGTCGTGTTATTGAGCGAGATATGGATATGTTTGGGGAGATCCTTCAATAAGTCCAGTTCCATGCAAATTTTGGCGTAATTGCCTTTGGTGAGGTTTCGTGTCTCGTCGGCCATGGCTACAAACGTCCCGAAAGAGTTGGCAATCCTTCTTAAAGCCGCAGGGGCGAAGCATATAAGGGGAAGGTTCGGTAGGGTGACCCACGAAGAAACGATCTCGAAATCAACATTAGGGTTGAAGTCCGGAGTCCATTTGACGATTTTCATGATGTACGAGTCGATTATGCTGGTGCCTCTGCTCTAGACGTTCTTGTGGTCGCTGACCGATGACAGGTGGAGGAATATGTGTTTAGGGCCCATGGGCGCCACCATGTACCTCTAGGAGAGACCCCAGCTGGCGATCACTACCAAAATACATGTATTTACCGACGGCCTTATCCGTCGGTAGTCCGTCGCCAAAAATAAATACCGACGGATTACCGACGGATATTTTGGTAAAACAGCCGTCGGGAATAACCTCGTCGCTAAAACATATCCGTCGCTACTCCGTCGCTCAGCGACGACTTAGCGACGGAATACCGTCGGCGCATTTAAATATATATAGCGACGGATTACCGACTAGCTTTCGTCAAAACATGTATCAGGATATAGGATTAGCGACGGAAAACTCCGTCGCTAAAGAGTCGGCAAAACCGTATCAGTGATTTTCTGATACGCAATATCCGTCGCTAATCCGTCGTAAAATTGTCGGTAAAAGCGTATCAGAGATTTTCCCATACGGCAGGTCGTCGTTATGCCGTCGCTAATCCGCCGAGGTGTACGACGGATTAGCGTCGTATTAGCGACAAAACATCCGTCGCTAACTGCAAAATTTATGGACATCAAACAGAACCAGGTCGACGGACATTCCGTCGCTAAACCGTCGCTCAATGTAAAATTCTCCAGGTAGCGACGGATATTACGTTGCCAATCCGTCGATACATTAAATTCCTATAATTAGCGACGGATAGTCCGTCGGGACTTTGTCGCCAGTCCGCCGTAAGTTAGTCGCCAATCCGTCGCGAAAGCTAAAATTTATGGACATCAAACAGCACCAGGTCGACGGATCGTCCGTCGCCAATCCGTCGCTTTATTTAAATGCTCCAGGTAGCGACGGTTTTTACGTCGCCACTCCGTCGCTAACCTCAGTTTCTCCAGTTAGCGACGGACTATCCGTCGCTGAGTGGTCGCCAGTCCGTCGCTAACTTCTAATTTTTGAAAAAAAAATACTGCAAACAGACTCTTTCCTGTTTATACAACACATCCAACACAATATCAAACATGCAAAATATCCATATACAACACCATATATCCATATCCAACACGAATATCCAACGTATCCAATATCCAACACCATATATCCATATGCAAAATATCCATATCCGACACCAATATCCAACGTATCCAATATCCAACAAAATATTACCAACACAATATATCCAATATCCAACATTAAATTATCCAAACAAAAAAAAATATCCGAACATACAATGTATCCAAATGTCTACAAAACCAACAACATAAACAAAATCAAACCCCGTCCGTCGGATCGTCTCGTGCTCGTGCCGCCGCATCCGCTTTGCGTATGTACTCCTCCACCGTGTGTGCCGGCACTTGGGACAAGACATGGTCTGGAAGCGCACGTAGCTGCTCTGGCGACAACATGTCAAGGAGCGTCAAGATGGTGTTATCCGATACGATACGGGCGTCCGCAGAGCGGTTAAACGAAAGCCGTCCGGGGAAAGAAGGACCAGGTCGATCCGAAGCACCGGCAGCAGCAGTAGACGGACCGGGAGCACCACCAGATGAACCGGGAGCACCAGCAGACGGACCGGGAGCAGACGGACCGAGAGCAGACGGATAGCGCCCCAACACTATCGCCCGCAAATCTGACACCGTGGAGGTCAGAGTCGCAAGCTGCGCCCTCACATCGTCAACCGGGGGCGCTGGGGGAGGCGGAGGCGGTGGATATCTCGGGGACGGCTGCAACGAGGGCGCCATGGAACCTAAGCCGTAGACGCGCCCTTTCCTAACGCCGCCGACGGATTCTACGAACACGTCGTCGTAACGAGCGGCCATAGAAGAGTGCGTCTGGGTGGGCGTCGTTTCGCCGACATTCTCGGAAGGGGGCTCGATCTCAAGCCGACTAAGTGCCTCACGATACGCAGCCTATCCAATGAATGTGTTTATACTATAAGTTTTCCTAAGTTATAATCTAAATCCTATGTTTCCCTAAGTTATAGTCTGAATCCTAAGTTTATCTAATTAACTTAACAATAATTATATTTCTAACATAAATCTCATAAACGTAAGTACTTACATCAGTCTCCTCGGCCCTCGCATCGACGAAGCTCCCGTCCTTCCGCCTCTTGTGCGTATGCACGAATACATCGTGAGCGGTGACCGTCTCCGCCTCTTTTCCCTGCTTCACCGCCCGTTGGGCCTGCATACGTAGAATTTAATTAACTTCGTATATTAACAGTACGAAATTAAATAATAGAATGAATTTGAATTTGTGCTATCTCACCAAATCTGCACGCGTCGATGCGTGGGGCCTTGATCCCCCCGTATGCAGACCCGCGGCCTGTCGATTAGTCTTAGCTTTCTCCGATTTCAGCTTGAACTGCGGAGTATCCATCTTCTCCAACATCTGCTCATAGTACTCCGCCCGGATCCAGTCCTTCCTCGTATGCGCCGTACGAAGGTCGTACACCGCATCCCGTATCTTCTTCCCGGCGGCGGCTTTGTAGGTCCTGCGGATCGCCTCCTCGCGATGGGGGGGCCACCAGAACGTCCTCTGACATACAAATTCAAATATCACGTAATAAAAAATTTAATGATTTAAAGAATAATTAATAATTCACCGACGGATTTATACCCTCATCTCGTCGAGCCAGACGTACTTCATGTCCTGAGGCACCTCAGAAAAATTGAGGTAGGGGCCACGGTAGTTATCCCGGATAATATGCCCTAGAATCCGGGCAGCATCCCACGGGAAAAACCTATAAAGAAGCAACGACTGGATTATTAACTTGAATAAATGAAACAAATTTAATAAATTAACTTAAATTTACTTACGATTCACCAGCGGGCCATAGCTCTCGTCGGAACTCGCCCACCAGCCTCTCTGGTGGCGGCGGGGGATCCGCGGGTCCGCGTATGTACTCCCCGGTAACAGGATGAAACTGAATCCCGGGGTACTCCGAGGCCCACCCTGCAGTAACTGCTGGGCCCCCTGCTGCATCTGCTGCTGCATCCGCTGGTACATCCGGTGGCGGAACGGATCCGCTAGCGGATGGAGTCACAGGCCTCGACGACGATGTCGGTGGCACCGAGGAAGAATGACGGCGGAAAGAGCCTGTGTCCGGGCTCTCCAAGTCGGGATCGGAGGTCACATCCAGGGAATACGGCTGGCGACCACGACCACTACCACCACGCCCACGCCCACGTCCACGACCACCACCATCACCGCCGCCGCCGCCGCCACCGCCACGACCACGACCAGCACCACCAGTACGGGTGCTCGCAACCATGCCCTGTAAATAGAACACATAAACAAAATACCGACAACATAGATTTATAAATGAATATAAAACTAAACATATCCATACCAGCAGCAGGACGATGAGTGCCGCCCAGACGAGTAGGCCTAGGAGTGCCATCTGCAAAAAGAAACTCATACAATAATACGCAAATATCCCAAACTGAAATAAATATTACAATCAGAAGTGAAGTACGAATAAAAGCTAGATACACAAAATCTGATAAAATCACGCACCAATACAACAAAGTACAATTCTTGTAACTTTTGATGAAAGGGCATCTTGTGTTCCACTAGACTTGTAATTGTAAATCCAAATGTAATAGGGTAATTTAGGATTCGAGACTAGATATTGGGTGCTTCAAGATACAACTGAAATATAGCGATATTTAATCATCGTCATCGTCCTCTTCCTCGGCCTCGGCCTCATCATCATCATCATCCTCATCGTCGAATTCATCTGTATCCTCATCCTCATCCTCATAAAGTTCTTCTTCTTCTTCTTCTTCTTCTTCTTCTTCTTCTTCTTCTTCTTCTTCTTCTTCTTCAGTCTCAATACTTGGGACAAGACGCCTCTTTCTCCCCTGGTTGACATCTAAGTCTTGTATATCAACCTCTTCATCCCCTCTATTTTCATCAGCAAGAGGTATATCAACCTCTAATTCAACATCCATGTCACAAGACTGTTGTCCCAAGTATTGGGGCTTTTCGATCTGGTCCTCTTGGTATGCTGGGTCTCCAACGTTGAATGTATTTCTAGATTTAATCTTGCATACTGCCCACCAGTCAAAGCGATCTCTACGACGCCTTGGGTAGCTTGTATAGTAGACTTGAACAGCCTGACTTGCTATCGCAAACGTGTCGGACCCTCTATACCTCCTGCGATGATTTATATCGACGAATCCAAATTGTTTATCGATTCTCCAACCGATATTTGGTGTCGTATCGAACCACTCACATTTGAACATAACAATATGCATATCAAATGGGGCACTATATTGTAATTCTACAATATCCCGAAGCACTCCATAATAGTCAAAGTCCGGCTCGTCGTCATAGATTGTGCCTCTTATGCAAACACCAGAATCCTTCGTACTGAAGCCGTCATTGAGAAATTCGGCATTTATAGGATGTTGAGTTGTCTTAAACTTGAAGCCATTAACGACATAGCCGGGCCAAGTCTTTGCATGCTTCTTCGGTCCCAATGACAAATAACGAATGCTCTCATTTGTGAGTGTACTTGGTTCAGCTAATAAAACCTGTAAACTTTAAATGTTTTAGTTGCATATATATATTTAAATGGTAGCCGCATAACATATTATCTCAGTTACTTACGTAATCTCGAAACCATGACGGAAAGGTAAAATCAACCTCTCTTTGAAGTCCCTCATCGGTAATATCGGGTGTCCTTATTTTGACTTCATCTCTAAATACACTGTTAGAGAGAATAAAAATTAGTGTAGTCACTTACCTCACCAAATTAGAGATTATAACGAGGTGTAGTCACTTACTTCTCCAAATCTCTCACTTCTTGTATGTCACAATTTAACAAGACATCGGTGAGCGACATCATACTCATCGTCACTCAACCACCGTTTCTTACTAGCCCTAATAGGCTTGCCCCTTAAATTGAATATACCTCCTTCCTCAACGTCTTCGTCATTCCTTTGAGGTCTATTTCGATTTGTCTCAACATGAGTATCGAAATAAATGGAGCAAAAGTTTGACACCTCCTCGATAAGATATGCTTCGCATATCGAAGCCTCTATATGAGCCTTTTTGCCAACTTTCTTCTTTAGATGATGTAGATACCTAGAGAGACAAATTATCTTGAGAATTAACAATGAATTGTAAAATCCACTTAAATTATATCGATTTTTATTTACCTTTCAAAGGGGTACATCCATCGATAATGAACAGATGCACCGACACGGGCTTCGTATGCTAGATGAATCGGTAGATGTTCCATACTGTCGAAGAAACCCGATGAAAATATTTTCTCTAACTTGCAAATTGTTAAGACAATCTTCTCCTCAAGTTGTATCATATGTTGCACCGTGAGCTTAGTTGAACAGATATCCCTGAAGAATGTAGACAGCTCGGCCAACGGAACCCATACAGCAGAAGGCAACAACTCTCTCAACGCAATGGGCAGTAATCTTTCCATAAACACGTGGCAGTCGTGACTCTTCATTCCTGTTAGCTTGCGTTCATTGAGATCAACGCATCTAGACAAATTCGACACATAGCCGTCGGGAAATCTTAAAGTAGATATCCACTTGCAGATTATTAATTTATCTTCCTTGCTCAATGCGTATGGCGCTATCGGCTTAGTTACTTGTCCACCAGCTCCCCTTTGTATCAAGTTTAGATTATGACGTTTGCATATCTCGGCCATGTCTTGTCTTGCTTTTGGATTGTCCTTCGTCTTTCCTTTAATATCCATAACGGTATTGAAGACATTATCGAACACATTCTTTTCGATATACATGACATCAAGATTACGCCTAATAAGATTATCTTTCCAATAAGGCAAGTCCCAGAAGATACTCCGTTTGGTCCAGTTATGGCTTTGTCCGAACCCCTCGACACGATTGTTCGATGGATCTTCCATTGCGGTGGGCAATTCCTTTACATCTTCCCAAATATCGTATCCCGACAATCTGGCAGGAGGTTCAGAAAATTCTTGTTTTCCATATCTGAACGCGTCCTTGTTCTTTCGCCAAGGATGTCTCGTTGGCAGAAATTGACGGTGACAGTCAAAGAAAGAAGTTTTTCCTCCACGTCTAAGGCGAAACGCCTTACTATTTTCCATACATATCGGACAAGACATGTTGTCGTGCGTACTCCATCCCGACAGCATACCGTATGCTGGAAAATCATTGATTGTCCACATGAGTGAAGCTCTCATCTGAAAGTTTTGTTTTCTGGAAATATCATAGGTCGTGACGCCGATCTCCCACAACTGTTTCAGCTCATCCACCAACGGCTGTAAATATATATCGATGTTCTTTGTCAGATTTTTGGGACCGGGTATGATAGCTGTCAAGAACATATAAGGAGTCTTCATACACATCCATGGTGGCAGATTGTAAGGGGTAAGAATGACCGGCCAGCATGAGTATTGAGATCCCGACTGTCCGAAAGGGGCGAAGCCATGAGAACATAGCGCCAGGCGTACATTTCTAGGCTCTGCAGCAAAATCTGGATGACACAAATCAAAATATTTCCACGCCTCCCCATCCGAAGGATGTGACAATTCTCCTTCGTCCTTTATGCGATCTTCACTGTGCCACGTCATGTGTTCTGCTGTATTCAGAGACATATACATCCTCTGTAAGCACTTCGTGATCGACAAGTAATGCATATACTTGTAAGGACGTCGTTTTCTAGTTGACTTTCCTTTTCCCTGTACTGTCTTGTAACGATCCGCATTACAGAACCAACAACTTTCTAATACGCAATTCTCTTTGTAATACAACATGCATCCGTTGCGACAGCAATCTATCTTCTCGTACCCCAGTCCCAGTTGTCGGACCATCATCTTTGACTTGTAGAAGTTTCTTGGGAGCTCTTTTGATTCCTTCGGTAACACCTAGTTAATTGTGTGATCCGATCATAGCAAGCTTGTGGCAAGTTAAAATCAGACTTTATGTTCAACAACCGCATCGTCACTGACAGTGCGGAATGAGTCTCACAACCAGGATATAGAGGAGTATCTGCGTCCTTAAACATATCATAGAACTCCTTTGCCTCGGGATTAGGATCCTCCGGATCAAAATTAGGCCCTGCCGCAGCATACACCATATCTCGTGCAAGGTTCTGCATGTCTCCATAATCCACAGAGCATCCGTCGTCTTCGAGGACATCCGTTGCAGTATTATCATCAAAAGCATAAGTACCAGCTTCTGCAGCCTGTCTTTCTGAATATAATTCACCTTGCGATGACCACAGGCCGTAATCACGTACGAAACCCTTACGGGTCAAATGATCTCTCACAGTCATCACTTCTTCGAAACGTCTATTGTGACAATTAACACATGGACACTTGATTTTGTTATCGTCTATGTACTGAGTTTTGCTCATGGCATACTTAAGAAATACTTACACACCTGCCTGAAAATCGTCACTCACACCAATTCTGCTCTCGTGTTGTCGTTTGTACATCCATGTACGATCAACAAAGTAACGATTCATGCTCGATTTGATGTGAATATCTGTATCGTAAGACAAAATAAACATAAGAATTAATAGCCCGATACCGATACTCATATCGTAAGAAAAACTAAACTTGTGGATAACACGCTAGGCCTACGACGAGGCTACTTAGTATCACAATCTAACATAATTAGTATATAATCATGTAACTGGTGGATCCGCTAGCTAGTAAGCCGGATGTACTTAATATCAGAGAGTATCAGATTAGTATCAGTATAGGTTAGGTAGACCGTATCAAACGCATATCGGAATAGTAGGCCGAATAGGAGGCCGAGATAGTCGAATGAGAAGAAGGGAAGAAAGGAGGAGCAGATGGGTCCAGAGCCATGGTGGAGGAGGAGAAGTAACATGAGAGCAGTTTCCGCCGTAACATCTCCTGGCTCTGCTGGCAACTGAAGTCCAGATGCTACAAAGGACGATCCTTCGCTGAAATCGACTACAACACCCATCAGTTCAAGTTCATTCCTATATGAGTATATTCCAATGCCATAGAGGAAGGTCAACAAACTGATGGCTTCTATGGCATTGGAATCTACTCATATAGGAATGAACTTGAACTGATGGGTGTTGTAGTCGATTTCAGCGAAGGATCGTCCTTTGTAGCATCTGGACTTCAGTTGCCAGCAGAGCCAGGAGATGTTACGGTGGAAACTGCTCTCATGTTACTTCTCCTCCTCCACCATGGCTCTGGACCCATCTGCTCCTCCCTTCTTCCCTTCTTCTCATTCGACTATCTCGGCCTCCTATTCGACCTACTATTCCGATACCGATACTTTGAACCTTGATCTTAACCCAAACCTATATACTGATCGATACTAATCCGCTACGCCCGATACTAAGTATATACGGTCGATACTGATAGCGATAGTCCGATACCGATAGCGATAGTCCGATACCGATAGTTCGATCGATACCGATAGCGATAGTCCGATACCGATAGCGATAGTTCGATACCGATAGCGATAGTCCGATACAGATACACATGGACCTACATATCTATATATCACTAGTAGCCATACTCCTCTACATACTACTCTACACTAGGATCTAGTAACCATATACTACTCTACACACTAGCTACGTAGTCATACTCTAAAATAAGGTAAACTAATTTACCCACACATTAAAACCAACCCAATCAAATCTTAGGCAAACTATTCATATGATATCAATCGAAATACAAATAGGTCAACTAGGCTAGTTCTAGGTCAAATTAGGAGTCCAAGTCAACTCTGTCAAAACTAACCTTAATTAGGCTAAACTTCTACCTTAGCTAATCAAATATATATACTAGACTTCACGACGTGTGTCTGTGTATATATATATATATTATTAATAAATTACTTAAAATTATGCCTATATATATATATATATATATATATATATATATATATATATATATATATATATATGTCTGTGTGTGTGTGTATCCGTGTGTCTGTGTCCGTGTGTGTGTGTGTGTGTGTGTGTGTCTGTGTGTGTGTGTGTGTCTGTGTGTCCGTGTGTCCGTGTGTGTGTGTGTCTGTGTGTGTGTGTCCGTGTGTGTGTGTGTCCGTGTGTGTGTGTGTGTCCGTGTGTGTGTGTGTCTGTGGGAGAGGAGGAGGAGGACTCCTGCGCGGGGACTCCAGAGTCCCTCCTACGCCCCCCTGCCCCGACCCCCCCCCCCAACCCCTGCCCGACCTCCTCTCCCACCCCCCTGCCCCCCCCCTGCCCCGACCCCCCCAACCCCTGCCCGACCCCCTCTCCCAACCCCCTGCCCCCCCTGCCCCGACCCCCCCCCAACCCCTGCCCGACCCACCCCCAACCCCTGCCCGACCCCATCTCCCACCCCCCTGCCCAGACCACCCCCCCACCCCTGCCCGACCCCTCCCCGACCCCCCCTGCCCCCTCTCCCACCCCACCCTTGCCCCGACCACCCCACCCCCTACCCGAACCCCCCCTGCCCAGACCACCCCCACCCCTGCCCGACCCCCTCCCCGACCCCCCTGCCCCCGACCACCCCACTCCACCCTTGCCCCGACCACCCCACCCCGTACCCGAAACCCCCCTGCCCCACACCCTCTCCGACCACTACGACAGCCCCCCAACCCCCCAAATCGTAAAAGAGAGAGAGAGAGAGAGAGAGGGGGAGATAGAGAAAGAGAGGGGGGGAGAGAGAGCATACCTTAGAGAGAGAGAGGGAGATCGCCGGTCGGAGAGAGGGAGATCGTCGGAGAGAGGGAGAGGGAAGAGAGAGAGTGTTTTGGGGGGGAATGAAAATTTCCCCCCCGTCGGTTCAATTTAAGTTAGGGTACAGAAATTAGCGACGGAGTAGCGACGGATTATTCCGTCGCTAAGTCGTCAGTAAATCTCGCGCCAATATTTTAGGTTTAGTAGCGACGGATTATTCCGTCGCTAAGTCGTCAGTAAATCTCGCGCCAATATTTTAGGCTTTTTCCGCCAAAATATGCGACGTTCTAGCGACAGATATAAAACCATCGCTACTTGGCCGACGACCTATCGACGGCGTAGCGACGGATATGGACATAAAAAATAAAAAAAATTGTCCACTGCTTTCCGTCGGTATTCCGTCACAAATCCGTCGGTGATCCGACGGTAATAGCGACGGAAAATTTCCGTCGCTAAATGGCCGTCGCTAAAATACTGTAATTTGGTAGTGGATGACTTCCTGAACCCGCGTCTGCTTTGAGCAGCCACTAGAGAATTTAAGGACAAAAGTGTGCGGGAAAGATGTGGACAATGTTGAGATCTCGGCCTGGGTGAAAGGCACATAAATCTCCTGGATATCGGGAAGAGTAGGGTAATCGCTGTCCGGAAGGGCTACTTCCGTCGAAGGAGAAAAGGAGGTGGCAACCCGATCCGGCCTGAGTTTGTCGGCGTAAGACATGGTGCTGGGGACGCTGCCACGCTGGACAAGCGAGCAGTTGGGACGGGGGGATAGGCAGGCAATACCGACCCTGACGCTAGAGGTGGCACAACGGAAGAACGGGCCGTTGTCAGCTCAAGGTTAGGTTGGGACTAGGGGGAGCCATTCGAAGCAGACGAGGAGCCCAAGGATGTGAGAAGTGGCGCGAGCGCCAAAAGATCGACAGGAAATGCCAGAGGGGGCGCGGGGCGTGCCACCGAGAGGAGCTGGGGCACTGCTTGAGAGCTGCTGACCGGCGCCACTAGGAGAGACGAGCGCGCGCCACCCGGAGCAGGGGTGAGGTGCGCGCCACCCGGAGCGGGGAGGTGGACGCCCAAAGGGGCGCCAATACTAGCGTATGTGGGGAGCTGGGCGCCCAAAAGGGCACCAACAGGAGGGATCTCAGGGAGCGCGTGGACTCCACCCTCAGGTGGCGCGGGGCCAAGCTGCGCACCCGCTAATGCGCCACCCAGCTGATATGGGGGAGTGCGCCAATCGGACAGGAAGTTCTCTGGGGAGAGCGAAATTGAATTTGAAATGTCTGACAGCAGGTCAAACGCCTGCCTCGAAGAACGGGCGAGGGGGCACCCGAGGCAACCAGCACGACCCCCGAGGGGGGCAGGTCTGCCGTCAGGGGCCGGGCGCCAACAGCGGGCGGTGGCTCCAAGGCGCTGGCTGATGGGCCAGCGAAGAGGTCGGCCGGAGCCGCTCCGACGATGGGCGAAGAGGGGAGCTGGAGGGCAGGTCGAGGCTGGCCGGAGACCATGTTAGGGGAAAGAGGAAGAGATGGGGGATCGGGTTGCAGCCCAAGGAGGGCCAGCAGATCTGACGGCCAGGGCTGCCGCGACGAGCACGGGGGAGGGCCCATGCTGCTGGAGGGGGGTGAAGCCGGAGGACAAGGGAACGCTCAAGAGAGGGAAGGATCGGGATGGCCGGAGAAGGGGACCTGAGGGAGGAAGACGATGGGCGCGGGCCCAGTCGAGGGGGGACGGGAATCACCCGCCGGAGACTGATGTGGAGGAGGGGTCTATCGAGGACCCCCGGCTGGGGCCGGGGAGCGCTCTCGGGAGCAGAATATATATATATATATATATATATATATATATATATATATATTGTGTGTGTGTGAATATATATATATATATATATATATATATATATATATATATATATATATATATATATATATATATAGAGGAAGGATAGGCATCCCGGCACTTTTTGCATCCCCAAGCATCCCCCCTACTCACACCGTTGGATGGTGCTTTAAGTCATCTAATCTTAACCATTGATTTACCAACGGTTAAGATTAGATGACTTAAAGCACATCCAATGGTTGTTAACATGGGGATGCTTGGGGATGCAAAAAATGAGGGGATGTGGATCCCTCCTCATATATATATATATATATATATATATATATATATATATATATATATATTGTGTGTGTGTGTCCAGATCGGAAGCCAGTTCGCCTCTCAACCATTGGATCAAGCGCCACCCCTCCCCCCTCCCCCCCCCCCCCCCGATCCGATGGTGCAGGAGGGTAGAGCTCTCGCGGCAGCTTTTATCCGGATTCATATATATATATATATATATATATATATATATATATATATATATATATATATATATATATATATATATATATATATATCCTAGTGGTTAAGAGAGATGCATGCGGCCCGAGTGGTCAGGAGATCGATTTTCCGATGGGAGTGTTCGCCATAATTACCTTCTTTCAAAAATCGATCTCCTGACCACTCGGACCGCATGCATCTCTCTTAACCACTAGGATATATATATATATATATATATGAAATGGCCTCTATCTCAAATGGTTAGAGTAAGGCATATCTCCCAAAGATTACAAGTTCGAGCAACAGGAAAAGCACATTTATTCCATGTAGAAAAAAAAATGTGAGGGCAAAAAGAGTGCAGCATGGAGGAATTAATAGGGTAGCATGAGTGCAGGTCGGATGCGAGATATATACAATTACCTTCTTATATATATGTGTGTGTGTGTGTGTGCGCGCGCGCGCGCGCACGTGCGTATGCGGATCAAAAGTCCCGTCCATGGAGCCCCGCCATAGCGCCCTACCCCCTACACCATCAAATCGAGAGGCCCTCGTGGGGTTCGCACGCACGCCCATTCGATCCCATGGTCAAGGACTACAGGACTCCGGATAATATATATATATATATATATATATATATATATATATATATATATATATATATATATATATATATATATATATGAACCAGGTAAATGTATTGATAATAGAATGTTTAAGATACAGCCATCAGACAGTCACCCATGCAGGTGGGCCCAAGGTTTTAGGGTGTGTAGTTGAGTTAGGAATGTGTTTTACTTTAGATTTTTTTTTCTTTTATTAATTCTAAGACATATTAATTAAATAACTTATGTTTAAATAAATCAAAATAAATAGTAAATAAATTTAGAATAATCTGAAAAATAGGTGAAAATCTATTATGATATAATAACACTTAGTATAAAACATAGGAACTAAAATAATGTCATTTGTTTCTATTAAAAAAATTTGATGGTATTATTTAATTACAAATAAGTAGTATATAAAAAATAAATTTAATAAATCCTTTAAAAAAATCCTAAAATTCTCAAATATTATTCTAAGTTGATTTCTGAGGCTTGGAAATCATTTGAGGGTCCACAGATCACTAGTTGGCCTAATACAATCATCTACTATTAGCACATTTATCAATATGTTTTTTTTACTAAAAATGTGTATTGATAAATGTAAAATTCTTAAACCACTACTTAGATGCTTTGGACATGTACTTGTATCCATGCAGCTGCATTGCAAGTGTTTTAATCTCCTATTTTTTGTACTGGCAAAAGACACCAGAAAATTAAAGTATATTTTTCTTTAAAAAATCTATATGTAATTCCCTAGTTGTCCATATTAAAATTAATGAACAATTTTAATTAGTAAAGTTAGGTAAAAAAGTATTTGAAAGAAAAAAAAAATCACGGTGAATCCAATTTTTTTTTATTATATAGAAGTATAGATTACATTCTAGAATAAGATGCCAAATTCTTCCTCTATGCTATGTCGGCACCCTTACTACGACAGTGGTCCGGGCTCACCATATTGCGACTCCCTACCAATCGTGCCATAAAACACCATCTTCTTTCACTATTTTTTGGTGTGTCATGATGCTATTGGTGAAAAGTCAAGACTCATCATTGTCACGTAGTCCAGACCGGTGAATAATTTCTTCCTTACTACAACCTCTCTGTTAGTTTTATACTAGTCGGTTGACATCAAAATTAAGCAAAATTAAGCTTTCAATTTGTTTGATGCAACACCATTCACTCTTCTACAGTTCAGCCTGACCTCCCCTTCCTGTCCCGACAGTACGCCTGTCATCCCCAACTTGACCATGGACCTCGAGAATTGCTTTATAAATGCCTTTGGCCTTTGAATATATCCCACTGCCAGTCTGTTCGTGACGTCGGTGAAGGCCAGTTCCTGGTCCAGCTGGAGTGTCGCCTTGCCGTCCAGTAGGCCGCGGTAGAACGAAGTGTCTAGAGCAAACGGTGTCGATGTGTCCTGGTTCATGAACACGGTCGTGTCCTGGCTTAAGTTGTTGAGTAGTAGCAGTCGAGGAGGGCACTTCTGTCGGAGTGCATTGAGCGTGGAAGTGCCCATGTTGGGATCAGGTAGGCTGGTGTTGAGGAAGTTGTAGAGCCTGCTGACGAAGAAGCCGCAATGGCAGAAGCCAACACCATGAGAACCTGATCAAGACGGGGCAAACGGAACTTATGGTCGATCAGTAGCAGTTGTGTATGTGAATCACTAAATTTCTTCAGTTAGGAAGAGAGTAAATTTTGCAAGAACCTCAAAGTAAGATCTTGAAGTTTTCTTGAATGGTCGTCTTTCCATGCACGAACTAGATATACTCAGAAACTGGGCCCGTTTGGTTTGCAGGATTGGACAACGTAATGTAATTGGCATTACGTTGTCAATCTAACTCGGATGTTTGGTTGGACCAAAAAAATTAGATGTAATGTAATCGCGATTACAAGTTTGATTACATTACATCAGTTTCTTCTAAACTCAATTACATCATAAAACCTATGTAATCGCAATTACATTACAACTTAAGCGGAATGTTGATATGCTATAATTTGGTCTTTTTGTTCGTTTTTGGTCATTTTTTGTTGTTTTTGTTTGTTTTTTGTCGTTTTTGGTCATTTTTGTTCATTCTTGGTCGTTTTTGTTCGTTTTTTGTCATTTTTTTTTCGTTTTTGGTCATTTTATGTTGTTTTTGTTTGTTTTTTTGTCGTTTTTAGTCGTTTTTAGTCGTTTTTGTTCGTTTTTTGTCGTTTTTATTCGTTTTTTGTTATTTTTGTTCATTTTTGTTTGTTTTTTGTTCGTTTTTTGTCCTTTTTTGTTGTTTTTGTCCGTTTTTTTGTCGTTTTTGTTCGTTTTTTGTCATTTTTGTTCGTTTTTTGTTGTTTTTGTTTGTTTTTTGTCGTTTATGTCCTTTTTTTGTTGTTTTTGTTCGTTTTTTGTCGTTTTTGTTCTTTTTTGTCATTTTTGTTCGTTTTTCGTTGTTTTTGTTTATTTTTTGTCGTTTTTGTCCTTTTTTGTTGTTTTTGGTCCTTTTTTGTTTGTTTTTTTGTCTTTTTGTTCGTTTTTTGTCATTTTTGTCCTTTTTTGTTCGTTTTTTTGTTGTTTTTGTTCGTTTTTTGTCATTTTTGTTAATTTTTGGTTGTTTTTGTTAGTTTTTTTGTCGTTTTTGTCCTTTTTTGTTGTTCTTGTCCGTTTTTTTGTCGTTTTTGTTCGTTTTTTGTCACTTTTGTTCGTTTTTCGTTGTTTTTTTTTGTTTTTTTGTCGTTTGTCATTTTTTGTTGTTTTTGCTCTTTTTGGTTCGTTTTTAGTCGTTTTTTGTCGTTTTTGTTCGTTTGTTATAATTTTTTTTTTTTTTTGTCATTTTTGTTCGATTTTTTGTCGTTTTTTGTCCTTTTTTTGTTCGTTTTTTGTCGTTTTTGTTCGTTTTTGGTTGTTTTTGTTTTGTCGTTTTTGTCCTTTTTTTGTTGTTTTTGTACGTTTTTTGTCGTTTTTGTTCTTTTTTTTCATTTTTGTTCGTTTTTTGTTATTTTTGTTTGTTTTTTGTCGTTTTTGTCCTTTTTTGTCGTTTTTGTCCTTTTTTTGGTTCTTTTTGTCATTTTTTTGTCGTTTTTGTTCATTTTTTGCCCTTTTTTTTTATCCTTTTTTGTCAATTTTGCACATTTTTTTGCCATTTCTGCATGTTATTTATCGATTTTTGTCGATCTTGTACGTTTTTGACCATTTTTTACATTTTTATCGTCTTCTATCGTTTTTGGTCGAATTTGCACGATTTTTTTCGCTTTTTTTTTTTATCCTTTTTTGCTTTTTTTGGGGTCTTTTTTCACTTTTCTTTTTGGTCGTTTATGCTCATTTTTTCTTTTTGTTTGTTGTTTTTGTCGTTTTTGTTCCCTTTTTTGTCGTTTTTGGATTTTTATTTTACAAGTTTTTTAATCTTTTTGTCATTTTTGCTCGTTTTAATTTTCTCTTGTTTTTTGTCTTTTTTTGTATTTTCGTTTTTTTGTCATTTCTGATCCTTTTTATCGTTTTATATTTTTTTGCTCTTTTTTATCGTTTTTTGTCATTTTTTTTTTGTCGTTTTTGTTCATTTTTTGTCCTTTTTTTTGTTTTTGGTCTTTTTTTTCCTTTCATTTATTGTTGTTTTTTGTCAAATTTTTTTGTTTTTAGTCAATTTTTTTATCATTATTGGTCACTTTTTATGGTTTTCACATTTTTGATCTCTTTTTTTGTCGTTTTTCTTTTTTATCGCTTTTTCATTTTTGGTTTTTTTTCCTTCTGTTTTGTTCGTTTGTCATTTTTTGTATTTTTTATTTTTTGTCGTTTTTTTTTCGTTTTTGGCCTTTTTTAGCAAAAAAACAAACCATTTTTCCCTTATTTATTTATTATTTATTTTTAGTTTTTTTCTTTTTAAATTTTTAAAAAAAATTAGTGATCCACTTTTTAAATTTTATGTTGTATTTAAAAAAAAATATTAAATTAGAAACTTAATTACATTACATGGTAAACCAAACAAATTAATGCAATTGACATTACATTACATGGTTTGATTACATGCTTCAACCAAACATAGTAATGTAATTGTAATTCCATTCCATTACAAACTCAATTACATTACAAATCCAATTCCATTACGATTATGATTACATTACAATGAACCAAACGCAACATTATTATGAATACTTTGTTCTTTGTTGTTACTAAATCATTACATCCATTAATTATAATGACACTTATATATATATATATATATATATATATATATATATATATATATATATATATATATATATATATATATATTATTTATTTTTTAGGTAAATTGTTTCTGGAATCGCTCCTACTGGAATTCGCACTCCTGACCACTCGGGCCGCATGCATCTCTCTTAACCACTAGGCTAGAGGTCATTTGCTATATATATATATATATATATATATATATATATATATATATATATATTGTTATGGCATTTTGTAATTGACACATGATTTTCTATTTTATTCATCTTAGGCTGTGTTTGATTGGGCTTTTCTTCCATAAAAAAAATTTCTATCACAAATTTTTCACCATTATAGTGTTTGATAGCTTATATTTTTCATGGAATTATTTTCCAAAAAAACTGTCATTTTCCATATTTTCTTATAAAATGGTGGAAAATGAAACTTACCCAACCCATAGAAAAATATTATTTTTCTTGAAAAATAACTATTTTTCGTGAAAAATAATGACAATCAAACACTCTAATTAAGTTTTTCATTAAAATTTTAAAATTACATGAAATTCTTTTCCTAGGAAAATAATTCCATGTAACTAATTTCTTTTCCACATATTTTCCACATTGCAATCAAATACACTTAGTTTTAATAATGAATATATTGTTCATTAAGTAGGAGAGTCTTGGAACTTGAGATGATATGGAGC
The DNA here is from genome assembly GCA_029216955.1 of Iris pallida. Taxonomy (NCBI): domain Eukaryota; kingdom Viridiplantae; phylum Streptophyta; class Magnoliopsida; order Asparagales; family Iridaceae; genus Iris; species Iris pallida. The sequence continues at coordinate 19,004,841 of JANAVB010028397.1, forward strand.
TAATTATTTCATCTTTAGTTTTATTTGTCTATACACTCAAATGCAATAACTAATACTATATTATCTTACAACTTAACACTAGTTTTCTTATAACCTTCCTAAGGAAACCATTTTCAATAGATGGATCATTAACGAAATGTGGACTTAGTGGCATAAACTAAGCCTATTCGTTCAACTTAAATGTGCTAGTATAGCATGTATAGAACTATATATGGGCTTGCCATTCCCAAGATCAGTAAGAAAATCAGTCAAGGGACACCACATGAATGTAAGTTGAACAAATACTTAATATATTACACTCTCATATCTAATGCACATGCTGTGTAGTACATATATAAACTCAACGGGGTTAACCTAAATAAACTATTCCAGACAGCTCAAACAGAGTTGTGTAACTTTGAAGTACTGGTAATGCTAATCTGGTGTTGGAAGTCAAGACTGTACCCAACCAAAACCCTTCATACAACATAAACCCTTTAACTCGATTCAAATTGTCTAATATTATACGGAAATAATATTTTGCTTGCAGTTTGTGACCGCGGACAAAATCGCAGAACCACGTGGCGACCAACCATTGGCCTCCCTGTTAGCACCAGACTCCACCCACTTAAAATCCGGGCCATAGGACTAATGGAAAACCACCACGTAGTATACGATTATGTCCGCGGTCACAAAGAGCGGACAGAGTCCAATATCATGTCTCTCGTAATGTTTTATAATGCCAACAAATAGAGAAAATGACTTAAAAGTTTCTCAATACGGAGCACTATGAGATGTGTCAACGGTCACAAAGACACATTTTGGAGTGTGTGTCGTGTCCAATACGTGCAGTTTGACAAGACAAGATAGGGACAACATGGAACTTTCTATATCAGACTTACCAAGTAAGGTAGCTAGATCCACCAAGTCCAGGTTGATGGTCTGGAAAGCGGCCAGTGCAGCCTGAACAGAGAAATCAGGGCCCGGGATGTGGACCTCGGACATCGTCGATACAGTCCCGTCCCTCCTTCCGGTTGGCAGAGCGTACGCCGCGCCTCCCGACAACGACACCCCGTCCCTTGTCGCGAGCGCTAGTACATCTGCACACGACACGACCCCTCTGCACTCCCTCTCCAGCGCGTCTTTTATGTCGTCGATCACGTCGAACGCCCTCAGCGTCAAGTTGGGAGGCGCCTCCTTCTCCGCTATGTTGTCGTCCGTGCTGTCAAGGAGTACGGAGGCTTCGCAGCCCTGAAACAACAAAAGAGCCATGAAGTCTATATATATTATTTCAACAGTGTCGGTGCATGCATGCATGGTTTGCAGGAAGAAGAGGAGAGAGAGAGAGAGAGAGAGAGAGAGAGAGAGAGAGAGAGAGAGGTTACTCTGATGAAGCAGTCATGGAAATGGAGGCGAAGAAGGCCGGCAGGGATCGACGGGTCCTTCTGGAAATGCTTCGTGACGACGCTCTTGACTATGGCCTCAGCTCTTGGGCATGAGCTCCTGTAGAAGTGTAGTTCCAGGGAGAGGGCTGTGCTCATGGCATAGGCTATCAGGAGGAGAGCTGTTGGGAGAGCTGCTGCCATTGGAGAAAGAAGCTTATGTTCCTCTCCTCACTGCTGAGGAGATGGCAAGTGCTAAATAGAGAGCGTGGGTTGTCAATTCTTAATTGATATTGGATTCTATAGAAGCTATGCTTTGGGGAGGAGTGCTTATTTCTTAAACTTCAGATTCTTGGGATTCTAGTGCCAGTTCAGTGCCTGGTGTGGAGGCACATGGGGAAGCTCCTTCTTCATTTATGTTGGTATCTTAGAATAAGATCGATCTTGATTAATGAAAATTCAGTATAGTACTTATTCTATGCAAACATGTATGGATCGTCTGCAGTAACCTGCTGAGCATTATACAAAGTTTGTTGCAAGCAATGGCATTGCTGTTAATAATTAGTTGTCAATTAGTTGTCATTTTTCTTTCTTAGTTTTTGGTAAGTCATTAAAGTCCTTAATGATCTTTTCTTTCTTAGTTTTTGGTAAGTCATTAAAGTCCTTAATGATCTTTCCTTTCTTTAGAATTTTGTATCTGGTCTTTATTCTAGCACTTTGTATTCCTATTAATATGGGATCTCTACTTTGAGAAAAAAATAAGAAAATTAGAGTCTTCTTCCAATATACACTTGTGCGGTGTCTTTAGAGAGTTCTAATATTTGGTATCAAAGCCAAAATTTGTTGGTTCTTCTTCATGTCGACGTCTTCAAGCGTGAACGACTCAGCAGAGTCACCTTTGAAATCCGGTGGCCACAACCATGGGAGTTTCAAATACCCAGTGCTTGCGAGAAGTAACTATGGTATTTGGGCCATCAGAATGAAGGGTATCCTCGATGTCCTAGATGCATTGGAGGTTGTAGAACCACGCGATCCGACAACGACTATTGATGAGAAGAAGAACAAAGCGGCCTACTTGGCCATCCAACAAGCACTTCCTGATGACGCACTCCAGATGGTTGCGGAGAAGAAAACCGCAAAGGAGATGTGGGACATGCTTAAGACCATGTACCAAGGCTCGGACCGAGTCAAGGATGCAAAGATCCAAACTCTGCAGTCAGAGTTTGATACGCTTCGCATGAAGGAGACGGATTCAATAGACGATTTCTTCATGCGGCTCACCACAAACGTCAACACACAAAGGGCGTTGGGAGGAACGGTAGCGGAGGCTACTGTTGTGAAGAAGTTTTTGAGATCCGTCCCCTCGAAGTTCGTCCAAATTGCTTCGACGATAGAGCAATTTGGAGACTTCACGACGATGACCGTGGAGGAGGTCGTCCGTCGACTAAAGACCTACGAAGAGCGCGTTGGTGGGAATGCTAACAAAGAAGAAGATAGACTCCTCTTGATGATGAAGGAGTTGATGGCTCGTGATAAGAAGCTCTCGTATGGTGGAGGACGCCAAACCGGCGGCCGAAGAGGCCGTGGTCGCGGACGAGGGCGTGGCGAACAACAACGCAACAACGACCGTCGAGAAGGTCAAGATCGTGACGAAGGTGGTAAATATAAAACACAAGTCGAGTATTTTTATTGCCATAAAATGGGCCATTTTGCTGCGGAATGTCGTTTGATGAAGAAAAACGAAGAAAGAGCGCACATGGCCGAGGCATTTGAAGACAATGAACCAGCTCTTCTAATGGCGGAAAACGAAGAAGTACAATCATCTCTGGTATGCTCGAACCTTCTTTTAAATGAAGAAAATGTACAACCAAGTATTTTTTCCAGTGACTTGGAGAAATCATGTTGGTACCTTGATACGGGAGCTAGCAACCACATGACGGGGTGCAAAGATTTTTTTTTCCGATCTAGACGAAACAGTGAAAGGGAAGGTGAAGTTCAGCGATGGCTCTTCAGTGGAGATCTGTGGTCGGGGTGCAGTCTTCTTCAAAGACCAAAAATAGAAGCACAAAGTCTTCACCAGCGTCTACTATATCCCGAAACTCCGTACCAATATTGCGAGTTTGGGACAGTTGGAGGAGAACGGATGCAAGATCGTCATGGAGGACGGATTCTTGTGTTAGTTCGATCGAGAGAGGCGACTCTTGGCGAAGGTGGAGAGGTCCAAGAATCGACTTTATATTCTCAACATGAAGACGGACGCTCCGGTGGCTCTGCTAGCAGAAAAGTACAAAGACGAGGCGTGGCTGTGGCACGCTAGATGGAGACATCTCAACTTTCGAGCACTTCATGATATGGGGCGACTCAAGATGGTGGAGGGGATGTCCTCTATTGAGCACTCACAAGAGCTTTGTGATGGGTGCTTGGTGGCAAAGCAAAGACGATTATCATTCCCGAAGGCTGCAACGGGCCGTGCATCGACCTCTCTTCAATTGGTGCATGGGGATCTTTGTGGACCCATCAATCCTGCCACCCCGGGAGGTAAATAATATTTCTTCTTGCTAGTAGACGATTACAGCAGGTTTATGTGGGTGGAGTTATTAAAGTCCAAGGACGAGGCCTTGGATGCTTTCAAAAGACTAAAAGCAAAAGCGGAGATGGAGACGGAACTCAAAGTGAAGGAATTCCGTAGCTATCGAGGTGGGGAGTTCACATCCAAGGCGTTCAACGCCTACTGTGAGGAAGTCGGGATCAAACGATTCCTCACAGCCCCTTATTCTCTACAGCAGAACGGCGTGGTGGAGCGCCGCAATCAAACTGTCATGGGGACTGTTCGGAGCCTTCTAAAATGCAAGAGCATGCCCGCGCATTTTTGGGGAGAAGCAGTGGCAACCGCAGTACATCTTCTCAACCGGGCGACTACTCAAAGTGTGGTGGGAAAGACGCCTTACGAGGCGATTTACGGAAGGAAACCGAAAGTATACTATTTTCGCACTTTCGGTTGCCTTGCGTATGCAAAAACAACGAAGCCAAATCTTGCGAAACTAGCGGATAGAAGCACGCGGATGGTATTTATCGGTTATGAGATGGGCTCTAAATCCTATCGATTGTTCAATCCATCAACCGGGAAGCTAGTAATCAGCCGGGACGTTGTCTTTCACGAAGAAGCGAAGTGGGATTGGGAAGAAAAAATTGGAGATGAACTCTCTGTCTCAAATCAAATTCTGCCAACGGCAGAAGGAGCAGCAACTCCTCCTGCTACGGACGCACCCCCCGCCCTCCCTCCTGGCGACGGGTTGGCCACCCCCACCACGGCCCAGCAACCCCTCACCGCGGTCGCAGCTCCCTCCTCTGTAGACGTGGCTCCCGAGGCGAGTTCGAAGTCCAGTTTTGAAGAATCTCCTCCAGTGCACGACAACTCCCCAACTACACCACCGACTTCCTCTATGGGCTCTTTGTCTTCATCAAAGAGCGGGTCCTCTTCAACTGTGAGCAGACCAATTCGGTTCCGGTCACTTGAGGAGGTCTACGGCGAGACCGAAGAAGTGGACTTGCAGTAGGAAGAGGCTGGGCTTTGCCTCTTTGCAGCAGGGGAGCCAACAACGTTCGAGGAGGCCAAAGACGATCCAAGCTGGAGAAGAGCTATGGAAGAGGAGTTAGCCTCGATCCGGGATAATGATACTTGGGAAATCACCAATCTCCCAAGTGGTCAAAAATCCATCGGATTGAAGTGGGTATTCAAGACGAAGCAAGATCCGGATGACAATATTTTGAAGCATAAAGCTCGGCTCGTGGCGAAGGGCTATGTGCAGAGACAAGGGGTTGACTTCAACGAGGTGTTTGCACCGGTGGCGAGATTAGAAATCGTCCGACTATTCATTGCTTTAGCAGCGGAGGAGGGATGGGACATCCAGCACATGGATGTCAAATCGGCGTTCTTGAACGGCGATCTGGAAGAGGAGGTATATGTCTCTCAACCCCCAGGTTTTGGCATTACTGGACAAGAGCACAAGGTGTTGAAGCTCAAGAGGGCATTGTATGGTCTTCGACAAGCCCCGCGGGCTTGGAATTTCAAGCTCGATCAGAGCCTATCCTCATTAGGCTTTGAAAGAAGTCCGACTGAACACGCCGTCTACAAGAAAGTTGTGGGGAACTCCAACCTGCTGGTTGGAGTCTATGTTGATGATCTCATTATCACCGGGTCAAGCAGCGTGGAAGTTGAAAAGTTCAAAACTCAGATGAAGGAGCTCTTCAGCATGAGCGATCTTGGATTGCTCACCTACTACTTGGGGATAGAGGTATCCCAAACACCTCAGGTAATTACCCTTTGTCAGTCTTCGTATACATTAAAAATTCTTCAGAAGTATGGGATGGAAGACTGCAATCCTAGTCAAGTTCCAATGGAACCAAGGCTCAAGTTGAGCAAGACGGACGATTATCCTTTGGTGGACCCTACGGAGTATAGGAGCGCAATAGGATGCTTGAGATACTTGGTGAATACGCGTCCGGATATTGCATATGCCGTAGGGATATCAAGCAGGTTCATGGAGAAGCCCAACACCCAGCATCTTGCGGTGGTAAAGCATATCTTGCGGTATTTAAAGGGCACAAGCCGGTTTGGACTTTGCTATGAGTGGAATGCTCGTGGAGGACAAAAGCTAATTGGCTACTGCGACAGTGATCATGGAGGGAGTATTGATGACAGGAAGAGTACTACGGGAGTTTCGTACTTCTTAGGTCGGAACATCATCACTTGGATGTCGCAGAAGCAACGGGTTGTAGCCTTATCTTCTTGCGAGGCCGAATACATATCAGCTTCGATTGCGGCACAGCAAGGAGTATGGTTACTCAACCTACTTGATGATATTCGGAAGCGGATTAGGTGCAAGGCAACTCTTATGATTGACAACAAGTCAGCCATTGCACTAACAAAGAACCCCGTGTATCATGATCGTTCAAAGCATATTGATACTCGCTACCATTACATTAGGGACTGCGTGGAGCGTGGGATGATTGAGGTCGAATATGTACACACTAACGACCAACTTGCTGACATACTCACCAAAGCACTTGCAAGGAACAAGTTCGTTGAAATGCGGGAGCGACTTCGAGTACGGGATGTGAAAGACAAACTAATTAGGGGTTGATTGTTAATAATTAGTTGTCAATTAGTTGTCATTTTCCTTTCTTAGTTTTTGGTAAGTCATTAAAGTCCTTAATGATCTTTCCTTTCTTAGTTTTTGGTAAGTCATTAAAGTCCTTAATGATCTTTCCTTTCTTTAGAATTTTGTATCTGGTCTTTATTCTAGCACTTTGTATTACTATTAATATGGGATCTCTACTTTGAGAAAAAAATAAGAAAATTAGAGTCTTCTTCCAATATACACTTGTGCGGTGTCTTTAGAGAGTTCTAACATTTGCAACTTGAAAGTTCTGCTACTGTTGCTAACCAAACGTCCTGGGCAAACTGCAATGTTTGAAGGGCTACATAGGCAAATTGTGGCTTCTGTTCTCTTCCATATTGCACGGACACGAAAAAATGGTGTCGGCATAATCCGTATCGTGTCCATACCTATATCCGTGTCTATATCATACAACATATTTTAGTACTATATTGTACATATCTGGAAAAAATTTGTATCTCATATCCGTGTTGTGTCCTTATTTGTATTCGTGTTTGTATTCGTGCAACATACGTTTCCTCTTTATTATTAGAAACTTTTGCATCATGACCAAGGATAGAGCCATTAGTTGGCTATGGTGGGCTGCAGTCTAGGTGAAAAATAACTTGGGATTGGAACTGTTGCGGCTGTTGGATTTGGTTTTCTTTAATCCCAAATCACTTCAGCAGCTCAGAGACTTCCCTCTGGCTTCGGCTTCTTCCTTCGGACCTTCGGTATCCCTAATTGTCTGAAGCAACATGTCTACTTATTAAATTCATCCTATGTCATTTTGATAGCATTCTAAGAAATTAAGTGTTAAATGTTCAGTTTAATTTATTATTAAGTAAATAACTTTTTTGTCTTAAAAAAATCAGAACGTTTAGCCCGAGTAAACTAAAATCATGGTCAAACCATTTTGCTGCTGCAACTGGCATGTATTGATCCACATTATATGTTATGACTAGAATCAATGACGGAGCCAGCACTACAAGTAAATGCATTTTCAGCAACATGCGCAAAATGTAGCGTAAAGCTAGATTTATGTCGCCAAAGGTTTTCTATGACATATCTGGCTATGTCGCACACATGTCGCTGTAGCCTTGTCTGGAGAATCTTTGGCGACACAAAATTACCCATGTCGCAAAATGTTTCACTTTCGCCGACATCATATTTTTCATTTAAAATAACCTTTGGCGACATGTACCTTGCATGTCGCATAAAGGTGATACATTGGCAACATAATACATGTCGCCAAAAACCTAATTAATTTATTTTAGTTATTATAAAAATACTTTCTGGTACACAATTTGATGTTGCGAAAGCTAACGTAGCCAAATATAAATACACTTCTCGCTACACAACTTGATGTCGCAAAAGATAATGTAGCCAAATATAAATACACTTCCTGCTGCACATTTTGATTTCGCAAAAGATTTTTTTTATTAATTTTGTTTTCGCTTATATTTTCCAACATAAATTTAAAATTTTAATTTTGGAAATAAATTAAAAAAATTAAAAAAATTAAAAAAATTATTCAAAGAACATGAAAACAAAGAGCAACAAGTTACGTGAACAAAACATGAATCCAATATAATGTCTTTAAACTTCTGTTCATAAAATAATCCATAATACAATATTTTTACAACTTAGGGGACGTTTGGTATGCGAAATACTATATAGCCGAAAATTCTATATTCACGGGAATCAAATTCCAAGTAATTAAATTCCATGAAAAATTCCATTCCCATGTTTGGTGACTATATAAATATTTCCGGAAAAAAATAAAAATGATTAAAAAATAAAAAAAAAAACGATAAAAATAAAAAAAAATCAAAAACGAAAAAAAACCCGACCAAAATATTAAAAAAAGACAAAAAGGCCTAAAAAAAAAGACCGAAACGACAAAATGGGGAAAAAAAAGACAACAAAAAAAAAAACGATTAAAAAACGACAAAAACGACAAAAACGACAAAAAACAACAAAAGCAACAAAAATGACAGAAAACAACAAAAAAGATAAAAAAAAAAAGGACCAAAAAAATGTCAAAAACAAAAAAAAATGAAAAAAAGGAAAGAAAAATGACAAAAAAAAGACGGCCAAAGACGACAAAAGACGACAAAAAACACAAAAAAAACAAAAAGGGACAAAAAAGGACAAAAAATATTTAAAAAATTACTAAAAACGATAAAAAAAACTACTACAAAAAATAACAAAATAAAAACAAAAACGACAAAAAATAACAAAAGACAACAAAAAACGACAAAAGCCGGTAAAAAATGACAAAAAGGTGACAAAAACTACTAAAAACGAAAAAAAGACAAAAGACAACAAAAATGACAAAAATCGGTAAAAAAAAAGACAATAAATTGACAAAAAGTGACGAAAAATGACAAAAACAACAAAAAATGACAAAAAATTGACAACAAGCAACAAAAATGGACAAAAAACTACTAAAAACGACAAAAAAAGACCAAACCGATAAAAAATGACAAAAACTTTACATATCTCTTGACGAAGAGTCTGTTTACTCTTGACGAAGAGTTTGTCTAAAAAATTAATCTTAGAATCATCGAGGGGGATGAGGTTAAGCCCATAAGTAAGTCACCAGCAGTGGCAACCCAATCGAGTCTGACTAGAGATCCCAAGAAGCCGGTTCAATGGGTAGAAACAAACTGGACTAAGTTGACTTTATGGAACACTGACCCGAGATTAAAATTTCATTAAAATAATGCCCAAGTGGCTGTTCATGTGTACAATGATTCCTCATCCCTATGGTGACAGTGTTCTGGTGTGATTTGGTTAGGATGAGTTCTAAAACTCTTAATAGGTCCAAGCATAGTTATACAGGGTTGACTCCAATCACCAATCCTTTGAGGACTTACCTATATGAGAGGTCTGTTGGCACATTTTATTTTGATATATTAACAGCATCTTCATAGTTTAGTTTTCTATATCTTCAGATTCATATCTTCTCAGAAGCTCTACTACATAAAGACTATCCCTTCAAGTGCTACCATCCATTGCATTGAAGACTGAAGCAGATACCGGCGCTCCTTGCATAGACGGCTTCCTACTGCTTAAAGTTTTCGAGTCTGTACAAGGTCTAGGTATTTCTGTAAACACTTAAGGTTGGATGACAAACTAAAAGCCTAAGTCAAAAATCAATATCTTACAGAGCGACATACCGGCGGTATGCTCCGGCATACCGGCGGTATACCGTTTTTATTGTCCACAAAGTTTCTGTGATAAACTGTCGGCATACCGACGGTATGCTCCGGCATACCGGCGGTATACCATTTTTATCGTCCACAAACTTACTGTGATAAATTGTCGGCATACCGACGGTATGCTCCGGCATACTGGCGGTATACCGTTTTATGGACCACAAAACGTTCTGTGCCAAAAATGTCGGCATATCGACGGTATGCTCCGGCATACCGGCGGTATACCGTTTTGTTTGCCTGAAAACGTTCTGTGATAAAACGTCGGTATACCGACGGTATGCCGCGGCATACCGACGGTATACCGGGTTACATATATTTGATTTTTGAATCACTCTGACTAGCATTAATGGCCGTATTTAATGCTCTCAACGGATATTAATATGACCGTTACTATTTGATCGGTATACCGACGGTATGTCGCTGCATACCGACGGTATGCCGGTCTGGCTGTATCCAGAGCATTAAGTGCCACCCACTCTTGGTTTCTCTATAAAAGAAAGCTTTCTCTCTCATTAAGCTTTCACCAACTCTTGCCATAAATTTTCCAAATAACCAAGAGCTTCACCATTAATACTCTACCAAGCTTTTAATTGTCATCCTCTCCCAAGTTGCTAGAGTATTTAAGAGTTGTAATTTTCGATCTTCACGTGTTAGAAGATCAACAAGTTCTCTTCTCATTTGTTTGAAGTTGGCGAGCCTTTGTAAGAAAACTCGTGTGTTGAAGTTGGCGAGTCTTCGGATCCAAATTCGTGGTGAAGTTGGCGAGTTCTTCGGATCCAAACTCGTGTGTACTATTTGATTAAATAGTGGATTTAAGCCGGAGAGAGTTCCGGGACTGGATTACCTCAAGCGAGGATACCAGGATACATCTTGTGTTTGATCTTCTTACTCTTTACTTTTATTTGTCATATATTGCTTCTTGTGCTTTAGTTATTTTTTATTTCCCTATTCACCCCCCCTAGGGTTCTACAATTGGTATCAGAGCAAGGTTCTCTTGATTTGGATTTACACCCTTTGAGTGATCCATGGCCACTAACCCTAGTATCAACACCTTCCACAATGAAGGACACTCCACAAATAGGCCTCCCCTATTTGATGGAACCAACTATAACTACTAGAAGATTAGGATGAGCATTTATCTGAAGTCCATAGATTTCGATTTATGGGATTGTGTGATAAATGGTCTTCCTACTCCTTCCAGAGTTATTGAGGATATTGCTTCTGACACACTTACTGAAAACACCAAGAAGCTTGCGAGTCGAGATGCCAAGGCTATAAACGCTCTTTATTGTGCTCTCGACAGTAGTGAATTCAACAGAATCTCTACTTGCAAGACTTCCAATGAGATTTGGAAGTTACTTGAAGTCACACACGAGGGTACTTCACAAGTGAAGGAATCCAAGATTAGTAGACTCACGCAAGAATATGAATCCTTTAAGATGAAGCATGATGAATCTATTACTTGCATGTTTACTCGTTTTGGTGATATTATTAATCATCTCTCTTCTCTTGGTAAGGAATATCCTGCTCATGAAAAGATCAGAAAAATTCTTAGAGGATTGACAAAAGTTTGGAGTCCTAAAGCTACCGCAATCATTGAGGGGAACGACCTGACAGTCATAAACCTTGAGACCCTCATGGGTAAGCTAATGACTCATGAACTCGATATGAAGGATCAAGAGGAATCCTTCATATAAAAGAAGGAGAAGGAGAAGACCAAAGAGAAGGAGAAGTCTCTTGCTCTCAAAGTTACAAAGTCCTACTCCAAGGATAGCTCCGACGACAATGAGTCGGACGACGATGAAGAAATAGCTCTCACAGCTAAGCACTTCCGGAAGTTCCTCAAATTTAACAAAGCCAACCGCTTCAGACGGGACAATGAGGAAGATCCGACGTGTTATCAATGCAGAAGACCCGAACACATCAAGAGGGACAGTCCGATGATAAGAAAAGACTCAAGTAAGTACGAGAAGCCAAGCAAGGGAAGCTCGTCCTCCAGGAAATTTGCCAACACAAGCATTTGGTGTGAGAGTGACGCAAGCGACTCCGACAACGACAAAGAGTGCAAACACAATGCCAACGTTTGTCTCATGGCAACCGATGAGGTACTTGATGATCTCTCCTTAAATACTCTTACTTATGATGACTTGGAGAAAGCTATCCTTGAATTGCATGAAGAGCACAAAGGTGTTAGGAATAAATATAAGAAATCTTTAAAAGAGGTTGATGCTCTTCAACTTGAAGTGGAAAGACTCTCAAGCATCATTATTGATATAAAGGGAAAATCTACTGCTTCTGACATGGATGAGATAGAGTCCTTGCGACTCAAGTTTCAAGAATCTCTTGTCACCATCAAGAAAAAGGATGATGAGATTCAATCCATGAGAAGAGCTTATGAATTTGCTATGCATAAGGTTCAAGATGCTAATATGAGAGAATATGATACTTCTATTAAGTATAATGATCTTCTTGTACAGAGTAAGAAACTAGGTAATAAGAATACTACTCACATGCATACTCCAAGACACCTCCACACTCATCACAATGCTAGGCATACTTCTTACATGAACACTACACACAAATCATTTTCTAACACAAGGAAAGGACCATTTGTTAAGAAAAATACTTCGCATCATGCTTTTTATTATCATCATCATAATACTAATGTTAGAACTCCTCGCACTAGAGATTCACATATGCATGATTCTTACACATCTTCTAAATTCTCTATGATTTGCAACTACTGTGGCTTGCTTGGACATACGACCAATTATTGTCATACAAGGAAACTTGTTGATAAGAAAGTTTTTAAGTGGGTTCCTAAGACTAACACTCAAGGACCCATACGATCATGGGTACCAAAATGTTCATCTTCAACTTATATTGTAGGTGAAGAGTCCTTCTCATGCTAGAAGCAAGTGGATTCTCGATAGCGGTTGTTCACGGCACATGACCGGGGATGCTTCATTATTTACAACGCTATCGATGAAGAAGGAAGGACACGTCTCTTTTGGTAACAATCTCAAGGGTCACATTATAGGAAATGGTAATATCGGTTCCCCTCCTTATCCTTGCATTAAAAATGTGTGTCTTGTTACTAATCTTAAACACAATCTTCTTAGTATTAGTCATCTTACCGATAATGGTTATGATATCAAGTTTGTTAAGCTCAAATGCTTCATTATTGATAGTTCAAATGGATCTATTATTTATGAAGGCATTAGAGAAAACAATATCTATGTTTTATATCTTGTCGAAGACACTAACAATGACAGGTGCTTAGTTGCTAAGAACGATGAGAGTTGGCTTTGGCACATGAGTCTCGGACACGCCAACATGGATACCATCTCTCGTCTTGCTACCAAGAAGCTCGTAAGAGGACTCCCAAGTATCCCTTTCAAAAAGGATATGGTGTGTGAAGAATGCGAAAAGAGTAAGTTGACAAAGTCATCCTTCAAATCTATCAACTCCGTGAGTACCTCTAGACCTCTTCAACTTATTCATATGGATCTTTTAGTCCTAGTAGAGTTGCTAGCCTTGGAGGCAAGCTTTATACTTTTGTTTTGGTTGATGATTTTTCAAGATTTACTTGGGTTATTTTTCTTGCTTACAAAAGTGATACTTTTCGTGAATTTGTTGCTTTTTGTAAACATATTCAAAATGAGAAAGGTTTTTCTATTAACAAGATTAGAAGTGATCATGGAGGAGAATTTGACAATGTCGATTTCAAAAAATTTTGTGAAAAGAATGGTTTTGGACATGATTTTGCTTTTCTACGAACTCCTCAACAAAATGGTGTTGTGGAGAGAAAGAATAGAACCCTTGGCGATATGGCCCGGGTTATGTTAAACCAATATAAGCTCCCCTAATATTTTTGGGCGGAAGCCGTTAATACGGCATGTCATGTTATAAATAGGGTCTTGATTAGACCTATTTCTAAGAAGACTCCTTATGAGCTTTGGTTTGACAAAATTCCCTCTATTGAATATTTTAAAGTTTTTGGTTGTAATTGTTTTATTTTGAATACCAAGGATAACCTAGGCAAGTTTGAAGAAAAGGCCTATGAAGGAATATTCCTTGGATACTCTACTCATAGTAAAGGTTTTCATGTTTTTAATAAAAGAAGTCTTGTTGTCGAAGAGTCAATCAATGTCTCTTTTAATGAACTTAACTCTTCTACATTCTCCTCTTCCGAGGATATTGATAACATCTCGTTTGGGTTGGAGAACTCCTCTATTGAAGATCGTCCTTCTTCATCTAACAATGAAGTTGTGACTCCAACAACAGAGTCTCCTCCTCTCGAGCCTCCTCAAAAGGATCTCCCAAAAGAATGGAGATTTGTCACCAATCATCCTAAGAAACTTATCATTGGGGATCCTTCCTCCAGTGTTAGCACTAGATCCTCCACTCGTGATCTTTGTGCAAACGTGGCTTTTATCTCAAATAGAGCCTAAAAATATTAATGATGCTTTTCTTGATGAATTTTGGATAATAGCGATACAAGAGGAGCTAAATCAATTTGAGCGAAATAAGGTTTGGGAACTTGTCCCTAAACCTAGCAATCACCCCATTATTGGAACAAAATGGGTGTTTCGAAACAAACTTAATGAAGATGGGTTAGTGACTCGTAACAAAGCCCGATTGGTTGCTCAAGGGTATAACCAAGAGGAAGGCATTGACTACGACGAAACCTATGCTCCAGTTGTGCATCTTGAATCCATTCGTATTCTTTGTGCTTTTGCTTGTTTTAATGACTTTAAACTCTTTCAAATGGATGTTAAGAGTGCCTTTTCTAAATGGTATTATTAAAGAGGAAGTTTATGTTAAACAACCTCCCGGCTTTGAAGATTTTCAATTTCCTAATCACGTGTTCAAACTCCACAAAGCCCTTTATGGCCTCAAACAAGCTCCCCGTGCTTGGTATGAGCGTCTTAGCTCCTTTCTTGTTTCACACAATTTTTCTAAGGGGAAAGTCGACACAACACTTTTTATCAAATCCCATAATGACACTCTCTTATTGGTTCAAATTTATGTCGATGACATTATTTTTGGTTCTACTAACAACACACTTTGTGTAGAATTTGCTAAAGTTATGCAGGAAGAATTTGAAATGAGTATGATAGGTGAGCAATTATTCTTTTTGGGATTACAAATCAAACAAGGACCCAAAGGAACCTTCATCAATCAAGCAAAATATACAAAGGATCTCCTCAAGCGTTTCGAACTTGACTCATCCAATTCAATGAGGACTCCTATGGCAACAACGACAAAGCTTGACAATGATGAAGATGGCACATCGGTTGACATCCGTAAGTATCGAGGTATGATTGGTAGTTTACTTTATCTTACTGCGAGCCGTCCTGATATCATGTTTAGTGTATGTCTTTGTGCACGTTATCAAGCAAATCCAAAGGAATCGCACTTATGTGCCGTAAAGCGTATTTTTTGATATCTTAAAGGTACCGTAAACATGGGCCTTTGGTATCCGAAATCTTCATCCTTTGAGCTTTACGGCTTCTCAGATGCAGATTTTGCCGGATGCAAGATTGACCGAAAAAGCACTAGAGGCACATGCCAATTCCTTGGGAAATCCTTGGTATCATGGTTTAGTAAGAAACAAAATTCTGTTGCTCTTTCAACCACTGAGGCCGAATATATTACGGCCGGTTGCTGTTGTGCACAAATTCTTTGGATGTCACAAACACTTCTAAATTATGGCATTTCTCATACTTGTACCCCTATTAAATGTGATAACACTAGCTCGATCAATCTCACGAAAAACCCGATTTGTCACTCACGCACGAAGCACATTGATATTAGACACCATTTTCTTCGTGACCATCAACAAAAGGGGGATATCCGCCTTGAGTTTATTGACACCACTTATCAGCTAGCCGATATTTTCACCAAACCACTTCCGGAAGATCGCTTCACTTTTTTTTGCCAAGAATTAGGCATTTTATCCTTCGACTCATAAATCTTCTTGGCCGGCACACCGACGATATACGGCGGTATACCGGCGGCAATGCCGTTTTTGATTCAGAATTAGGTTCTGTGTCAAAATTCGGCATACCGTCGGTATCACGCCCCGCTCCCGTAGGAGCGATCGTCCTCGCTAAGGCGTGATGCCGCACGAGCCTAGATTGTGCTCGTGCAAGGCAGTTTCATAATGGCCGATTACATCGGCGGCGACGGGGTCGTCGCCCAGAAGTCCCAAGCAGATACATTGAAACATGCAGCGAAAATTAGAACAAGAACACATGAACACAAGTCATTCAAAAGAAGCTCTTTATTGATATTGAATACAAGATTACATTTGTGGGCGCAAGGCCAAATTGCAAATTCTCTCATGCTCACTTTTCTCTCATTTTATAAGTCACTCTGCTCTCTCTCATCTCTCGTTACAAATGCTTGAACCAGCGGAAGCTTCGGAAGGCGATGTCCATACATTATGTCCTGTATAAGTCTTCGGTTCCACGCGGCCGCACGCTTCGAATCGCCAAGGAACTCCGTGCCTCGACGCATCCAAGCGAGCTCTGCGCCACGAGCTTCTACCTGTGCCTGCACATGAACACTGTGTGGGTGTCAGTACTCAACTGTACTGGTGGAGTGAGCTCCTCGCCCACCCATACAAAACCTACACGTTCATTTACTTTGTGCAGCTTAAATCCCTTTCTATTGTCTTTCTAGTCTTGCCTTAGGATCAGTTTTAAGACTACGGATGCCTTGGCATATTTGTGTATGAGGACCATCCCGTGCTTGTACCACAACGTTAACTCATACTTTACCTCTAGACCCCCTTTTTGTGCCAACAACGTTAACCTATCAAGTCGTGCTTGCCTTTCGGCCATAATCAGAGACGCAACTACGCGATGAGGCTTCATTTCCGTGTGACCGTGCCACAAACCCTTGCTGAGGCCGTGCCTCGTAATTCAGTAAGACTTAACCATTTCGCCGTCTCGCGGCCCTTGCTACTTTGATCACCAACTGACCCAATCGAGACTTGTGAACTTAGTGTCGCTCAACTAACTTGCCTTACGGCGATTCCTGACTTAAACCAGCGATGACTCAATCAAATTTGTGCAACACTATGCCAACATCTTAAGACTCGACGCCACGACTCGTGCCGAAGCACGACGCTTACGTTGAAACCAAAGCCCAACATTGTGTTTTTAACTTGTATACACCTTCAACTCGACTCCTTGATATAGCGCACTCAATACTCGACTAAATCCAAAGGCACACTCGCGGATTGCCGCCATCGTGCCAACATCTATATGAACTTGGTCACTAGCACGACAAGCTATCTTGGACCTCCATTGGATATTAGGGTACGTTCGTTAAACGAGGCACGATCTCGCCGAATTTTCCCTAATAGTCGTCCTACGACGCACCCCTTGGGTCAGGTCACACACCATCCAAGGGTCCCGTAGGCCTATGGTTCCTCCTAGGCCAGATCGGTCCCGTGGCCGCGGCAACTGTCTGAGGAACAAAATCAAATCCTTGTGCACCAGTACACAAGTTGTCTAATGACCATGCAGACTCGACCCACTTCCTCACATCAGGACCGTTTCATTGTCTTTACTATCTCTTGAGTTCCACATTCCAGACTTCCTCATTTGAGACCCCTCGACGACCCACGGTCGCGAGCATTCTTTCCATGTTATCGTATCATTTCATTCAACTCAGAAATACTTATTCGATAGTCCTTTCTCCAAAACTCATTAAGTCGACCGTGGTTCATACCTTAACGCTAAGTCCGTACATCGTGTCTCAAACCGACTTACGTTCTACGCGACGCTATCGCCCAAGTCATATTTTATATGACGGACCTTGGAATCGTGGGACTATTTAACTTGACAACCGCAGAATGAGCGGGACAGCACTTGGAATGACTTTGGTCGACCGGCATAACTTTGCCTAACTTACTCAAGCCTACAACTTAACCCGAGGGACGAGCAAAGGCTATGCCAAGCCTTGCGTTACGATAGCGTGCATGCTTTATCGAGCATTTACGCGACGACGCCTATGACTTAGGCAAGTTCTTAGCTTTTGTGTCGAAGACCAACTTTCCTTCTCCTAAGCCACAGGACGAAGGGCCGAGTGTCATTTTCAAAGCACGCCGTGCACCAACTCTAGGCCGACCGTGGGACATTTTCCATGTTCTAACTCATTTTGACCCGTCGGGATTATTTCCTTAGCTATGTGGATTCGTCTCTTTTATTTTCAAGCCTATTGTGCAAGTTGAAAACATACGTTTTATTATGTAAAGGCAAAGATGAGGCAAGTTCACCGAAACTATCCCACCTGAGCGAGCGGTCGCCTTGACCGAGCGATGTCTTCGAGTAGCCGTTGCAAGGCTAAGTCCGAACGCCGTCAGCGTTTCGATTCCTCCGATTGACTTCGTGGGACGGGGCACTACATCATACACCACTCAGAATAAGTCTCGTCCTCGAGACTTTCCTGAATGCAAGCCATAATACCATTTCTATGGCCCAGACTTAATCGTTCCTAGACACGGAACTATAACGGTCGTATGGGGCACGCCAGAACTTATCGTATACACTTCGCCTACATGTTTCCTCGATTTTGAGCCACGCTCGCACTATTATCGAATTTTTCTTTAGCACGATTTCAAGTTCTCGACACTCTTCCATTCTCCAAGTCTCATTTCAATTCAACGTATCACTTAGTTGGATCGTGGACGCATTCCAGACGTCCCCAAAATACATGCATTCATCCAAGCCGCATGATAGAGAATCTGTCATTCTCACTCCAGTCGCATCGTGCACATACTCAAGCGTTCCTGAAATATATGCATGTCAGCCGAGTCTCGTGAGCAGGGTTTCCTATTCTGATTCACTCTTTCAATCCATGCAAATCTTCAAGATCAATCTTTCGATTGCTAACACTTGAAACAGGGCGTCTCGCCTAACCGCTAGGCCAATTTCTCGAGGCTAAGTCAACGTTAGGATTGGAATCATAGTTTCCCAACAATAATGCCAACACTGACCCCAATCCTAGGGTCAAACCAAAGTCGATAGTACGGGGTTTTCTATCCAAGCTCGCGTCACTCCGATTTCTAAACTTCGAGCATAGATTTCCTACACACATCTCAACATTCATCGCACGGGGTCCGAGTCATTCAGCAAAGCCATCCTACGATAACTCACGTTCAACCAATACTCAACAAGAACATATCGCTCATTTATTAAGCCATTTTGTATAGTCTATCCCTCGCACACGTTCGACATAATCCACCTATCAATCCTTTTCAAGTCAAGCACGCTACGACACAATCCACCGCTAAACCACAATTCATATTTCATATTCCCTAAGTCATTCATCCCAATTCACGTATTCGATCATGAGGTCGTCTAGCTTAACAATATGTTGTGTCCCGATCTCACGCGATTCAGATTACCCATGGTGGGCATGAATCACCATGCACGCTCCCGCGGGTTAATCATCCTCATCGGGACGTAACTCTTATTTTGCGTCTAGACTAGTTCATACTCGATGCGCGGATTGGACCTACTCAATCCTCAAGTTTTGTTCATTCATCAATCGCAAGTACTCGCATCCTCGAATTTTCCTTCGCATCAAGCCAACAAGTCGAGACAATCAAAGTTGTCGCGTCCTGATTTTTCGAGTTCGATTATTCCCGCGACAAGAATCACCATGTCAGCGCTCATGCGGAACGATCGCCTCAAATCCGACGTGACGCATGTGCGAGGCTAGAGTTGGGCTCGCGCAAGACAAGAATGTCGACGTTGTGGTTATCTGCGTAACCATCAAGACCACGATCACTTTCATCGAACATTCATCTCAATCAAAATCCTAAATATAGCATCCAACCGAACAATAACACTCGCACGATCGTCTTTCGCCGAGTCAGAGTACCCCCGAGTTATCGCCTATCGACCTTTGATACGCCTCAATACCATCGACGATATGCATAACTTGACGATCTTCCTTTGCAACCAAATTTCGAGTCGTACGAATGATGCTATCATACGACTGGATAATTTCCCCGACATTCAAGTTCAAGTTCGATCATTATCCCTCGAATCCTTCACAACATCAATTTTCTCAACCAATCGATCGACATCCCAGAGGCTATCGCATACACCACTCAGGGATGAAGTCATTCAATAAATCCTCAACTTATCATTTGAATCAAAATCTACTTCTTCAAATTTTCCGTTCGAACCATTCCTCGAATTCCAAGCACGCTCATTTATATCGCACCGATGTTATCGTCCCTCGATAGCACCCCTATCGATAGTCATCTCAATTTACTCAATCGAGTTCAACTAATTCTTGCTCGACACTATTCAATTCTCGTACTCGACTTTTCTAAGGTCGACGCAACTTTGGTGTATATGCCCAGCCGACTTAGCCAACCGTGCTTACGCAAACCATCTTTTGTTTCTTGTCAAAAACTGTTTTCCTATGTTTTGCAAAAATAGTTAGACTTATTGTATGGACATCCCATGGGACAATTGAGAGAGAGCGCACCAACGATATCAACTTGCGAAAGCAACAGAGTCAAAGAATTCAATCGATAGTCCAAGAACGTAAAGCCGTGCTTTGATACCATTATGTCACGCCCCGCTCCCGTAGGAGCGATCGTCCTCGCTAAGGCATGATGCCGTACGAGCCTAGATTGCGCTCGTGCAAGGCAGTTTTATAACGGTCGATTACATCGACGGCGACTGGGTCGTCGCCCAGAAGTCCCAAGTAGATACATTGAAACATGCAGCGAAAATTAGAACAAGAACACATGAACACAAGTCATTCAAAAGAAGCTCTTTATTGATATTGAATACAAGATTACATTTGTGGGCGCAAGGCCAAATTACAAATTCTCTCATGCTCACTTTTCTCTCATTTTATAAGTTACTCTGCTCTCTCTCATCTTTCATTACAAATGCTTGAACTAGCGAAAGCTTCGGAAGGCGATGTCCATACATTATGTCATGTATAAGTCTTCGGTTCCACGCGGCCGCACGCTTCGAATCACCAAGGAACTCCATGCCTCGACGCATCCAAGCGAGCTCCGCGCCACGAGCTTCTACCTGTGCCTGCACATGAACACTGTGTGGGTGTCAGTACTCAACTGTACTGGTGGAGTGAGCTCCTCGCCCACCCATACAAAACCTACACGTTCATTTACTTTGTGCAGCTTAAATCCCTTTCTATTGTCTTTCTAGTCTTGCCTTAGGATCAGTTTTAAGACTACGGACGCCTTGGCATATTTGTGTATGAGGACCATCCCGTGCTTGTACCACAACGTTAACTCATACTTTACCTCTAGACCCCCTTTTTGTGCTAACAAAGTTAACCTATCAAGTCGTGCTTGCCTTTCGGCCAAAATCAGAGACGTAACTACGCGATGAGGCTTAATTTCCGTATGACCGTACCACAAACCCTTGCTGAGGCCGTGCCTCGCAATTCAGTAAGACTTAACCATTTCGCCGCCTCGCGGCCCTTGCTACTTTGATCACCAACTGACCCAATCGAGACTTGTGAACTTAGTGTCGCTCAACCAACTTGCCTTACGGCAATTCCTGACTTAAACCCGCGACGACTCAATCAAACTTGTGCAACACTATGCCAACATCTTAAGACTCGACGCCACGACTCGTGCCGAAGCACGACGCCTACGTTGAAACCAAATCTTAGGCCCAACATTGTGTTTTTAACTTGTACACACCTTCAACTCAACTCCTTGATATAGCGAACTCAATACTCGACTAAATCCAAAGGCACACTCGTGGATTGCCGCCATCGTGCCGACATCTATATGAACTTGGTCACTAGCATGACAAGTTATCTTGGACCTCCATTGGATATTAGGGTACGTTCGTTAAACGAGGCACGATCTCGCCGAATTTCCCCTAATAGCCGTCCTAAGGCGCACCTCTTGGGTCAGGTCGCACACCATCCAAGGGTCCCGTAGGCCCGTGGTTCCTCCTAGGCCAGATCGGTCCCGTGGCCGCGGCAATCGTCTGAGAAACAAAATCAAATCCTTGTGCACCGGTACACAAGTTGTCCAATGACCATGCAGACTCGACCCACTTTCTCACATTAGGACTGTTTTATTGTCTTTACTATCTCTTGAGTTCCACATTCCAGACTTCCTTATTTGAGACCCCTCGATGATCCACGGTCGTGAGCATTCTTTCCATGTTACCGTATCATTTCATTCAACTCAGAAATACCTATTCGATAGTCTTTTCTCCAAAACTCATTAAGTCGACCGTGGTTCATACCTTAACACTAAGTCCGTACATCGTGTCTCAAACCGACTTACGTTCTACGCGACGCTATCGCCCAAGACATATTTTATATGACGGTCCTTGGGATCGTGGGACTATTTAACTTGGCAACCGCAGAATGAGCGGGACAGCACTTGGAATGACTTTGGTCGACCGGCATAATTTTGTCTAACTTACTCAAGCCTACAACTTAAGCCGAGGGACGAGCAAAGGCTATGCCAAGCCTTGCGTTACGATAGCGTGCATGCTTTACCGAGCATTTACGCGACGACGCCTATGACTTAGGCAAGTTCTTAGCTTTTGTGTCGAAGACCAACTTTTCTTCTCCCAAGCCACGGGACGAAGGGCCGACTGTCATTTTCAAAGCACGCCGTGCACCAACTCTAGGCCGACCGTGGGACGTTTTCCATGTTCTAACTCATTTCGACCCGTCGAGATTATTCCCTTAGCTATGTGGATTCGACTATTTTATTTTCAAGCCTATTGTGCAAGTTAAAAACATGCATTTTATTATGTGAAGGCAAAGATGAGGCAAGTTCACCGAAACTACCCCTCCTGAGCGAGCGGTCGCCTTGACCGAGCGATGTCTTCGAGTAGCCGTTGCAAGGCTAAGTCCGAACGCCGTCAGCGTTTCGATTCCTCCGATTGACTTCGCGGGACGGGGCACTACAGTCGGCATACGTCGGCATACTGACGGTATGCCGGTTCACGGCGGACAGCTTTTTCAAGTCAACATCCGGGCCCACTTTTCCTTTTTTCCCTCTTTATTCCCTCTTTCCCTCATTAATACCCTTCCCATCCATCACTTCCACATTTATTATCCCTCTCCTCTTCCCCATATCCTAACTTTCCATCACATTAACTTCCCCTCTCTTCATCTTTCCCATTACTTCTCTTTTCTCTCCATTATCCTCATTTCCAACCCACAAACCTCTCCACTTCTCTCTATAACCGTTCCCCCCTTCCCCTTCCCAACAACACCTTAAAAACCCTCTTTTCTTCTTCATTCTCTATCCTTCTCTCATCCACACCTCAAACCCTAACCTCCTCCAACTTTCTTCCTTTCCTCCATGGCCAATCCCAAGCGTCCCCGCTCCTCCTCCACCTTTTTCAATCCCTTCACTCCGGTGGCTCTCCCTCATGGATATGATCAGCGGGTATTCACCTTCTCCTTAGTGTCCGAGACTTGGTTTCAACACTTCGTCCACCATAACGTCTTCAAGGGCCATGCAATCAACTGGAATATCTTCCCCGGCCATGTCCCTCTATTCGACGAGGCCGGACTATCTTGCCTCCTTCGGCGTCAGATGCCCATCTACCCCGCCGCCGTCCGTCTCTTCTACTGTAACATGGTCCCGAACAACGAGCACGGTGCCATACAGACGATGGTCAACGATCGTCATTTTCGTCTCACGGCTCGGGACATCGGCAACATCCTCGGCGTCCCGGACAGAGGCGAAGCTCTGCCGGCCTTGGCTGCTCTTCACTCTTCGGCGGAGACCCCCTTCGACAAATTCTGCCACATCATTTGCAAGGGCCCTAACCCTCCTGCTATCCCTGCTATTTTCGCTCAACTGGTACCATTTTACTACGAGCTCCATAGGATTGTATGCCACACACTCTATCCTAAGGGCGGAAACTATGATGCCATTACCGGCGACGCCCTGGTGTGCATGTACTACCTCTATGCAAGGAAGTCTTGGTCCTTCCCCAAGTCTCTCCTTCATGCCTTCAAAGGCGTCATGCCAGCGAGGAAGCAGAATCTTTATTACGGCTCCTTCATCACTCTCATTCTGGAAGCCATGCAAGTCGACCTCTTCCTCTGTTCCTCGGACGGCGTCCCATCCTACCTCGTTGTTTTCCGCTCCGCTAGTGGTGCCTCGACGTCTCGTGCTTCCTCCTCCCAAGAGCCGTCGGCTTCTGCTCCTGCTGCACCTGCCGCTACTCCTCATGCCTCTAGCCGCTACATGCCGCTGACTCAGCAGCACTTCGACATGCGTATGGCTCAGGCGGAGGAGCAGATGCGTGCCCATACTCGTGGCCTTGGCAACCTGATTCAGTCCCGCTTCCATGACCAGGCCTATTTCATTCAGCGCACTCTTCAGGACCGGGACATGTTTCTGGATCTGAATCTTCAGGATCCAATGTACCAGGCCTCCCGCTTTACCGATCCCAATGCCTATGGTTTCATGTACCAGGATGGCATTGATCCTTTTGGTGCTTTTCACCAGGCTCATGATGGTGGGGATGATCCGGCTGACGAGTAGGGGTTGCTTCCTTTTGATGGTGGTGTCGAATAAATGAGTGTTTTAGTTTCTTATGTTTGTTTTTATTATGTCTTTTGCGGTCCTTCGGGGACCTATGTTTGGTTGGTTCTAGTAGTTTGCAGTCCTACGGGGACTTGATATCTGTCTTTCTTATGTTGCTAAACTCTCGTAGAGGAGAGTCTTTTTAATATGTCTTATGTAGTATGGGTGTCCTGCATGTATCACTGTTTCAACTTTTATCTAAATACATGCTTTTATCTATGATATTGTGCTCCACATTTATGACTATTTTTTATTATCATCATTATTTTTTCCATCTTTGACTAAGTGACAAAGGGAGAGAAAACATGTTGAGGGGGAGTTATCTACCTACGGAGGAGTTACTCCCTGAAGATGTTATCTCTCTATTTTGTCAATTATCAAAATAGAGGAGATTGTTGGCACATTTTATTTTGATATATTAACAGCATCTTTGCAGTTTAGTTTTCTATGTCTTCAGATTCATATCTTCTCAGAAGATCTACTACATAAAGACTATCCCTTCAAGTGCTACCATCCATTGCATTGAAGACTGAAGCAGATACCGGCGCTCCTTGCATAGACGGCTTCCTACTGCTTAAAGTTTTCGAGTCTGTACAAGGTCTAGGTATTTCTGTAAACACTTAAGGTTGGATGACAAACTAAAAGCCTAAGTCAAAAATCAATATCTTACAGAGTGGCATACCGGCGGTATGCTCCGGCATACCGGCGGTATACCGTTTCTATTGTCCACAAAATTTTTGTGATAAACTGTCGGCATACCGGCGGTATGCTCCGGCATACCGGCGGTATACCGTTTTTATCGTCCACAAACTTACTGTGATAAATTGTCGGCATACCGACGGTATACCGTTTTGTGGACCACAAAATGTTCTGTGCCAAAAACGTCAGCATACCGATGGTATGCTCCGGCATACCGGCGGTATACCGTTTTGTTTGCCTGAAAATGTTCTGTGATAAAACGTCGGTATACCGTCGGTATGCCGCGGCATACCGACGGTATACCGGGTTACATATATTTGATTTTTGAATCACTCTGACTAGCATTAATGGCCGCATTTAATGCTCTCAATGGATATTAATATGACCGTTACAATTTGACCGGTATACCTACGGTATGCCGCTGTATACCGACGGTATACCGGTCTGGCTGTATCCAGAGCATTAAATGCCACCCACTCTTGGTTTCTCTGTAAAAGAAAGCTTTCTCTCTCATTAAGCTTTCACCAACTCTTGCCATAAATTTTCCAAATAACCAAGAGCTCCACCATTAATACTCTACCAAGCTTTTAATTGTCATCCTCTCCCAAAGTGCTAGAGTATTTAAGAGTTGTAATTTTTGATCTTCACGTGTTAGAAGATCAACAAGTTCTCTTCTCATTTGTTTGAAGTTGGCGAGCCTTCGTAAGAAAACTCGTGTGTTGAAGTTGGCGAGTCTTCGGATCCAAACTCGTGTTGAAGTTGGCGAGTTCTTCGGATCCAAACTCGTGTGTACTATTTGATTAAATAGTGGATTTAAGCCGGAGAGAGTTCCGGGACTGGATTACCTCAAACGAGGATACCAGGATACATCTTGTGTTTGATCTTCTTACTCTTTACTTTTATTTGTCATATATTGCTTCTTGTGCTCTAGTTATTTTTTATTTTCCTATTCACCCCCCCCCCCCCCCTCTAGGGTTCTACAAGATCGTGACGACTGCAACTATAGGACATGACGATCCTAAACAACTCTCATGAATATAAAAAAAGTGCGCATGGCCAATCAAACGCGCTATCCGATAGACTCAAGAACCTCTAGCATACTATGTGTGCTATTTTCTGAATCTGGTTCAAAAAATCTGATTCAAGACGTAGTCCATGAAGCACTTCTTCAGATGAGGACAATAGTCACTAAGTGAGGTTCAAGGCTGTAGTCTATCTTATCTATGAATAGTATATCATTGTCCAGAAATTCTTCATCTTTACTCTTTTTGAATATTGGTAGCTTAATTTGGTCTAAAAAATTGATTTTTTGGGAAAGATTGTTGTAGTTGGTGAAAAAATCATTTTTTCTCCATATTATTATCTCCTTTATCCACATTAAAATTCTATCATGAATCATTTCTTTAACCCCCTAAAACGGTCACATTAGTATTCATTATCACATCTTTATTCCTATTGAATCATGTTGAAAGATTATTCATATATTGTTTTGTGACATGATTCCTATATATACATATCTCCTTTATGTTGTTGAAAAGGAGAAAAAAAGGTTTCCACCCTCTAAAAATTATGCCTAATTCATTCAATTTTCAATCATCCACTTCCATTCTAATTCTTTATATCTTCTGGGCAAAGCTAAGTTCGGGTCAATCTTTCCGAGTCGTGTGCGACGACGGGATACCGGTAGAGCGAGGGTTTTACCACTAGGAGCATTCGGACAAAGTCTGCACATAGACCCGAATCAACTCTTAGGACAGTGCTTCGTGCGCGACTTCTCCGGAGATCGACAACTTTAATTTTATTTATTTTTGTTTACAAAATTTTGAAGATAAAGGCAAATATATCCAACAATATAGTCATTGAAATACTTTTGTGTTTGAACTGATAACACCACTCTATTGGATTGGATCTGGACAATGGAAAGTCATGACACTGAGTTGGTACTTGGTAGCTATATACTTACATGAGAGGGCCTTGCAATAAAATCTTGACATGCAGTTGACTATAGCTTGTAGGTAGACCTAAAATTTTGCCTACCTATCTAGTTTAACCTAGTGCAACCAAAAAATATTCAATAAATTTTTGTACATTAAAAAAAATATAGACGAAGAGAGGTAAGAAATTGCAATTTGGATCAGGCCCTATAGTGGGTCCCTGAATAAGGGTTCTTTCACCTATATGATTTTCATGCTCTACAATGCAAACTAAATTTAGTGCGTCACTTCCTCTTTGTCCATCCTCCTCTTCCTAAGATTTTTTTTTTTTTTTTAATGTCCGACGACGAGACTTTGTGCATGTTACATTGTATGTATGTTAGACTCACTGTCCGAAACATTCACCAAATAAATAAAAGAAATAATACGTCCATGTGGTTCGATCCACTGATCTTTTGCCATCCAATCGGAATCTTATACTCTCTTCGGTAACCACAAAGTCACTCGAGAAGTTCCTTCTTTTACGCTTGCTTGGCTTTATGATGCTGCTTTTGAAGAACTAATCATCTTCTATCTTAACAAGGCTTCTCTTGCAAGAGCGTAGGGTTAAGAATTTTCTTTTCCCCTCTGCTTTCATCGATTGGTTCCTTCTTGTTTATTACATACTAGCAGTTTTCATGCTTCCTTCAATTTCCACATGCAAACTTCCATGTAAATATTGTCCATGAATTTTGATCACAAGTTCACTAGTACACATTCGATTGGCATCTATCGACATATTTTGTTGATAGCTGACAGACTCAAAAGACTAAAGTGCCTTCTTTTCTGGTGCCCATGATCCCAGTCCTCAAGTTTCTCAAGTATTCCCATGCAAAGCACCATGCATGCAGAACAGTATCAACCACTTTACAACGTCACAAACTTGGCTTTTACTTATTCTCCATTTCTCCACAAATATTAACTCTATCTCCAGCTCAGAACATCTAGTTGCACAGTTGCACTAGAAAACTTGATTCTGGAGACATAGTTCTTCCTAGAAACTTTATTCCTTCCCCTCCTTTCAACCCAAACTATATATACAAAGTTGACAAGCCTATATATATGTGTGTGTATGTTCCCCTCACAATTACATACTCACCAGACCAAGCCATCCAACCGTGTCAACCATGTACCAACTGCCAATCCAATCCCGACCCGACCCGACACGAAACCAACGACATGCCCGAACCCGACACTATGCCCACCTTGTCCAAGAAAGCCTGACCTCCCGGTTCGCAAAATGCGTGTGCTCAATCTTCCTCACGCTTCTGCTACTAGTCGGCGTGATCTTCTTCGTCCTCTGGCTCAGCCTGCGGCCGCACCGTCCCCGGTTCTACCTCAACTCCTTCTCGCTAGCCGGACCCAACTCCCCCATCGTGTTCAACGTGTCCGACCGCAACCCGAACCAGAACATCGGCATATACTACGGCGAAATGACCGGCTCCGTCTACTACAAGGACAGCCTGATCGCGTCCGGTCCGGTCATGTACCCGTTCTACCAGTCGTCCAAGAATACGACACTGATACAGGGGCAGCTGTCATCCACTGCGTCCGACACGGTGGCCAGCCAGCTGTCGGCCGACGAGGGGGCCGGCCGGATCGCGCTGCGGTTCGAGCTGCAGTCCACCATCCGGTTCAAGGTGAACATGTGGGACTCTCACCACCATAACATGCATGTGAGCTGCGATTTCATTCTGGGAGGTGATGGGAATTTGCTTCCTCAGTTTGTGAATGAAAGGTGTTCTATATACTTTTGAGGTTGTGGGCGCTTAATTTGATTTGTGTATTTGTTTGGAAGGTTTGAGTGAAGATTGTTTTAAAGCTTAAATTATTTGTCAATGGAATTTGTTTGTAAAGCATTACAATAAAATGCCATTTAAAGAACATGCATGCATGCATAATTCAAGGAGCAATTGATCATGTGTTATTTGGTTGGCAGAATTGATCAAAAGCTCCGCGGGGGAGTCCCCCCAAAGTTCCGCCCCTCCTATACGATCGGATCAGGGTGTCCCCGTGGGACCCGCACTCGTGTCCGTTCGATCCGATGGTACAAGAGGGACGGAGTTTCTGCGGGACTCCGTGAGAAGAACTTCTGATCCGGATATATATTTGGAATCAGATAATTGTATTATTATGAGACAGAAAAAATAAGTTACATCCATCAGGGGAGGTCTGCAATTAAGCCCATCCCCTTCACATCATAATCTACGTTATGTATAATGTCTACAAGAGCTATCTTCTTACCATGAAATACCATGTTGTTTCGTTCCCTCCATATATGCCATACAGCCGAAGCTGACCTTGCATGTGCAATCCTTCCGGAACCAATTAGGACCTCTTCTCCTGTCGTTCCCTCGCCAAACCCGCAGACGCTGCATAGCACCTTCAATATCTTCCACATTCCTAGCCTGCAACCCCAGTCTGGATTGTTGCAAGTGCCATACTCCTTTGGATACGACACATTCGAAGAACAAATGCCCGATAGATTCCACTTCTTGCTGACAAAGCGGACATGAGGGGTCTTCTATCTGGATGCCAAATCTTTGAAGTCGATTCTTTAGTTAGAAGGCGTTTAAGTACAAGTTTTTATAAACTCAATGACCTCTAGCCTAGTGGTTAAAAGAGATGCATGCGGTCCAAGCGGTTGGGAGTTCGAGCCCTAATGGAGACGAATCGCCACAATTACCCATTACTATATATATATATATATATATATATATATATATATATATATATATATAATTTGTTTAGTTCCATGCACCCAGAGTGAGGTATATGTGATTTGTTCTTGATTTAGTGAGGTCTATTCTAAGTCGGGTTGAATTTGACAATTTTATGTCTCATGTATCGACTCTTAAATCACACTTTTAACTTTGTACTTAATTAGATTGTTATATATCCATGTCACAAAGATTGAAGTGGTATTAGAGCGGACATCCGGAGGGACCGGTAAGGTTCGAGTCCCCCAATTGTATGTGTGCGTGTGATTTCAAAAAAAGGATTGAAGTGGACAACTTGTAGTAGAATGCATTTCTTAATCTTACATTTGTAATCTTCACACAATACTTTATAATATGTTTAGTGAGAAAGTGCTAGTCTAAATGTGCAATTTGTTGCACAAGGATAAAAGTCCAACTTGTGTCATAAGTACTTGATGAAACAAGAAACGTTGAAAATAAATATATTGTTAGGGGATTGGTACGGGACGGATTCAGAAATATAAATTGGGGTGAACTAGGATGAGTTAAGATGGAGTAGATATGGACTAATTCTTACAAAAAAATAAAAAAATAATATGGAAAAAAAGGAAAAAAATTGGGGGGCGAGGTGGGCGATCCGTCCCACCCCAATCCATACTTGGATCCGCCTCTGGATAGGTAGGGTTGACGCTAATGGAGGGTGAACGAGACACTTGTCCAAGACCAAGGGAGGGGGAGGAGGAGGAGGAGGGGTGCACCAAAATCATATTATTTCTACTATTATATGGCTTGAAAATGGCTCAAAATAAATTGAACCAGCCAAACCGTATGTTTATTCTCAACCTAATTATTTATTAAATATTAAATTCTTATGATGGTTATTGTATGTATATCCCTCACTATCAGGTAAAAATTCCTAAAATTCTATTGATCTAATTTAAATTCCTATATAATTTAAACTATTTTAATATATTTAAACTAACTAAATGATATTATCTAAATATATATCAAAAATTCTAAAAATATATCTATATAATTTATAATTATAATTATAGTTAAATTATTTTAATTTAATTTTTATATAATTATTTAATAATATCAGAAAAATTCTTTTTTGTGTAAATGTCACTAGTACCCTATAATATATATATATATATATATATATATATATATATATATATATATATATATATATATATATATATATATATATATTCAAACTTTACCAAATTAATTACCGAACTCAATTGACTTTTGTGGTCAGCGAGGAGAGATATAACCACCTTAGCTAGGCGGACGGTCTCGAAATCAAACCGTGGGGGTGGTTTGGATGCGTGTGAAAATTTGGGGCATTGGGCCCAAAAGGCATACAACGTAGTTTACACAAAGTCTCGAACATTACGTCGGACATCACCAAAAAAAACTTTACCAAATTAGCCAGAGTCATCGAAGACGAACAGGGACGGTTCCATAAATGTATACTAGGATAGGCTAGAGTGGGTTGGGGTGGACTGCATGTGGGCTAACTCCCATAAAATAAACTATATAGAAAAAAAGAGAAAAAATATTTTGGGGTGGGCTGAAGTCGACCCCATGCTCCACTTGGATTCGCCCCTGAAGACGAACATCAATATTTGAGATTTGGAAAACCTCGATCTAACTCGACCATGGCGTTTCTTCTTCCCTTCAATGGTATTCATAAACCTTGGAAACTGAAGTTTTTTAATCTCAAATTTTATTCTCTTCTCCCCTTCGACCCTTACTTTCTATTATACAGTTTATGCCCTTCTTTCTTTGTCATTTAACAGGAGACCCGAAAGAGGGATCCAAAGGGAGTATTAATAGAAATTGTCGGCGGATATTCGCCTAGACGATTTCGATGCAAAATATTTAACTAGACGACTTTGATGCAAAATGTTTAACATAATTTTGTTCTTAGGTAATCTTGTACTAGTTCTCAATTACACTCATTATTTTTTTGTTGTTGTTGTGTACTTGTGTAATTCATGGAAGTTAGAAAATTCCATAGAGCCGGTGTATTCTCTATATCCAATAAAACAATTTCTTCATGGTTAGATTCTAGATTGTTCCATAGTTTTCTCTATATTTGGATTTCACGTAAGAAAATTGTGTTTGCTAGCGTTCGGTTTATTTGGTGCGTACTTTTATATTAGATGTTGGTTCATTACTCCTCACGAATCTTTTTCAGTCGGTGGTGAACATGTTTCACCAGGGCGGAACCATCCTTTGGCTGGGGTGGGATCCAGCCACCCCCATTTTTTCTTTCCTTTTTTTTTTTTTTTTCGTATATTTTTTTTTGTTTTTTTTGTTTTTGTATTCATATGAGTCTGTAAATATCCAAATTTTTTGGGTACACCGAAAGGTCCCGTGAGATGGACACGCCTTAAAAAAAAAAGGGTCAAGACTAATTTGTGTATTATCTAAAAAGATCAAATCTGTCCTGCAATTATTTTATTGAAATACATCAAATCCCAATATTTAAGACTCGTGAGGAAGAGTTCTCTCCTTGACTGTACAATAATAATAATGGGTTAAAAAACAGGTCGGGCTGCACCCGTTTTCATAATCCACCCATGTATTCCCCTCTATACATTGTAGATTGTACTTCATTTGTCATCAATTTTTGTTTTTTAGAAAAGGCGGTAAAGTTTGAAATCCGTATTCATTAAGGAGACTCTTTCCCAAAAATTTCCCCTCTCGAAACCCTTGCTCCCAGAATTCTCCCTCGGCGATCTCTTCTCTCCGAATTCTCCACGAGGAACCGGCGATTAGGGTTCCTAATTTGGGAATCGAGGAGGAAAATTCGCAGGTCAGTAGCCGATTCTCGATCTATTTGTATTCGATTTGTCTCCTGTAAATGCCAATTATATATATTGATACGGACACGGGGATAAGGAAACGTGGACACAGACACGGTCAATTTTGGGATTTTTTGCCTTGGATGATTGGGGAAAGAAGTTAGAAAAATGGTTCTTTGTGGTGTTTCTGAGTTGGGATATGGATGCTAGCCCTAAATCTTGTTATTTGGAGTGGAATTGGAGAAAGACGATGGAGAATTCTTTTATTTCCTATCTTATTTGTTATCGATTTATCTTCTTTAGATGCCAATTAGCTATGTTGATCCGAATCTGTGTCCGTGGACATGGCCAGTTTTGGGATGCCCATCGTCCTAGCGGATTAGGTCTTTTTATATTTATTTATCGAAACTGGAATTTTATTTGTAGGATAATTGGAAAAAGAAGTAAAGAATGATTATTTTTTGGGTGTTTATGTCTTGGGATTTTGATGTTATACCTAAAGAATGTTATTTGGAGCGGAAATGGTGAAACAATATGGGGAATTTAGTATTTTCCGAGCTTATTCACGTGGAGTTAGGCTTTTTTTTTTAATGGAATTCTAGTTTCCCAAATTCTTCCTCTGTCTGATTAGGGATTTTAATTTGGGAACATGCGGAGAAAATTAGCAGGTTAGTACATGATTCTTTATCTGTTTGTTAAATTATTATTATTTTTTCAATCGAATTTAGGGTTTTGTTCATTGGAAAGACAAAGGAAGTGAAAATATCAATTTTTGGGGGTGTTGAGTTGGCATTTGGTCAGAAAGACCAAAGGAAGTGACACAAAACATGAAAAATATCAAAAGATTGTTTTGGAGGGGAAGCATATGCCTCCTAGTCATGTGAGTTCTATTTTCTTAACCCATTTGTCAATGCTTCTAGCAAATCATATCTACTGTTTAAGGAAGTTTGTTCATAAATTTCTTTTAGTATATACTAGAAGCCTAGGAATGGTAGTTTGGATATATGTGTGGATCTTGTTTCTGACATAATTCTATTTCCTTTTCACATAAATTTATTAAAGAAAAGAGGAATTTTTTGATTTAACATAGTACCCTCAATAAGATTCAACTGGGATCTTCATTGTGGGTGGATCAACTTAAACATGGTACATGGGACTAGATAATTGAATTGTTGAATCTGAGGTAAGGTGACTGTCTATATAGTTGAAGAAGTGTCTATGGCCAAGATGGAAAGGGAGAAGAAGACATTGGTTGGAATATAGAGAAAGATCTATGGGTTGCCAATGGCTTTTAGGAGGTTAGGGTTGGTTGATGTGTGTGCAGTGTTGAACGTCAAACACCCTGCCTTTCAAACTTGCCGTCTTTAGAATGACAAAATAGGCTCATTGGATAATGCCAAGTGTTCTCTTATTCAAGATGTCCATACTGTTCTTTGTTTTTTTTAAATTTGTCATGGTATGTTTTTTCATTGTCGACATTTTTCACTATCTTAAACATACATGCCATATTGGGCTATTATGTCAATAGTGGAGGAATTTATTATACTCATAAATTCTTACAATCTATTTTCATTCTTATCTCCCCATCCTAGCGAATTGACTTAATTTCTCTTTTGCATCTTGAAATTTAGAGAGAACTTAATTTATTAATGTGAATAAAACATGAAAATCCTTGGTACATTAAAGGAACAAGTCATGACATCCAAAGTAATGACTTCCTTCTTTAGCTCAGGCGACATTGGACTAGCATTATGATGAGCATGGAGAATTCAGTCGGTCCAATTAGGATTTCTAATGGAATTTTAGCTTATTCATAGAGTTAGGGTTCAAAATTGACTGATTGATAACTCCTCCAATTGAAGTATTGGTCTAATTGGATGTACATTTGGGGGGTTAAGAAATAATCTTTAAAATTCAATTGAGTGACACAAAACAGAACAAAATGATTTCCCAATTTTGTTCCCCCTTTTTTTGCTTTCTCGAAACTCTAGCTCTATCAATTCTTCCTCGACGATCTCTTCTCTCCCAATTCTCCATGATCAATCGACAATTAGGGTTCCCAGTTTGTGAATCGAGAAGAAAAATTTGTAGGCCACTAACAGATTCCTGATCTATTTGTAGTCAATTCTTCTTCTGTAGATGCCCATTAGCCATGTTGATACGGACAAGGGGACACAAACACTCCAATTTTTGGAGTGCCCATCGTCCTAGCGAGTTAGGCTTTTTTTGGATCAAAATTGGGATTTTATTCGTTGGATAACTGGGGAAAGGAGTAAAGAATGGTTATTTTTGGTGTTTTTGAGTTGGAATATGGATGTTAGCCCTAAACATTACTATTTGGAGTGGAATCGGAGAAAGACAATAGATAATTTCAAGTATTTTCTGACCTTTTTTAGGTGGAATTAGGCTTTTGTAATGGAATTTAGCTTATTTACAAGGAATTAATGTTCTTATGCAAAGGAAGTGAAAAGATCAAAATTTGGATGTTTCTGAGTTGGCATTTGGTCTTTAACTCGAAAGATTGTTTTGGAGGGGAATAAGATGATGATGAGCATGGAGAATTCAGTCTTGTACAGTTACAATTTTTGATGGAATTTTAGGTAATTTATAGACTATAGAGAGTTAGGGTTGACTGATTGATAGCTCCTTCAGTTGAAGTATTATTCTAATTGGATGTTCTTTTGGGGGTTGGGAATAACCCTTAAAGTCAATTGAGTGGCACAAGGTAAAAAAATGATTTCCTCCCAAAATTCAAGAGGTTGAATGTAGAATGCACGATTATGTGGGATGCATTACGGGGCTATTTGGATTGCAATAAGTAAGATGCATGAAAAGTGAAAATCCATGGACTGATGGAAGGGGGTACAACCTCTACTGGATCGTCTGATGGGAAGCGCCTTTCCATGGACACTCTTTTCCAAAAACAAGAACTCTTCTTGACTTAATTATTGCAATCCAAACAGCACTAAGAGGTATTAATATTGGTTTAAAGCTTCCTTATAATAGTTAAAAATAATGAAAATTTGCAATTTCATAATGGAGTGCCACATGAATGGAATTTTGAATCATTCTATCTTAGTAGACAATAATTTAAACTCGCAGTAAAACAACCGAGGGAACAGAAGATGACCGAATACAGAACAGAAATAACAACAGGAGAGCCTTTATCCCAATTTTTTGGGCTTGACTATTTGAATCATTTTCTCCCATTCAGCTCTGTTAAGGTCCTAATGACCATGTCTCTGTAATGTTAAGAAAATTTGTATCCTTCTTTACAATTCCTTTAGTCTACGACAGCTTCTCTAAGTACTATTCTTTTAACTAATAATTTTTATGTAGCTCCTGATTGGTGTATTTATTGGTTGATCTATGTTGCACATGTCAGCTGCAAGAGACTATCTTTTCTATTGTCCTCAGTTGGTGCCGCCTTCAAATTCCCACGAATACATGCATTGCTTGTCTCATTTTTGACGTTTGCCACCTATCCATCTTAGCATTCTCATTTTAGCTACTCTTGTTTTTTGGGTATGTTGTCTTTTATTTAAATGCCCAACACTACAGAATACATAAAGCTAAAATATCTTTGTTTCTTAAATGGCATTGGAGAATGATGTTGGAGATGGAGTTTTAGATGTGATGATTGATAGACAAAGGAGATGGATAAAGACTTCAGTGGAAGTGGATTAACCGAAAAGGCTTTAGATCAAGGACTTCTTGGAACTTGTCAAACTTTTGGTGAATTTGATAACCTCAATTTATGGTTTGCAACATTAATCCTGCACCAAAGCTTAAGAGGTTTTAGAGAAAAATTAGGTAAAGCCATAAATGGTGATTTTTGAAGGACAAGATTTTCTCCATGAATAACTTACAATTTTGGATATCAAATCATTGAAGGGGAGCATCAGTGAAGAATAATGTGAAGTTGACTATATCTGAGGTGAACAAAAAGGAGTTTTAGTACTATGGGAGATAGACTGATAGAGGGACTTTCAATGCCAACGAATGATCAAGTATTGAGCTACACATATTGCATAGATGTTCTGGATATGCCTATTAAGTGTATTAATAGACAGCCTCAAGTCATTAGGAGATTAAATTTAGGTACAGATTGGAGACCAGTAGTGCAGTACATAAGAAAGGCATATTTTGTAATAGCGTACTTTTGATGGTATATACTTCCACTTCCAGGAAGAGGCATCTTTAGACTAGTTTAAGGTTAGCAAAGGCTAGAATGTAGGCGATGGAGAAAGATGAGGTCAAGTGGCTTGGTGCACGATTTTGTGATGTTAGGAGTTAGGACCACTTCTTCCTGCTAACATTGATTTGTGTATTCATGTTAGGCAGTATCCCTCTGTGTCATCGTTGGAGAGTTAAATATATATTGCAACTTCTATTTGGTTAAAGGTTTCCTCTTTTATTAATGATCAGAGATCCAAACTCGACATACACCTGTAAGAAAAGAAACAAAGGAAAAGAACAAACGAAAAAGTAGATAAGTCCGATCTGTACCAGTGAGGGAAGTCTTGCTAAAAAAGTTGTCATATTCTCCGTTCCTGAAACAATACTGTTGATGTAAGTACCGTTGCCTTCAAATGTTAAATAAAAAATTGCCATATCTCAGTTCTGGTGTGTTTTTGCTACAGTGTGCTGATTGCTAGCTTTTGTTTGGCTTCCAGCTGCGTTTTATTGGTGAAATGATACTGATATTTAGGCTTGAATTTTTCTGGCGTATCAAAGTTTGGTTTGGCTCTTAACCTTAAAGATTGTTTTTTGGAGAGGAATAGGAGGAATATGGTGGAAAATTTGGGCTTTTGAAGCTTCTTAGGTATACCTAGGGTTTATTTAGGATTTTGGAAAAAGGACTTTTTGCAAACTTGGGAGGTTGAATGCACAATTCGATGCATTACAAGGGAGGAAGGTTGGATTGAGTTTCCTCTATCAAGTGTTTGCAGTTCTAGTAATGAGAACGCAATTGATGATTTCTTTTCTTCTTTAGTAACACATACTTCTGAAACATCAGAGCTTTTGAGAAAATTGAAGTAATTTAATACCATACACTATTAGATTCTGACTCAGTTCAGATTCAGAATCCAACAGATAAGAGTGGATTTAGAGATGTGGTCTCCTTATCTACCTAGGAAGCACTAACACTCCAAAAATGTTGTTTGTCGTGTCAGATATGTATCGACAATCCACGATACTCCAAAATACACTAGGACACACCAAAATAGATGTTGTGTCCTTACCGTGTCCTGTTATATCCGTGTCTCTGCAACATAGCTATCTACTATTATTATTGTTTCTATTATAATATGACTAACCTTCTATTGTATCTAGGAGTCTATGTTGTATTACAATTGTAATCCACTTGTAAACATGAGATGTTGCTAACTCATTCTACTTAGACATGGGAAAACTTATTAGAGAATGTGAGATCAAACACCTATATGTATTGTGCATGGGTCATGCATATACATTGGAGAGAAATAAAAGAAAAGTGAACAACAGTTGAAGCTTTTAGTAGAGACAACAATAGTTAGAGCCAATGCCATTAACCATTGTCGTTGAAGTCTCGTGCATTCGTGAGTTTGATTAGTGAATCGTAGGCGAGGTTTCCTTAATAGCACTTGTACTCCTTTATTTTGATCAGCAGGCATCTCCTGACCACCTTCACCCATATACCTGGTTTAGTTTGTGTTAACCACATAATTTCTTGTGTGTTTAATGTTGTTTTCATTTTCGTCATATTTAGAGTAATGACATTCACAATCATCCTTGCTCGGTACATAATAAATTTAACTTAAGAAACTATGGACATGGAAGATTATATAATATAATACATAGAAATAATTTTTTTTATATATATTTCTTAATGGCATTGAAGATGGAGTTTCATATTTATTGGTCGATCATTAGGGCAAAGGAGAGAGAGACCTAAGCAGAAATGGTACAATGTAAGTGGCTTAGTTCAAGGGTTCAGGGAACTTGCCAAGATTGTCGAATTTGATGACCTTAATTAGGGTGGCAATATTATTCTCACCTTAGCTTAAGAGGTTTTAGAGCAACGTTAGGTAGTGTTGATTTTGTGAAGTAAAGATAAGATTCTTTCCATGAATATCTTAAGTTTTAAGAGAATTAAGGGGGGCACATGCGAAGAATAATGTAAATTTGACTATATATAAGATGAAACTAAAGGAGTTTAGTACTATGGAGATAAACTCATTTGAATGTCAAGAGGTGATTAAATATCTGGAGTTACAGATGTTAACCAATAGATATGAGACTAGTAGGATGTTCATCAAAACAGATAAATTATATTAGTGTATTTGTATTGCATGGAATTTCGTTTCTAGAAGAGAGATCTTTACAAAAGTTTTAAGATTCATCACCAAAAGGATACAATGTAAATGGTGGAGAAAGACGGGGCTGCATGACATGATTCATCGATTTTCTAATGTTAGAACATTTCTTCCTATTAAAATTTGATTTGTCTATTCATGTTCCAGATACTGGATTGGCCGTGCTGGCTCTTATTTGGAGAGTTAATCAGCTAAATATATCTATTGCCCCTATTTAGTTAAAAGCTTCCTTTTTTGTTAATGATCAGATTGGAACTTGACATAAATTTGTAAAAGAAAAGAAAAAACAGAATATGAAGAAAGGGTGCTTTGCTGCGAGCTGTACCTATTAAGGGAATTCTGTCTGAAGAAATAAGTGTTACATTTCTAGTATTCTACATTCTTGAAACAATGCAATTGAGGTAAACACCATTGTCCTAGAAATGATTGAAACTGCAATATGTCTTCTTGTTCTACTGTAGTTGTTGCTAATTGCTATCCTAGTTTTTGTTCCAACTCGCTTTGTTGGCGAACATGGTACCGAATCTACTGATATTTAGGCTTGAAATCAGGGGAGTAAATGTAAAAATGTCCATCATGCATCACTTATACCATGATATACCTTTTGATTTGAGTGGGCCAAACTAAGATGGAGTTTCCTACTATAAAGATAGTTTTTCTAGCCTCTATGCAGTAAGAAGAATAACTGCACCTGGTCACATACATATCTGCAATATCAATAGAGGAATGAGCAACTCTCTTTTGTCCAGCTAGGAATATCTGTAATGTCTATTATTCACTAAGCAGAATACCCACGCCTTGTTTGTTTCTAGCTCCATGAAATTTTATTTTGTGCCAATGCGGTGAACTTCACCAGAAAATAAATTTGATGCTTCTTAACTTGCAAGTGTTCTTCTATTTCATTATCCATGCTGGCAGCTTCCTTTCTGATGGTCATTAAGATGCTCAAGGATGAGATATAAAGGACAGGTGAAATCATTACTTCCTGTCATGTGAGAAAACCTGATAATGCTTTTTCATATGTATCGAGGGTATGAAATTGGAATTGCGTAGGCAATTGCTGTCAACTAGAAAAACTTCTTAATTTAGTTTAGTGCTAGGAGTAATGAGATTCCACTTTGGATTTGAACCGTATTTATATACATATAACAATTTTAAAGAGATGATATAGAGTGACTCTAGCTTAATCGTGACATAACGGGCACAAACTTTGACAAATAATGTGTGCATTAGTTAATCTATTTGGTGATGAATACACATGGAAGGTTTCAAAAGGGAGGTTTTCACCCTTGGCTACACATGCTTTTGCTATGAGTGGCATATGAAAGATAGGTGGAATACTTGGTTTCTACAATTATTACAAATTATAATGACTATCAGTTTAGTGTTGTGAAGTGGTACAACCTCTATGAAATTCTTCCATAACTGAAGGGACATGGATTGACTGACTTCTAGAACTGGTTATAGTGAAGTATGAAGAGGTGAGGCATTTTAAGATGCAGGAGTGGCAGTATAAATGCTTTTTCTTTTCTTTCTCACTGGAATACGTTATCTTTCTCTTTGTTTATTTCTTAGGAAAGGGTGCCACATTCTGTGCATAGGTGTGCAACGAACACTTTTTTGTAAAATCTTGTCAAACCAGTAATATCTTCAAATCATGAGATGCCACTCTGCCACGAAAAGAAGCTACTTTTATACAAGTTAATTTGTTAAACTTAATGATATTGCTGAAGAACTAATTTGAAATTTCCGAGGGTGCAACAGCAGGTGGAACCAGAGCTAATTGGGACACCATGAAGTCTCCTGAGCTGCGACAGAAAACAACTGCAGCATCTAAAAAAAGAGCAGCAGCTACAGGAGTTGAGGGCAGTAAATCCAGAAAATCTCCTAATAGAGTTTCCAAGCAGAGACGAAAAGCAGCAGGTAATAATTGCTAGTGTTCTGGTATACAACTATTAAAGACGTTAAAGCTAACCTGTGTGACCTTGAAAGTCTTAATAATACTTGTTACTTAGATACTGTCATATACTAGTCTCTTTGGACACTCCTGGGACACATGTACATCATTTGTGTGATTAACTTTGGAAAATGCATGAATGCTTATTGACACTTCATGAAGGTTTCCCTCACTTCACACACACTGAGGTAGGGTACCCTTTCTTGGTTAAACTTGAGACAGTAGCATTATTTTTTAATAATATGGTGAACTTTAGACCATCTGCATTATATAATGATACAAAACAACATCCTGATATGGTAAACAATCACCACTTAGAATCAGATCACGCGGAAGTACAACTTTTGGTGACATGTTTAGGTTTATAGTGCTTAACACATGATAGTTATAACATAACCTTTCATTTAAAGATTTTCCAGGTAAATATTCACATATGATACTTATAAAATAACTAAAGACTATATTATAACTATCATGTGAGAAACACTAAACCTAGACATGTCATTAAAACAAGTAGAATTAACATATTCAAATATAATAGAAAAAGGATTATACTTGTCCTTGCCACGGCATGGTCTAATTGGTGAATGTTTACCATATCAGGATGTGATTTTCTATCGTCATTGTGGGATTTTGTCCAAGATCACGCTTCATAGATGTTATAAGATAGTATCTTTTGTTAATTTTTCTCAAATGTGCATGCAATGAATGTAAATTGTGTTTGACACTTGGCTTTTAATTCTTCCCTATTGCTTATGGGTTAATTATTAGTTGTTAGTACAGATACCCTGAACTATGATATGTACATCCTTTTATCTTGCTTCAGATACATAATTTCTCTCCTGTTTGACCAGCTTGTAATAACGAGTTTTTCTCGTCTGGCCAGCTTGTAGCATAAGAATTCTTTTCTACTCACCTAATGAAACATTCGTCTACTTGTGATCATTAAAGAATCATATTTTTTGCATGGTATTAGTATGCTCTCAAATTTGTAGTCCTTCAGGCGTAAAGGAGCACGAGTCTGGTGGACTGCATTTTCCTTCTGCAATTCCACCTATGCCACCTGCAGTTCCTTCGTCGGCACCAGGGCAGTCTTCACAATGCTTTCAAAAGTTTAAACTTCAGCTGTTTCCAATAGATGAACTTACTCGCGAAGGTTTGGAGAAGGTAAATTCTTCATGGACAAATTTATGAGCTGTGATCTAGGTTTAGTGCTCAAGGAGAGTCAAATGGGTATTGATTAAAAGTTGTTCTGAAGTCGGAATCAAATATCTTATACACAGTTTGACTGTTTGCAAATATTTATTCATAAACTGCAGGATAAACATAATCCTTACCTAGAGCTAACTCTGGGAATTCGAAAGAAAATATCATCGGTGGTGAAGCACCTTGATGTTAAGTGGGGTAATTCAAAGACGGCATCTGGTGAGCTCATGCTTTTTCCATATTATGCCCGGGTAGAAAATCTATCAAATTACATAAGCTGGAGTTTGAAGGACTGTGATACCAGTGTAGCTGATGTGCATGCTGCCATCGGCAGACCTGCTCTCTTCCGCCTAAGGTTTATACCTACCTCTTGTTTTAACGAGTTTTTAGGTACATGTTTCTGCATCATTATGATTTACAATTTAACTGAAATGCCTCTCTCTTGAAGATACGGGTGGTCTTCTAAACTTGAGCCAAAAGTTGTTGGCATAGACTGTCACAATGAAAACAAATTTGTTCATGAAGATAGAAATTTATGCCCTGTAGAAAGGTGTGGACATGATTCAGCAGTTGGTTCATATAGTCGAGATGGTGGCGAACCTGTTCCCTTGGAAAAGTCAATTGAATCACAGGTATAGTTTACTGTTCTTTAACTTATTCTCCAATAATTTGTAATTTTTTCTCGCTTTTACGAGTGTTTAATTATATGAGGTGTTTTATGCTGCAACTTCAATTTTCTTTTTTCTTGGAACTAGGTTAATCAGAGATGTGGCAACAGTTTAGTAAATCTATGGGATCTGTCTAATATAAGTTTTGGAGCTTTATTATCTGAAGCCTCAGCGAATGAAAATATCAATGCTGTTAACTGTGATACATTTGATGCTGATGTTGCTCGCTTAAAAGCCACAAATCAATCCACTTCTGTGCCTCAGTCATCAATTTGGGATGCTGAAGAAACTTGCAATGCATTTTCATTTCGCAAGATCACTTCTTCAAGCAAAGTTATCCCTGCTCAATTGAAGGATGCCCCCATCGCTTCATCCACCGAAAACGTCAGTTCACGTCTGTTGAGGCTTGATAATCCGGTAGAAGACTGCTTGCTTTTGGAGTCTACATAATTCTATCTTGATGTACAAACATGCAAAATGTAAAATTTGTTTTGTGGTGATGTGCAGGATAAACAGGATGATGCTTATCGAGAACCCATGCCCGATCTGCAGCTTCACACAAATGGCATAGGTTGCTCACACACCCCTGTTGGTTCACAGCTTGACACAAAAAATGTTGAAAGTGAAGAACCAAAATTACAACTCACAACAGAAGCTACAGATAGGGACACTAGCCAGTTCAGGAAGTTGTACATGAACTGGGTAAGTCTGATGCTTCATTGAGATGTTTTCAGCATTTTATCTTATGAAATCAACCGTGCTAGTATTTCAGTGTCGAATCTGATCACCTTTCTGTCATGGTTGAATGCAGCCCGACTCCTTGGGTCCGCTGGAGTATGCCGCCCCATCCTTGAAGAGTACTATTGGTGGCGATAGTATTAGCCTTGGTGCTCTACTTGCTAACAGCCTAGATGCATTTCGGGATGTCTCAATATTGTAGTAGATGTCGTTTATGTGCCATCTAACATGAGCACTACGTTGAAGGTCTCTCCTCTTTGGACAACATTTGGATTAGTAGACATCAGTCATAGACTTGAGGCTTAAGAGTGCTAATTCGGAGTGTAGATTTTCAGAAATAAGCCATTTAGAACTGGAGTAAATTTTGTGTAACTATTTTACTGCATTCTAGCTATACTGAAAGTTCCTGTCTGTACAAATGATGTACAACTTTCTTATGTTCCGTTTTCAGTAAATTCTCTTCCCAAATATTTGTACTCTGAGGTTGTTTTATAAATGATCTATTTGGATAACTTTGCAATTCATATTTAACGTCTCAATAATTGTTTTATGTGCAATAATTTTTACTTGCATTATATTTTGCCTATAAGGCCTCAATAGTTTTACTTGCATTTTTTTTTTTTTTAAGTCCAATAGTTGTTGGTTCCCTTGCTTCCTCTTTGGTTTGAATTTTATGTTGCTAGCAGGTGGATTGGACTCATGGACGAGGTTTTTTTATTACAATCCACACGCCTACACTTCTGGTTGGGGGGCTGAAACCCTGTCAAATTAGCTAAAACATAAAACAATATTTGTTTGGTTTCCGACATTTTCATCATAAAAAAAGGGCCAAAAATGGAAAATGACTAAGATGCCATTTGCCATTTGAAATATTTGACAAATGTCACAGTTATTGCGATTTATCATATGTAATACTAGTAAGAAAAAAAAAAAAAGAATACACGTTTAAGTTCTAGTAATTACTTTGAATAATACAATAAGCCAAATGAAATTGAAAACTGTTTCTTTGTCATAACTGCCATCATAGTGGGCATAAACAATGACTTGGCCTCATTTCCTTTGACAGTTACAAAAGATTGATGGGCATAAACAATGACTTGGCCTCATTTCCTTTGACAGTTACAAAAGAAATTCCATAACGGTCCACAGCCGTTGCAGCCCTGAAATTATTCCCACAATTTTCTCCAACACGTTTGCACATCACCCACAAAAGCAAAATATCCGCTGTCCCTCCCTCTAGAGAACCCCTTGCATTCCCTCCGGCACTGCGCTCCATGCATGCAGGCAGGCATGTCCACTTGCCAAAGCTTCTCCCTCTGGCTCCTCCAAGTCCTCGTCATCTCCGGCCTCCTCGTCTTCTTCCTCTGGCTCATCCTCCGCCCGTCGAGCCCCAGCTATAGCATCGTCGACTTCTCGGTCCCCACCAACGCCACCACCAGCAGCAGC
Source organism: Iris pallida (assembly GCA_029216955.1). Classification (NCBI taxonomy): domain Eukaryota; kingdom Viridiplantae; phylum Streptophyta; class Magnoliopsida; order Asparagales; family Iridaceae; genus Iris; species Iris pallida. The sequence continues at coordinate 19,049,742 of JANAVB010028397.1, forward strand.
AGCAGCAGCGGCACGATATCCTTCAGCCTCGAGGCCTCCAACGACAACAGGGGCGGAAGGGTGTACTACGACGACGTCAACGTCACGATGTACTTCGAGAACCGCGGCATCGGCGCGGCCGCGCTGCCTTCGTTCTCCCAGGGGCACGAGAGGACCACGGGGGTGACGGGGGACGTGGCGGTCGAGGAGGGGCCGCTGAGGGAGGTGGCCCGGGCGGCCCGGAAAGGGACGGCGGCGTTGAAGGTGGGGCTGGCGGCGACGGTGAGGTACCGCGTGTGGAAGTGGAGGAGCAAGGCGCACTGCATGCTGATGGAGGCGCGCGTAGAGGTCGGGAGAGACGGGAAGATGTCGTCCAAGAAGAAGATCAACATGCTCACTCGCAGAAGGTGGAGGAAGGTCTTGTGATCAAGCATCCAACCATTAATAGTGTTCTTATATTTTCTCGGTCCAAAAAAATATATTTATTCAATACTATTTCTGAGACATTCGGAGATGCTTAACAGTGGAGATTTCGATCTCTATATATATTCTCTTATATTTTGTTTTAGTAGGCATTTTGACTGATCTAGTTTTCTTCTATGTAATATTTCGATAAATATAATCATTTGAAGAAATAACAAAATTGAGTTGGCATGAATCTTAATTTCATGCAAATTTCTCTTTAATTTTTTAATTTTCTTTGTATAACATACGAGATTAAGGTTGGTCTGATGGCTGATAATGCGTCTTAGATTTTATGGGATGCTCATAACTGTATTTTGACATAAATTTGGCAATATTAAGTTGACAACATAATCACAAGGATTTTGTCAATTTTTTTTATTGAGCTTCATGTTCTCCATAATTGACCAGTTGACGATGATGATGTTACAGACTTACTTGCATGGGAGCTACCATGATCTGTGACTTATTTGGAGACTGGAGTTATATGGTTATCAAAATCTCAGAGTTCTTCATTCACTTTACATTTTATTAAATTTGGCATTGTATTTATAATTAAGTTGATTCTGGAATCTCCTTGATCCCATACTTTATCTATCCTCCTTAATTTTAGATGTGTTTGGTTACAAGGTGAAAAAATAAATTAATTTCACGGAATTATTTTATTAGGAAGAAAATTCGGTAGAAAGTTCCACGGAATTAATTTTGGTGTTTTGATTGTCGTTATTTTTTATGAAAAATAGTTATTTCTATGGAAATTGATTTTTTTCCTATGGGCTGAACCAGTTTTGTTTTCCATTCATTTGGAAGAAAATATAGATATTAGAAAATAATTCCATGGAAAATATACTCTAGCAAACACTACAATTGGTGTAAAATTTGTGATGAAAATATTTTTTATGGAAAAAAACACTCAATCAAACACAACCAGATGAATTTGACGGTGCAATTCGTATTTCTTTTGTTAGAATTTCCAATTTCAGTATATTCTTTTTTTTTTATAATTTGTTTATATACGCTTATCTCGTTATTTTTACAAATATTTTTATTTCCCTTTGTATAAAATTTCTTTATACATTCCCCGTTCTAGTTATACGTCCTTAAATAAAATTTACGATGATTCTCAGAATATATGCAGACCCTTATATACTATACAGGAATGCGAAAACTTATTTGTGTTTTATTATAAACCTGTTCTTTTGGGTTTTCTCCTCTGATTATTTAGTTTATTTTGCCGCGGACTACTGGATTTGAATAATTCCCCTTCTTGAGAGTTGATTGTGGTCTGCGGAAAGTGATTTTCAATAGACAAATTTAAAAGGGAAAATATCTATCTAAGCAAGATTTACTTTTCCACCTTTAAGTATTCACTTTTTCTTTCAATTTCGTTGTTATTTCCAAACAACCGGAAAGAAAAAAAGATAAAAATTGTAATTTTTCAAAGAAAATGAAACACCAAGGAATTGATTTCCTTTCCTTTCATTTCTGCAAACCAAACGAGGCATTGGTCAAGCCCCAAGTGTTTCTGGTCGTTCCTCACAGTGTTAGAGGAATCATTTGAGGATTTACTTTGAGAACTACGGGATTCCTGATTTCAATTATGCGGAGCTGGAGGCTTCGTGTGCAACGAGACCTATCTCGTATCGATTCTGTCAAATCGATAAGTCGTCATCGGACGTCATGTCGTACAAATGTTTGCGTTTGTACAAGACGTGCTCGTGTAATTTGTAAATAGTTATTTTTATATAACTTTTTAGCGTATAAAACAGAAAAATTAAATAACAACATAACACAAAGAAATAACTATTTATTGATAAATTACAACATAAACATAGGTTCTCAAACAGTAGAGTGCCCAACTTGCTTACAACTTTGAACAACAAGATGAGAAACAAATATCCAAAATAATATATTTCATAATGAATTATTAATAAAATTGAAGGCATTTCAAACAAAATAAAATAAATTGATGTTTCAGACAAATAAATAAATAAAAAGCTAACAATTTTTGCGGTAATTCATATAATAATAATAATAATAATAATAATAATAATAATAATAATAAAATGCAACTTGTTATGTTGTTCAATTACCTTCAAGAGAATATATATATATATATATATATATATATATATATATATATATATATATATATATATATATATATATATATAGAGGGGATTGAGAACGACGGAATGATAGAGGAGATTGAGACGTCATACTGTTAGAGAGACAGAAGGAGAGATGATTTTGACAGCGACTGCACCAATTTTTTTTCTTCATTCTGACTAATCGACATGTGCCGTTTAGATATCTATAACAATTTTTTTTTTATGCAGACTAAAAAGATTAGAATAAGCTTGTCGGACTTCTGTTCAGAATTAGACTTACATACATTAAATAGTATATAAATAAATTGGCGCCCTTTACACTTTTGCGCATGTATATCAATTCCTGGCCTGACCCATAGTTATATGGATATAATTAATATCAACATCAGTGAGTTACTTGTTCCAATAACCTTGCTTCCTGAAGTATTGTCTAAACTACCGTTGCATTTCGCAACCGCGTTAATCTTTAACCGAACTTGAGCCCGAACCTTCCTAACATCTCCAAAAGCTGTTTTTCTCAGCATCTTCACTTTACTTCGCTACATTGTGTCGACAACTATTCCCATCTTTTAAGTCCCTATCCCTACAGAGAAGCTAAGGCCCTGTTTGGATAGTCACTATAACTCAGATTTCTGAGTTATAATGCATAGAAGAGAATAAAACATGTTTGGATACACACAACTCAAAAATAAAGTTATAAAAAAAATTCTTGGAATGTGCTGTTTAAAAGTTACTTTATGAAAGTAACTTTTAGTTGTTTTCTGGAAACAACTTTTACATTCTCCCACAACCTCACGTTTCTCTCTCCTCTCCTTTCACACTCTCCCTCACGTTTCTCTCTCCTCTCCTTTCACACTGAAGAGAAAAAATTATACAAAGAAGCCGCTGCCTCCTTCTCCGGTGAAGACGAACTCGTCGACCTCGACGTCGTCGAACTCGAAGACTATCTCGCCGACCTCGACGAACTTGCCGATCTCGACCGGGGACGACGAGGTCCTCCTTGAGCGGTGGTGGGGTGGTCGACGACGGCGCTGTCGACGACCAGATTCGACCACTACGACCACGATCGGAGCCACGACGACGATGAGACTCGACCATGGCCGGAGCCTAGCCCTAGACGCCGGATTCGGCCACTACGACCACGATCGGAGACAGAAGATGAGAATCGACCATGGCCAGAGCCTAGACGCCGGGAGGGACGGAGCCTAGCGGTCCTTCGTGGAGGCCCTCGTCTCCCTCCTCCTCCCGGTCGGGAGGGACGCCGCCGCCCAGCTCCTCCCCTGCGACTTCCTCCTCCGGCTGCTGCCCGCCGCATGCATGGTCGGCACTGGCACCGCGCACCTCGACGACGTGGAGGCGCGGGTGGCGCGCCAGCTGGACCCGGCCACCCTCAGTGGTGGGTCGTCGACGAGAACACATGGAGGACTCACTGGAGGTGTTGAGGCCGCTGCGGTCTTCGGTCGACCTGGCCCCCATCTCGAGAGGACACAGGGAACATGGAGGACACATGGAGGACTCACGATTCTCGTCGTCGACGAGAGGACACATGGAATATGGAGGACACATGAAGCATGACACAGAAAATATGGAGGACACATGAAGCATGATACAAAAAAAAATGATAAATTATTTTCTAAAATTTTATCACCAAACGGAATCCTAATTTTTTTCTTCCAGAAAACTACTTTTTAGATAAAAGTAAGGGCTAATTAGTGTTTGGACCCTGGATTTTATACCAGCTTAGAGTTTAGGCCTTGACTTGTCCAATTGGAAGATTTGGACCCTAGACTTTATTTGATTTGTTTCTTTTTCCAATTATGCCCTCCCTCTCATGACTAGGGGTGGGCATACGGTTCCAAGACATGCGGTTTCGATCCGGTCCGAACCGTAAAATGTCAAACGAGTCGGTTCCTAAAATTAGAAATTTAAACGGGACGGGCCGGGACGGGTTGTGTGACACTGACGAGACGTTGGGGTGAGCATTCGGTTTATTCGGTTTGAACCTAACAGGATTATCCAAAACCGAATAAACTGAAATTCTAGAAAATAAAAACCGAAACCGAATCGAATTAGCCAAAACCGAAACCGAACCGAACCGAATAAGAAATTCGTTTTATTCGGTTTATGGTATAATTCTGAGTTGTTAATTATCGAAGAGATTCGGTTCAGTTTGAAAAAAAAAATCGGCTCGATTTTGGTTTTCAAAATACAAAAAAATTTATTCGGTTTCGGTTTCGGTTTCGGTTTTGGGTTTCGGTTTCGTTCCAAAACCGAAAACCGACTCAGAATTATACAATTATATAAATACCCTCAATTTAAAAACGTGTATATATTAAAAACAATAATTCTATGTATGTATTTTGAATTTCAACTTCGATAATTAACAACTAGTTAAACATTGTGCATAACTTTGAAATTCAATAAATGTGTGTATAAAAATTATAATTTTAATATAATTTAACTAAGATTCTAACTTTGGGTCTGATCCATTAATTTCAACCGAATAAATCGAATTTGAAAAAAAAAAAACCGAATAAACCGAATAAGAGATTCGGTTCGAATCTCTTATTCGGTTCGGTTCGGTTCGATTTGAAAAAAAAATCGGTTCGGTTTGGGTTTCGGTTTCGGTCTAAAACCGAAAACCGACTCAGAATTATACAATTATATAAATATCCTCAATTTAAAAACGTGTATATATTAAAAAAACAATTCTATGTATGTATTTTGAATTTCAACTTCGATAATTAACAACTAGTCAAACTTTGTGCATAACTTTGAAATTCAACAAATGTGTGTATAAAAATTATAATTTTAATATAATTTAACTAAGATTCTAACTTTAAGTCCGATCCATTAATTTCAACTGAATAAACCGAATTTCTTATTCGGTTCGGTTTCGGTTTTGGCTAATTCGGTTCGGTTTCAGTTTTGATTTTCTAGAATTTCGGTTTATTGGGTTTTGGATAATTCGGTTCGGTTGAAACCGAATGCGTACCCATACGTCTCGTCAGTGTCACACAACCGTCCCGGCCCGTCCCGTTTAAATTTCAAATTTTAGAAACCGACTTGTTTGACATTTTACGGTTCGGACCGGGTCGAAACCGCGGGTCTTGGAACCGTATGCCCACCCCTAGCCATGAGAGGGAGGGCATAATTGGAAAAAGAAACAAATCAAATAAAGTCTAGGGTCCAAATCTTCCAATTGGACAAGTCAGGGCCTAAACTCTAAGCTGGTATAAAATCTAGGGTCCAAACACTAATTAGCCCTAAAAGTAACCAAACGTAAACGCACAATTTTTATACTCCCAAAATAACTTTATAACTTACTTTCAGAAAATTGTTTTCAGAACAAAATTTCAGAAAGTCTATCCAAACGGACCCTAAATTTCTTAGCATCTTCGCTTTGCTTGACTACATTTACACTATAAAGTCCCATTTCAGCCATTCCTCCGAGCTCCGTCCCCGACCACGATGTCCCAAACAAACGTCAGCAAGGAAGGCAAGTGCTGCGGCGGCGTCCTGTCCCTCGGCATCACCGCGCTCTTCCTTTGGCTCGCGTACCGCCCCATCGTCCCGCGCTACTACCTCGTCTCCTTCTCCCTGCCCTCGCCGAAGGACAACCGCACTTCCGCCTCCTACCACCTCGAAATCGAGAACAAGTGCCCGAATATGGGAGTCTACCACGACGACATCTCCCTCTCTCTCTCTCCCCCGGCAACCTCACCTCCTCCGTCCCTGCCTTCTACCAGGGCCACAAGAAGACTGCCGAGAAGTGCGGCAGCTTCGCCGCGGGGACGGTTAGCGGCGGCACGAAGGCGTTCCGTGTCGGCCTGGAGTCCGGTTACCGCTACAAGGTCTGGTGGTGGAAGACGAGGCGCCGCCGTGTGAGCCTCGGGTGCGACGTGGAGGTGGACGGAGACGGTAAGAAGACCGCGGAGAAGGGGATCCGATTCACTTCAGCTGCGGCGACGACTGCGACCTCGTCGGTGATGAGTTCTTTAGTGTTGGCTGTCGCTGTCGCTGTGACCGTTCTTTACTGGGATGAGTGAGATTTTTATTCCATTGATTGTTGATTTTCCGAAAGCCCCCAGTTCTTGGCTTCTGTCTGTATTGCCATTGTGCTATGTTTGTGTGGTCTCAAACATACTTCACCTGTAAATGTTTTCTTTTTCAACACATTTTTCTTATGAACATATTTCCTTGCTTATATAGTATCAACAATTTGTGTTGAAAATCTAAGGTATCAACTATCTGACAAATGTTAGAAATCTACAAGTATAAACTATCTATATACAAAAATGTTAAAAACCTACAAGTGTCAACTATTTGTGCTAAAAATCCAAAGTATCAACTATTTGTATATAAAAATGTTAAAATCTACAACTATCAACTATCTATATACAAAAATGTCCACTATAAATTCAACTAAAAACTTTATGAGTAATGATCAAGGATCAATCATATTCATAAATCCATTTTACTTGTTCTTGTTCGGCTCTAAATAGAACTTTTTTTATTTAGTTTTTCAGTTTCTCAACTTCTAACCAGAACAGAAAATAGAAAAAACTAAATACAATTAACCAGAGCAAATTCGAAGCTAAAAGGAAAAACCCAACCCTACCCAGACCATGGTTCTTGGTTTGGTTCGGTTCTTTTTCGATTTTGCACTCCCATAAAATACCGATTGAACTACAAATTTTTGTTCGCCGAGATGAACTCTAGACCCTTGGATATTTTATGTTTACATTATTTAGTGTGTTCCGTACAATGTTCTTGGTTGGAATTAGAGTTGTCAAAGGCAAAACGAGCATCTATACGTGAATGACATGGTGATTAGGGATTTCGTCTGCACATTGATGCTAGCCATGGGATTCTCGGATAGGTGGGTGGCACGGATCGTGGAATGTATACAACTCCTACGTTCTCGGTTCTGATTAAAGGGTCAGCCATATGGATTTTTTAGAAGCAATCGAGGGCTTCGGCAGGGGGATCCGTTATCCCCATATCTCTTCACTATCGTTATGGGGGCACTTCTCTTGTCTTATGGATGCGGCGGTTCATTGGAAGAGAGTTCGACCTCTTTTTAAACATGTTTACCCGCGTGTCTCACATTTGATATATGCAAACGATCTTCTTGTATTCATGGTTCCTTCGATGGGGAGGGGGCTTAGTGAGATCTCGGACATCTTGGAGAGGTTTGGCAGAATTTCAGGTCTCCAATTAAACAGGGACAAGAGCCGGGCATACTTTAATACATAGTGTACTAATAAAGAAGGCCGGACAGCGCTGCTAGGCATAGAGAAGGGTGAGCTCCCTGTGAAATATCCGGGGGTACCACTAACAGTTAACTACGTCCAAAAAGTTGATTGCAGGAGTTTGACTGAGTATGTTCAGCGTAGAGTCGAGGGGTGGCAAGCACAATGCTTATCTTTTGGGGGCAGAATGGAGTTGGTTAGATCAGTGACAACAGCCATTACTTCATTTTGGTTGCAGACTATCTTGCTTCCTAAAGCTACTATTCGACGAGTGGAAAAATTATGTGCGGATTTCATCTGGCGGGGAGGGATACATGCTATTTACTGGAACGTCTGTGCCGACCGAGAAAGGAAGGTGGAGTTGGACTGCGCGATCTGGGACTCTCAGAAAGTGGCTTCTATGAAGCTTGGGTGGAGATTACTTACTGGAAAGTCACATTGGGCGGTTTGGATGTGCAATAGGTATCTACATAGCCACAATCTTTGGGAATACAAGATGAATAACAACGACTCCGTCTCAATGAAGCAAATTCTTATGCATAGGAAGGACATTAAGTCGTTCATATCTAGGCACTTCAAGGATGGGAAGGATACAAACTTATGGTCTGACCCATGGGTGGCACATATGAGTCTGGAGGAATGGGTTGGGCTCCCTCTTATGCGGTTCTCAGGCGGAAGAGATAAGGTCAGCAAGATTATAACGAATGGGGAATAGAGGACAGATCTCCTTCCTCATGGGAGGGATATAACACATTTGATTGAGGCGTGTATCATAGACAACCAATTGGAGATGGACAGATGGGTTTGGGCCATGACCACTAATGGGGAATTCCAGACTAGAATCGCTTATGACAGTGTCAGGGAACCTCATGAAGACATGGTTCATGCCGATGTCATTTGGATGAAGGAGATCCAAGAAAAATGCAGCTTTGCCTCTACAAGGCATTGTTGGATAAACTGCTTACAAAGGACAGGCTTCTTCGCTTTGGGTACAAGTTGGTGAGCCTTGCTGCTCCCTATGTGGTAGTGAGGTGGAGTCCATCCGGCATTTATTCTTTTTCACTACAAGAAAAATATCTAAATTCATATGCCCAAATTCATTTGCATTTTTATAAACGAATATGCATTTGGTATAACAAAAGTTATGGTAAAACCTAAATTCATATGCCTAAATATTATTATTTTTAATATAAAATGTTATTGAGGGATCTACGTGGAGATATATATTATGTTAGAAATATTTTTCTTTGATTTTTAATATATATATATATATATATATATATATATATATATATATATATATATATATATATATATATATATATATATTTTATATATATATATATATATATATATATATATATATATATATATATATATATATATATATATATATTATATATATATATATATATATATATATATATATATATATATATATATAACACAATATATATCTCCACTCTCAGATAACATTATATAATATATATATATTATTTTATTTTATTTATTTTATTTTTATTTTTTTTAACGAAACCCCCACGATATATTAATCAAGGCTCAAAATGCCGAAGCCTGAGGCGTATACAAGGCCCAAAAAGAGGACGCCTATACAAGTATACCAGCAAAAGAAGGAAAAATGGGTGGAGGATGACGCATATGGTCAGGGGTGGCTCTGGAGCGGCGACCAGAATGTGCTCGGGCAGTGGGGGCACTGGGTACTCCGTTTGCGGCATTGGCGGTAGACTTCCCGAATGAGCTGGTCGGCAGGGAAAATGTGGCCTTCGTATCTCGCTTTGTTGCGATTCTTTCAAATCACCCACGTGGCGGCCGCTGCGACGATCTGGTGCCCGTGGGAGTTGCTGCCCCAATCGGCCGCAAGATCGTGGAAGCGTCCGCCACTCGGCTCAATACTGAAGCGCTGGTTAAGGGTCCTCCAGATGCCTCTAGGCAGGTTCCCTTGACAAAAGATGTGGTCAATAGTCTCCATCTGGTGGTCTGAACAACAATTGCAGGCTGATGCTAAACTGATCCCGATGGTGTTGAGGATATCGTCAGTAGGCAATTTCTTTCTAATGGCTCTCCACATGAGGAAGGACCACTTCTTAGGGATGCAGGTGTGCCAATAGTGAGCAGTGATCTGAGTAGGCTGGCCCGTCCCAAGGAGAGAGGATCTAGCCGACCTCACAGAGAATGCACCGGAAGCCTCGAGCGTCCATCTCCACGCATCGGCCGCGAGACCGATCCTAAGACCGCTAAGACGGACGCTATTCTCCAAATCGGCGCCTCCCCATTCACGCATCTTATCCCAGTCCCAGACGTTGGTAGTGTGGTTCCACAAGTCCTTGATCCTACAGTCTCTCGGGATTTTCGTGATGCTGGGGATCAAGCTATCCCCGGTCCATCTCTCCCGGAATGGGTTGGACTCGCCGGTGCCCAGGTGTAGCCTGATAGCCTGTTCGGCAAGGTTACGCCCGATTAGGATACGACGCCAAGCCGCCGATGATCTGCTATTGGAAGTGGCCTCTGAAGGGTGGATGTGATTGAAGTACCTGGCTTTCATGAATCTGGTCCATAAATTCTTGCTCGTGCGAAGATGCCACCACAGTTTCATCGAGAAAGCCTTAACGATGTGGGTGAGTTTGGTAAATCCCAGACCCCCTTCCTCAGTCGGCTGAGCCATGGAGTCCCAACTCGCCCAATGGTGCTTATCATGGCCGTTGTAATGCCTCCAAAAGAAGTTACAAAAGATCTGCTCGATCGAAGTAAGAACCTTCAATGGCGGGGAGCATGCGGCTAGAGTATGGATTGGAATGGAGGTGAGCACATGCTTGATGAGGATCATCTTACCTCCTGGGGATATGGTGGCATTGTGCCACCCTTCAAGTTTGTTCCTGATTCTAATGATTAACTTCTCGAAGATCCTGGCATTGGATTTCCCGTACACCAGGGGGCATCCGAGATAGTTGAATAGGGGATGATCAACAGAGAAGGATGTTAAGTTGGATATCCTGCTAGCATGCTCGGTGTTGATGTTGTGGTGGGCATAGATAACACTTTTGGATGGGTTGATTTTCTGTCATGAGCAAATGGAGTACCGCTGCAGGGTATTGTGGACCACTTGAACCGCTCCTTCATCCCCAGAAGAGAAGATGAGTAAGTCGTCTGCAAAGGCCAGATGGGTGATGGTAGGACATCCGCTGTCAGTGTGGTATTATTGGAAGTACGGGACGCTGATCATGTTATTGAGGTTCCTACTGAGGGCATCAGCCGTAATGATGAAAACAGTGGATGATAGAGGGTCGCCTTGCCTAACCTCGTGGCTGGATTTGAAGAATCCCTCGGCATGGCCGTTAATGACTGTGAAAAACCACGAGTTGCTGATGGATCTCCACACTGTGTTGGTCCAAGTTTCAGAGAAACCGAATGCCCTGAAGACCCAGATCATAAATTGCCAGTCCAGCCTGTCATAAGCTTTTTCCATGTCAATCTTAACGGCGATGTTGCCTTCTCTGACAGGAAATTTCATACAGGTGATTAACTCCTGGGCTAGCATAATATTGTCTTGGATGTTTCTCCCACGGACGAACCCGCTTTGCTCGTTAGAGATGATCTTGGGGAGAAGACCCGCCATTCTGGTAGCGATGATCTTGGAGATAATCTTGTTAGTGAAAGTGCACAGACTGATAGGTCGAAAGTCGCGAAAGGACTCCGGGTTATCTTTTTTCGGAATGAGGATCATGTTGGCGCTGGAGATGGCTTTGGGGTAGGTGGCTCCTTCGAAGAAGGCAATTGCAGCTTCGATGATGTCTTGTTTGATAATGTCCCAGCACGAGCGGAAGAATACCCCCGAAAATTCGTCTGGACCGGGAGCGCTGTGCTCGTTCAGAGCCCACACTGCGTCTTTCACTTCCTGTTCAGTGGGACGTCGTTCCAGCTGGGCGTTGTCGGTGTCGTCAATGAGACAGGGGATTTGATCTAGAAAGGCGTTGTCTTTGTGGACTGTCTCTTTGGTGAATAATTTGGAGTAGAATTCTGTAGCGGCTTCATGGATACTCTTTTAGTCGGTGATGATGTTCCCATCGTCGTCCGTAGTATGGTGAATCGTTAGCTTCCGTCTGCGGCCGTTGACGCAACCATGAAAGTATTTCGAGTTTTTGTCCCCGTCACTATCCTATTTCAACCTCGCCTTCTGTTTCCAGAAGTCAGTCTCCACTTTGAGCCTAAATTTGAGCATAGCCTTGGTAAGGTTCAGGGCAATCCTGGCCGTCGGGGAGCGATCCGAAATGAACCTGGCCTCTGTACGGGTTACGTCGTCTTCAGCAATCCGCACAGCTTGAAAAATGTCCCCACAGGAAAGTTTGCTCCAATTGGACAAGGCTGTCCTCGTAGCCTTGAGCTTTTTGCTCACCCGGGTAAGGGGGTCGGGAGAGTCGTCGCTATTCCATGCTTCTGCGACGATACCCAAAAATTGGGGGTGCTCGATCCAGAATTCGAGGAATTGGAAGTTCTTTTTGGAGGGATTGGTATTATTTTTAATTTCTACCAGCAGTAGGGCATGGTCGGATTTGGAGGAGTTGAGATGGGATAGCTTGGTGGTGATCCCCATACCGTGCCAAAAGTCTTCGTTAGTGCTCTATCGAGACGAAAATATTGGCGCCGGTCACCTTCTTGCATATTACACCAGGTGAAAGCATTGTCCGTAAACTGGAAAGAGGTAAGATGAGCGTTGAAGATGAAGTTATTGAAGTCTTGCATGGCCGGCAAAGGAGGAGGACAGCCGCCGATTTTCTCTTTCCTGTAGGTAATAACGTTGAAGTCACCGATGCAAAGCCAAGGGGAGTTGATGTGGTTTAGGTGAGTGTCGAGGAGATCGTTCCACAGTTGTTTCCGCTCAGTGATATCGCAGCTTCCGTGGACCGCCGAGAGGATTACGTGCTCGGGAAGCATGGGTCGTTCCATCCAGCAGGAGAGGGCCTGTCGGGTTTCCTGGATGATTCCGATATTGACGTCCTGAGTGCCAAGGATCCAAATGTCGTGTCTGCCAGCTATGGCTGTGGGGAGGTTCAGCTGCAGTTGGATGGATTTGAGTCTTCTGGTGTAGATTTTGGGTTCAAGGATAATAAAGATGTCTATTTTGTGGATTTTCCGCAGTGTAGAAACTCTCCTTATAAATGTAGGTTTGTTCCTAAGACCGCGGACATTCCAGGATAGGATGTTAATCATTAAAGGGTTGGGGTGGTGGTTTTTTTGTTCCGCTTGGCAGCGGATCTAGTTTGGATGGTTGTGGTCTCCGCGGTTCCAAGCTGTACCTGGATCCCGCCCGAGGTTGATGCTTCCGCTTTTGTCGAGGTGGGGTGGATTCGGTAGGGTTGCTCGTGATGTTCCGAGTGGAGACCGCTCGGTTCCCCGGAAGCGACCAGGATAGGGTCGTCCGCTGGGTTAACTAATTCCCCAGCGGAGTCCCGGTTGGGCTCCTCGGAGGGAATAGCTAGGGAGTCGCTGGTGCTCTCAATCTCAAGGAAGGAGTGCTGTAGAGGGCAGCCAGCTGCTTGGATCTATAGACCTCTCCGAACCTGATCGGGCCCGAGAATGGCAAGAGCTTCTTCGACTTGGTCTTCGATGGTGCGCGAAGGAACAGCCTCGCTAGCGATGGTGGTAGCCTCTACCGCCGACAAGATAGGGGGGTTGGGTTCTATCTCGGTGAGGACGAGATCGTGTAGGGGATATACTGACTCCAATTGGGCTTTCGCCTCTCTCGAATCAAAAGCATCAAATTGGTTGGAGAGCATGAGAGGATGGGAGTCGAAGGGGACCATAGCTTTGGTGGTAGTCTCGCTTTTGTCTAACTTGCCTTCATCTGAGTCGAATCTGGTGTGCGAGTTTGGTAGTGGGAGAATGGGTGGCAGTGGAGTTCTTTCCTCTGCCGGCGCGCTATCTTTCCGGTTTTTTTCTGCTTGAGCTCTGGGTGAAGACGGTGGCAGTGCTTCGGGAGATGACCTCTCAAATGACAGTGATTGCAAAACATGATATGGTTATCATAGAGGATTTGTTGGGGGTGGGTTATATATATATATATATATATATATATATATATATATATATATATATATATATATATATATATATATATATATTTGGAATAAGGGTGAATTTTATTCCTCGTACATAGCGGTAAAGGTATTATAATACATAATATCACATCTTCTATATTTGGAATAAGGGTGAATTTTATTCCTCGTACATAGCGGTAAAGGTATTATAATACATAATATCACATCTTCTCATGCCTATATTATAATATTATGGAGCCAATACTGATACATCAAATTCTATGTTATGTAGAATTCCAATAGTAGGGATAGTCAGGCCTTCGAAAATACGTCTGTTCCGCTCCTTCCAGACGTGCCAAATGGAAGCGGCAAGACGAACTTTGACTCTTCTGGCCCACCCCGGATCCCAGCCTCTGTGATCTCGGATCCAGCTAAGAATTCTCCCGATGTCTCTATCCACACCAACAATGGGTAATTGAAGCAATGGGTAATTGTGGCAAACTCGCCTCCACTGGGGCTCGAACACCGACCACTTGGGCAGCATGCATCTCTCTCTCTCTCTCTCTCTCTCCTCTCTCTCTCTCTCTATATATATATATATATATATATATATATATATATATATATATATATATATATATATATATATATATATATAGCAAATGACCTCTAGCCTAGATATATATATATATTCCGACCACTTGGGCCGCATGCATCTCTCTTAACCACTAGGCTAGAGGTCATTTGTTATATATATATATATATATATATATATATATATATATATATATATATATATATATATATATATATATATATATACATGTTGTCTTCAAAATCGTGTATGATTGAACCATTTGCAGTTTCCAACGTGATCGTAAATTTTGACATGTAGGAAAACAAGTGGTAGATATGGTACTTAAGCTGTAGTCAAGGCTGATAAAGAGAACTTTAGATGTAAAAAAATATTGTTCGATTATTCTACAATTAAAATCCATAGCAAAATTTTATTGATGTGCAAAATTGCATTGTTGTGCAAGAATGAACAAAGGTTGTGCATCATTTCAATTACATTTCTTGTTAATATGTAATCTTACCTCAGTTTTGAAGACAAAATCATTAGAAATATTTTAACTGTTTAGGAAAGAAGCAACATTGAGGTGAGTAATACAAAAGTGCTTCGCACTATTGTTCTAAACTTGATATTTGTAAATCGCATTTTCCAAATTCTTGGATGTTAATGGATGTTTAGCAAAATAATGGAACTATCTCAATATAATATGATATATCCTTTTGAATTGCTATTACTAAGCCGAAATCAAGACTAGAAGTACATAAGTGCTCCGATCAATTGGAAAGGTAATTTTCGTACTTACAACCTACATTTTCTAGTCGTTTTTGTTTCTAAATTTAATTAGAAAAATACATTGTTGAAATCTATGGGTCAATTATCTTGGTTTATACATATGGTTCTGTATATTATTATATAAAAGCGATATTCTTCGCATGTTAGTTTAACATTTTTGAACCTTAAATGACTATATTATCACAATATTGGAATTTCTACTCAAAAAGAAATCACACTATTGTTCTATCATAATATGTAGACAAACTTTATTTTTGCTTATATTTCGTGATGCTATAATTTTTTTATTCATTCAAACAATTTAGTCAAAAAAAGTTAGTGATATTGTAAATTCCTTTAAATCTAGTTTTGAGATTATTTTGGGTACAAGCCGAAATGGTCATTCTGTCAACAGTGCGTAAATAGTCCTAAGCGACATGGTACTTAATCGTCTCTCCTATGGACCTTCGTTAGCTGGGAACCGGTCCCTACAACTAACCCAAATTAATTAAACTATTGATAAACTAAAGATTTCTTAAGTTTGATTAGCAAAATCACTTAAACTATTATTCTAGTACTTCATAGTATCATTTCTGCAAAAATGGCTAGTAAAGATAAATATTTAGAGCCAAGACTGAAAGGTACTGTGTCTTACTTTAAGAGGTGAGAGAGTTAGATGAGTTTTGGCTCACTATCCTAGGAATTATATTAGCAATTAGTGAACTCACACATTTTGATTTTGATGACACGAAATATAATTTAGAGTAATCCAAACATCTGGCTTAGTCAAACCAAAATTCTAAAAGAAATGGACTACTATTGGTTTCACAGAATTCTTAAGTATTTTTCTGAGTCATTATTTGGCATTTTCTTCGTATATAAAACACTAAAGATCACTAAGTCTAGTATAAGGTTACATTTGTGGAACAACTTTGATACTCATAAGTTGATAGGTCCATGTGACAAACTATCAGAACTAGGAGTATCAAAGAATTTGAAATAATATATTTAAACATAGCTTATGTTGAAGCTGAATGGCTCAGATATCTTACTATGTATATATCAAATAGATCCAGGCCCAAATTTTAATAGATCTAGGCCAAAATTTTACTCGTCCTATGATTTCATGATATATTGAAACGGAATAGATCAAGCGTCTTATTATGCAGATCTACATATTTCTGTACCTGTCTTTTTTATGCTAAAGAATAATCTTGTGCATTCTAAGATAAATAGGTACCTGCAACTGCGTTTCAAGACATTAAAAAAAGAGGCCTAAAAGACAAAAAATGTGATTTTTGACTATAAAAGTCATAAAAGAACTTTACAGATATCTTGACGAAAAGTCTGTTTACTCGTCTAGGAAATTAATCCTAGTATCATCGAGGGTGATAGGATTAAGCCCATAAGTAAGTCACCGGTAGTGGCAACCCAACCGAGTCTGACTGGAGATACCAAGAAGCCGGTTCAATGGGTAAGAACAAGCTGGACTTAGGTGACTATTATGGAATACTGACACTGAGATTAAATTCTCTTAAAATAATGCCCAAGAGGCTGTACAATGTTGTACATGGATACCCCATCCTTATGGTGGCAGTGTTCTGGTGTGATATGGTAAGGATGAGTTTTAACTCTTAATAAGTCCAAGCATGATTTGTAGGGTTGATACTTATCACCAACCCTTGAGGACTTACCTATATGAGAGATTGTGAAGGCCACAACTATAGTACATGACGATCCTAGACAACTCTCATGAATATAAAAAAGTACGCATTGGCCAATCTAACGCGCCACCCGATAGACTCAAGTACCTCTAGCGTACTATATGTGCTATTTACTAAATCTAGTTCAAGAAGTCTCATTCAAGATATAATCCATTAAGCACGTCTTTAGATAAAGACAATAGTCACTAAGTGAGATTCAAGATTGTAGTCTATCTCATCTATGCATAGTATATAACTGCAAGAATTTTTTTACTCATTTTCTTCTATAACTTTAGAACTTGACCTTTTTTTTGGAGGAGGGATTATTGGCTATCTGTATCCACATACACATACATGAGCAAAAGCTCATGTTCCTCACTACTTTTAGTCTTACATCGGATAAGCACTAAGAAGGAACGGTATATATTAACCTCTCTCATTTTCTCTTTTATGAAGTTGTATGGGGAACTCCTTGGACCACACGCATGCGCCGTCGCTGCCGTCTGGACCGGCTCGGTTCGGTTCAACATGTGTAACAGGTGCGGGTACACGCCCACGTTTGCGGGCGCCGAATGTCGATTCGATTCCTTCTTCGGGTTCGGGTTAAAACCCTAAAAACTTTTGATGTTCATTGGCCTTTGACCAATTTAATTCCTACATCAATTTTTGAACGTTGGACACCATTAACTTTGGCCAAATACATTGAACCACATTTTTATATGCCTTTATTCAGCATCAATTACGTCCTTGATTCAAGCCATCGGTTACAAAGTTTATGCCTATATAATGATCCTTTCTTCTTCTCTTTTTACACAGAAAAATATCTATGAAAAATCTCTGTCAAATTCTAGTCTTGTCAAAGTTCTTTCCATCCTTCACATTATCGCTCTGGGTAGAGCTAAGTCAGGATCAATCTTCCCGAGTTTTGTGCGACGACAGGATACCGGTAGAGCAGAAATTTTACCACTAGGAGCATCTGGAAAATTCTGCACATAGACCCGGATTAACTCTTGGGGTGGTGCTATGTACGCGACTTCTCCGGAGGCCGATAACTTTTAATTTTGGTTTATTTGTTTAAAGAATTTTTTGAAGATAAAAGCAAATATGTTCAACAAGTTATTCTAAATGTTTTTTTGTTGTCGACCATGTTGCAATACATGAGAGTTTTAGAACTTTTCTTTATATGACATGGAAAGGGTGAGTTCTGAAGCATTTTATTTGCACAAATCAGCCTTCTCTTCTCTTTCCACGTGTGAGTTTTTTATATAATATAAATTGTTGTTGAATACATTATTACATTTTATTTGCAAAAAATATTTAATCTTCTTATAGATAAAACTTATTTATATGACATGACAAGTACAAAAATTACAATAACTTAGGTCGATGTATAATTCTTTCGATGCTCTAATTATTGACTTATTAGTGGTTGACTTATAATTTATTGAAAAAATAAGTTCTAGCCAATTCTTATTGTTATTCATACCGAGTAGATCTAGTGGCCGGAGTCGAAGCCAGGGCCGGTCCTGAAATATTGAAGGCCCTGTGCAAGTCTCAAAATGTGACCCTAAATTTATTTATTCGTATTTAAAATGTATTATTCTATGTCTTTGTCAAAATCTCTGGAGATGCTCTTGATTGTATATTATGTAGTGTCCCGACTCGCTCGGTGCCTTAAGACGGCTGGTTGGATGAAGCCTTGTTGGACTTGAAAATATGCGAATGATTGCTTGGAAGGCTATGCGATCATGGCGTAAATCATCTTATGAATGTGAATAGTGTTGAACTCTTCGAAGATCCTTTAGCTTCACGCTTAATAAAAAGAATAATATGCTATGTTCTTGTTGGGTTGCTAAATATGATATTGTATGAAACCCGAAAAGATAAAAAAAGATAAATAATCACATGACCCATAAACTGTTGTTACTCAATGATGAATTGTATGCTTGCGTGCTTTGCAATAAAATACATGACAGATGAAGCAAAAGTCCCTAATACTTAGGCGGTGAGTATATCGAGCCTCAGTTAGATGAATATATGTTAACACAGATAGAAGTCCCAATAATTGGGCAGTGAGTATGCTTGAATGATGACCAATGAATGTTTGGTATCAAAGATGTGGAAAAAGATTGAGTAATCAACATCCTATTATCCTGTCACCGAGGTAGAAAGTTGATTAAACTAAGATACTGGATTGGATAGATGATAATGTGAGCGTTGGCTCAAGGCAAGATGGCAAGATGGCAATACAAATAAGAATGGTGGCTTATTACATAGTTTTTCGATCATGCATTATATATTTTCTTCATAGATAAGTTGCATATATTTGCATGATCATGGACAACTTGTCGACAAGGTGGTTCATCGAACGGTATTTCGAAGCCTCGGAAACCGATTCGTCCTAGGAGGAACCTCGTGCTGAAGTAGTAGCACAGAGCTGAAGTAGTACCACGGTATATGGGACCTTCAGTGGGGCTAGCTACCCGCTCTGCAAGGGGCACCATTATACCAGGAAGATGGTCCAAGATGGCATGTAGTCAGTGACCCACATATAGACTGGTTTTATGCTAACGATGTCTTATCCAGGCAGTGTAAGTTATGAATCATATACAGGGAAGGATGTCGGATGTTGGTAAAAATCACCTAAATGGTGAAAAATATATTAATTATGATATTGTTCGTAACAATGTCTTGTGCAAGCTGAGTAAGTAATATAAATGTACATGGACGGCTACAAGACCGTGGGTAAGAAATCATCAAAGGGTGATATTATATTGCTTTACATTATGCTGGCTACGATTGATGTGTATGATTTACTTCTGTTGGATATGAACTTCCCTAAGGCAACGAGAAAGACCACTTTAATAATGTTCTATAACATGATTATTCAGTGTTATCTTCTTAGGTGAGTTGGGCCAACACCGCTCGCTAGTACATAATGATGTACTGACCCATGTTTGTGGGCATATTTACAGGTGCTTGTACATGGAAGAAATCGTTTGATCAATGCTTGACATCGATGAATCGGATGGGTGCGCAGAAGCTCTTCTTACAAGATGATGTCTTCTGCTATACGGAACATAATGTATGAAACATTGTAACTCAGTTGTACCAGTGAGATTGTAAGCAAAGTCGGCGTGTTCGGTTGTAAGCCTAAATGGCAAGTTTATATTTAGTTAGCTATTCAAGAGTCTTGTAATCTGTTGTAAATCCTGTATTCAACTGCAAGTCTTGTAACCTATTATAATTATCAATAAAGAGATACATTTCTTCATATCTTGTTGTGACTTTAATTCATCTGCTTAGTTCTGCTGCGTTGTCGTTGTTTTCTGAGAAATATCAGGAACTTTAATGGTTTGTCTTATACAAGTGCAATCTAGACTAGTACGGTATCACGCCCAGTGGCTAGTTTTCGATCCTCCGGGATCGGAACGTGACATAATGGTATCAGAGCACGACTTTACATCCTTGGATTTTTATTCGATTTATTTCAATCAAAGTAGCTCTTCTGATAATTCAAAGTTGCTTCCGCGATGATTCAAACGTTGCTTCTACGATTACTCAAAGTTGCTTCCACGATAAAATCAAAAGTTGCCTCTACGATGACTCTGAGTTGCGATTATTCAGTGTTGCTTCCAAATTATTATAAGTTGTTTTCTTGACTGAAAATCCGTTGATCCTTTTGACCGCTCACTGGGTGTTCCATACAATAAGTCTAAATATGTGAACTATGAATTGTGTGCTATAATGAATTCTTAATGATACCAAAATGAATAACAATGATACGATGCTATAATAAGTTGGTAATGTGTGCTTGATGTCTTAAGTGTGAGATTCATAGAAGTCGATTGTTATGTGGCAATCGACATTCGGTGATGGCATGGTATATTGAAAAAGAATTGTGTATGGCTTCAGTAAATGGGAATCAATAGAATCATCGAGTTGGATTATGTGTGTTGGCTTAGTTATATTTCAGATGCGGTTGTAAGGGAATTAGTTGGTATCGTGGTCAACAAAGCCACTACGGGATGGATAGTCCAGAATGAATATCGGTTTGATGCGAAGAGAAATATTATGTCGGTGATGGCTTAAACTCTGAGTGGTATATGGCTCTACCCTTCCAGTGATAAGATGTCCCTTGACCCTATTCTTGGTATTGATGCTTTACCTATAAGGTATTGGGTAGTATCGAGTCGTAGTTAGATTTCGATTGGTACATGACGGCTAGATGTGTCCCTTGATAATTAAGTTCTGATAACTCGTTGCGAGTTGTGATGGTTAGCATTATGTTGATAATAAAAATTAAAAATATGAAAAGAATGTCTGGGTTGGGAATGGTATGAATTATAGATTTAAGCGATGACTTGAATCAGTTGGGTAAAAGGATTATAGGCTCAGTAAAGATGGTGGGGTGTTGCTATCAAAAGATTTTTGGGAGAATAATATAGACCGAATATTGAATGACGTCGGAATTGAGTAAACGAAATTGCATGTTGGACATCAACAAAATTGATGGCGACGTTAGGCACATATTGAAATGTTGCAAATGATTTAGAAGATGCAGAAAGTTGCATCAGCGACCAAAAAGTTAGAGAATAGATTTGAGAAAATAGACAACTTTTGCACATGTGTAGTTGTGCGTGAGAGAATTAGATGTGTCCCGAATTAACAAGTTATGATCCTTGATTATTTGAGACATATAAATGAACACCTGTCCTTTGATGCATGAAAGAGTAGATGTTCCTTATGAGACTCAAATGACTAGAATACAAATAAGTATCGAGATGCAGCAATATGTAATGGACCCTGTTGGTGGATGACGTTGTCACATGATAACGAATTAGGTGGAATATAGAATTGTTGGATTATGACTTAGCTAATGAGTTATGTCATATCAACTAGACCACCGATATACGAATGCTAGATGATTGGTGCCATAGAGATTAGATCGGTGCATGAATAATAAATCTTCTTTGGAATCACAAGGAGATGATGCAAAACGAATATGATTAATGTGAATTGCTAAGAGATGTCCATGTTTGTTGCTAGTAAAAATTCACAAAGGATTCTTTCAGAAGAAATATGATTATATAGTTGCTTAATTTTTTTGGTTAAAGAGTACAGACCGTACAGATGAACGAAAAATATAGGAATTGAATATATCGTAAAGAGACCGAAGAAAAAAGATCGTAAGTGTCACATCCCAGAACCAAAATACTGGAGAGCGAGGGACAGACAGCCAGCTACGTATATAGAAGTGTAATCTACTTCGGCATACGGTCACGACTGTTTAGATACATGAGGGTTTAACTACAAGCCATCAGTATCTTATGGTCAAGAACAAGCCTAGTGTCTCAATCTCAAGCAAGTAAGTACATGTAACAAGATGGAAGATCATCAGACATACAAAGTAAGGCGTCCCATACATCACATATTCAGATGATCATGAAGCTAGTCATACAAAATGTGAGGACTAGCAAGAGTTTCAGTCATACATGATCAACCCTAGGATTTGTCAATCATGTTACAACTCTTAGGCAGACAAGAATATAAATTCAACACGAGCTAACACTTGCTCGGTGGCTAAACGCCTCAAAAGAATAATTTACAATAGAGTGGAAGAGAAAAATAAAAACCAACTCGTTACCATGGTTGCGCCTAGTGTTCACCATCTGGCTGGAAGGCTGGAAGATCCTCGGGAGCTACTCCAAAATCTGGCCATACAAAACTAGCTGGATCAGAACCCATAAGAGTAAGTGCCACAAAGGAGGCTTCACTTGAGAACTAAAACCAGCATATTAGCACATAAAGACATAATTGATAATGAAAGACATGGGTTAAGAAAATCAGGATGATAAACGATAAGATAACTAAAGGACCATTCCAGTACCCCGGTTACAACCCGTAAACCAAACAAGGACCGGGGTTGTAACCCTTCACTTGAACAGAACATAGTCTCTAACCAATTATCAATACAATAAAGCATAAACAAGCATGTCTTGAGATAGCCATGAACTGGATCTAGGCAAGACTAGACAAGATAGGACCCAACCAACATCCACGGCCAAGCAAAGAGTACTGCTTGATACTTTAACTAACTAGGGTTATCACAAGCCTAATTACTATCAAGATGCAACGAGATGTTGTAGCAGTCACAAGCCCTGTAGCTATCCAGGATTATCCAGGCGAGGTTCATATAAGAGTTATCAAGAATTATTAGGTGACTTGGAGTGCAATACATGTCAGTGTACATAGTACTTATTTCAAGAAGTGCCCCACATGACAGTGGGCTGTAAATGTGCCATACTCGTTAGTAGGCTACAAGTCCATCAGGTGTGGCCGGGATAACGGGATTGCCTGTAACTGGAAACATCTCTCTATATGAACTACTTTGATCAATCTAATTATTAACCTAGTCAGATTCATTATGAATCCCTGACCGTGGTAACCAGGGATGCAAGTCCTAGACATGATGCGAGATGAGACTTGTAGCTTATACGAGCACGTTCAAGAATGATCACCCATGGTGTCAAGACAAGAGTTACTTAGCAAGTCAAGATAGCCGTTGCAACAACATATCAAAATTATTATGTTAGGTTACTTATCAAGAGTGCACCTCAGTGGGCCACTATCAAGAATTATCATGTCAAGTTACTTGTCAAGAGTGCACTACAACGGGTTACTATCTAAGATTATCATATCATGTATAGTCACATTGTCATGTCATGTTCATGTAAGTGCACCACGGCAGACCACTATCAAGGAGTTGTTAGAGAGTGTACGTGCCATACCAAGATCGTGTTTAAGGCTCCGAGTACATATGCAACATGGAAAATAATATTATAGGACTAGTTAAGTAAAGAGTACAAACAAAGTCACAACTCACACTAAAGACCATGGGGACAGTAAAGATATTTGCAAGAGATGGCACATGGGTCAATGGGGTGTCATGAAGAGCATGCACCCAAAAATGGATGTGCTGAGAGCGGCATGCGCCCAAGGCTATGTGCCTAAGGGCATGCGCCCACATGTATGCGCTTAGGACTAACACATCATGTAGGGCATATGCTATGGAAGGAATGCACAAGAGAGTGCATGCGCCCATGTCCTATGCGCCCACATACATGCGCCTATGGTCTATACGCCCACAAAAGGAAGAAAATGAGCAATAGGAAGCTAAGTTAGGAGCCATCTATACTGGCTATGTGGGCGCATAATAAGGGCTATGCGCCCACAGCAAAGGGACACTATGACTTAACTCATATATGGAATTATGTGCATAAGCAACAAAAGTCATGGGCGCATATAAAGTCATGAGCCCACACTGAGGAAGGCAGGGAGCTTGCGCGCATATAAAGAGTTATGCGCCCAAGGCTGAAGTCACTATGGGGGCATAATAATGCCATGCGCCCACACACTGTTCTTCTTCTCCAACCCAAGAAGAAGAACCATGGAACCCATGAACTTCCAAGGTCCATAAATCACTCAAAATAAATCGAAATTTGGGTTTTAAAAGGTCTATTTTGGGTAAAATCAAATTATCTACAACATAAAACAATCAAAACATGAAAATAATAAAGTTTGATAGATCAAAACCTAAAAAAACTGAGAAAGCTACAAACTTAGATCTACAAGAATCCCTTCATCTAAACCAAGAACTCCAAGTTCTAAGGAGGCTTCACTACCAAAATACACCCATTTAGCGACGGAAATTTTTCGTCGGTATTAGCGACGGTTTAGTGGCCGCTCAGCGACTGAACTTCGACTACAAGCCTTTGCCATTTTTATTTTAATTTTAGGAGGAGGAAAAGTCGCGCAGCCGTCGCTAGACTGACGGTAATATAGCGACGGATTTTCCGTAGTCGCAACACAGTCGTATATTTGGCGGGAATAGTGTAGGAAATTGGCGGGACATATTTTCGACGACGTAGCGACGGATAGTCAGTCGGCACTTATCCAAAAGGGCGACTACCGGGCGACGGATATCTACCAGTCGTAAGTCCGTCGCTAAATTTACGTTCCAGACTTTAAATGAAATGGCGGGATGAACTTTTCGTATTTCCCCCAAATTCACTCTCTCTTCCCCCTCTCTCTCTCTTTCGCCGGTGTCGGCTTCGGTGATCGGCGTCGGTGTCGTCGTCGGCGTCCTCTCCTCTCTCTCAACCGAAGGTAACCCCCTCTCTCTCTCTTTCTCTCTCTCTCTCTCTCACGGTGTCGTGGGCTGGGCGGCACGCTTGGGGCTGGGCCATCCGGGGCTTGGCGGCTGGCTTGGGTCGGGGGCTGGGCGGCGGGCTTGGGGCTGGGGCGTCGGGGTCTGGGCGGTGGGCTTGGGGCCGGGGCGTCGGGGTCTGGGAGGCGGGCTTGGGGTTTTGGGGCGTCGGGGGTTGGGCGGCTTGCTTGGGTCGGGGTCTGGGCGGTGGGCTTGGGGCGGCGGCGTCGGGGGCTGGGCGGCTGGCTTGGGGCGGGGGCGTCGGGGCTAGGCGGCTGGCTTGGGTCGGGGGCTGGGCGGTGGGCTTGGGGCGGCGGCGTCGGGGGCTGGGCGGCTGGCTTGGGTCGGGCGCTGGGCGGTGGGCTTGGGGCGGTGGCATCGAGGGATGGGCGGCTGGCTTGGGGCGGGGGCGTCGGGGCTGGGCGGCTGGCTTGGGTCGGGGGCTGGGCGGTGGGCTTGGGGCGGCGGCGTCGGGGGCTGGGCGGCTGACTTGGGTCGGGGGCTGGGCGGTGGGCTTGGGGTGGTGGCATCGGGGGCTGGGCGGTGGGCTTGGGGTGGCGGCGTCGGGGGCTGGGCGGCTGGCTTGGGGCGGGGGCGTCGGGGGCTGGGCGCCTGGCTTGGAGCGGGGGCGTCGGGTGCTGGACGGCTGGCTTGGGTCGGGGGCTGGGCGGTGGGCTTGGGGCGGCGGCGTCGGGGGCTGGGCGGCTGGCTTGGGGCGACGGGCTTTGGTCGGGGGCGGCGGGTGGCTTTGCTTCTTAAATTCATCTGAGTTTATATATTGGCTAAATAATGTGTTATCCATATTGGGTGTTTCATTAGTTTGGTGGTGTTTGGATTAGTAAATGTGAATATATATGGGGTTTGGATTCATGGTGTATATGTTCACTGTCTCAAGGACAGTGCGAGTTCTATCAGTTGTGTGCTTCTGTATAGATGTATATATCTATACATCTAGCTGTGATATACATATGTGTATGTGTCAATCTCAGTTAGCGACGGACTAGTTACCGGTTAGCGACGAATATTTCCAGCTCCATTAATTGCATTAATCTACGGTACGACATGGTGACGGATATTCCCTGCAGCCATTCGACTGGCGAGGCAGAAACTATGTTGCCGTAGATAAAGTTGCCTGTCCTACGACCCTCATCCCTCGGCAATGATGATACGACAACCCATCACTATATCTTATATAGTAGTAGATGATGTCTTAGTATTATATTAGTGAGTTCATCATGATTCTGTTACGTACGTCCTTCAGATACTAGATACGATAAGGTTAACATATACTACACGATATGTATACAGAATATAGATGATTCACACTAATGTATGCTAGAATGAATCTTGGGTTGTGTTCTGAGCCATCCGTTCTCACACTTAAAACACATAGGAATTAGTAGTGTGAGAGCGCCGGAGAGAGTGAGAGCGCCGGAGGGGGGGAGGAAAGAGATAGAGAGAGTAAAATGGTACGACATGGTGAAGTAGTACTGTATTTTGGCTCCAGTTCCAGCTCCATTTGATCTACGGTACGACATGGTGATCAGGACATAGTCTCTGCAGCCATTCGACTGGCGAGGCAGAAACTATGTAGCCGTAGATAAAGTTGACTGTCTTCCGACCCTCATCCCTCGGCAATGATGATACGACAACCTATCACTATATCTTATATAGTAGTAGATGATGTCTTAGTATTACATTATGTGAGTTCATCTTGATTCTGTTACGTTCTTCAGATACTAGATACGATAAGAACATATACTACACCATATGTACAGAACATAGATGATTCACACTAATGTATGCTTGAATGAATCTTGGGTTGTCTTCTGAGCCATCCGTTCTCACACTTGGCAAAAAATCGAATTGGTAATACTTTATCGGCTTTCGAAAATGTACTCAAATTACATGATGGTTCCTTTAGTTAGCTTGCTTATGTTACAATTATATTATTTGTGACTATCGATCTTACCAGATGGCACCCATGACCCGAGGAGCGGCACGTCGTTTGAAGAAAACAGTGAATGCTGAGGTGGCTCCTCCTACAGTTGAGGAGGAAGTGGCACCGGTTGCTAGTGAGACCGGAAGTTCTATTCATCCAGCACCTGTAGCTAGTGAGACCGAGAGTTCTCTTCAATCAATCTTTGCAAGGGACGACATCTCTCCTCGCGCCAAAAAACTCGCTTTTTCGAGGTAGATGCGTGAACGTATCACTGAGCGTTTGCGTGAGCAGCGTGGTTCTCATTAGCTATTAGTACTGATTTGTATTGGACTATTTGTATTGGGTTATTTTTGTATTAGACTATTTGTATTGGACTACTTATTGAGTTGTTTTTGTATTAGACTATTTGTACTGTCCTCCGACCCTCATCCCTCGGCAATGATGATACGACAACCAACAAGAGAGAATATTAGATCCATCTCAGTATAACGTATACTCTGAGAGATCACAATTACAAGAATGATATCAGTAGTGAGATTGAGTGCTGGAGGAGATATTATCAGAGTATACGTCCTACTCAGATGGGTCTCCCACCGTTACTAATTTTTTTTGACAGCATGGTGGATGTGCTCCGTCAACAGAATCTTGCTCTGACCAAAACTGTGTCCCGGAGCTCAAGTAGACATCCTTCGTGTAGAGCTCGAGTGAGAGGTTCCTGACAGCATGGTGGTCTCATTTGTTAAAGTATTCGTGCTCATCCCACATTGGTTGTGGGACGAGCACGGATACTTTGACAAAGGAGACCACCTTGCTGTCAGGAACCTCTCACTCGAGCTCTACACGAAGGATGTCCACTTGAGCTCCGGGGCAAAGTTTTGGCTCTGAGCCAGACTCTGTTGACGGAGCACATCCACCATGCTGTCAGAAAAAATAGTAACGGTAAGAGACCCATCTGAGTAGGACGTATACTCTGATAATATCCTCTCTAGCATTCAATCCCACTACTGATATCATTCTTGTAAAGGTGATCTCTCAGAGTATACGTCCTACTCAGATGGATCTCTCAGAGTATCCTCTCCGGCCGGTTGGTTGTGTTCTGAGCCATCCGTCCCAGGGATTTGATTCTGTATTTTGGTTGTGTTCTGAGCCATCCCTCGGCAATGATGATACGACAACCTATCAATATATCTTATATAGTAGTAGATGATGTCTTAGTATTACATTATGTGAGTTCATCTTGATTCTGTTACGTTCTTCGGGATAATTGATGTCTATTTTATATTAATTTGGTTTGGTCTATATGATTCTTGGATAATTGGCGTGCATTAAATTCGTATGTGCATATTTGGTCTATGTGATTCTTGGATAATTGGTGTGCATTATATATTGGTTTGGTTTATGCATTAGTCTACGGTACGACATGGTGATCAGGACATAGTCCCTGCAGCCATTCGACTGGCGAGGCAGAAACTATGTTGCCGTAGATAAAGTTGCCTGTCCTTCGACCCTCATCCCTCGACAATGATGATACGACAACCCATCACTATATCTTATATAGTAGTAGATGATGTCTTAGTATTACATTAGTGAGTTCATCTTGATTCTGTTACGTCCTTCAGATACTATATACGATAAGAACATAGATGATTCACACTAATGTATGCTAGAATGAATCTTGGCTTGTGTTCTGAGCCATCCGTTCTGATCAAGCATCTTTCTTCTTCTCTCCTCCACCATGGCTCTGAACCAATCCGCTCCTCCCTACTTCCCTTCTTTTTATTTGACTCTCTCAGCCACATATGACATCCAGCTCAAGTGTAGAGTCGGGGGAGAAGAAGTGGGCAGGAAGATGAGGGAGAAGCAGCACAGCCTGCAGCATGACCCGGAGGAAGTACAGAGCCAAGATTCATTCTAGCATACATTAGTTGAATCATCTATGTTCTTATCGTATATAGTATCTGAAGGACGTAACAGAATCAAGATGAACTCACTAATGTAATACTAAGACATCATCTACTACTATATAAGATATAGTGATGGGTTGTCGTATCATCATTGCCGAGGGATGAGGGTCGGAGGACAGGCAACTTTATCTACGGCAACATAGTTTCTGCCTCGCCAGTCTAATGGCTGCAGGGACTATGTCCTGATCACCATGTCGTACCGTAGACTAATGCATAAACCAAACCAATATATAATGCACACCAATTATCCAAGAATCACATAGACCAAATATGCACATACGAATTTAATGCACGCCAATTATCCAAGAATCATATAGACCAAACCAAATTAATATAAAATAGACATCAATTATCCTGAAGAACGTAACAGAATCAAGATGAACTCACATAATGTAATACTAAGACATCATCTACTACTATATAAGATATAGTGATACTTGGCAATTAAGTCATTCGTTCCGATACTTGGCAATTAAGTATGCTAGAATGAATCTTTGGTTGTGTTCTGAGCCATTCGTTCCGATACTTGGCAATTAAGTCATTCGACTGGTGAGGCAGCAACTATATATAAGGCTACTTGCATGTTCTTCCAACTTTAAATTACAAGATTACTACATTTGGTCTCAACTATCTTCGATTCTATGATCCCATGCTTTCGAAAAATAGACAACGCAGACTCCATCTGCAACCCCCTCCCACGCAATATCCTCATCCATTGCCTTACCACAGGGACATCGAGCGCCAATAACCGAACTATACAGACGGTGAGTCATGGTGTAGCACTCAAATGTGGGGCATCCGTAAATTCGTCGAGGTTTTAAATCATCGACATTGAGTTTTAAACCCTCACGTAGCCTTTCTGCTTCACTTCTAGGGTCGAGCAGCATCTTCTTGCAAGCTTCGGTCTCCAGATACTTAGTGTCAAGATTCTGGACGCTTTCGTAGAGCATGTCAACGCATCCTAGCGTCAATTTCCTGCCGAGTAAATTGACGCTAGGATGCATTGACATGCTCTACGAAAGCGTCCAGAATCTTGACACTAAGTATCTGGAGACCGAAGCTTGCAAGAAGATGCTGCTCGACCCTAGAAGTGAAGCAGAAAGGCTACGTGAGGGTTTAAAACTCAATGTCGATGATTTAAAACCTCGGCGAATTTACGGGTGCCCCACATTTGAGTGCTACACCAAGACTCACCGTGATGAGGTTAGTGATTTATTTAACCTAAGACATAGGATCATAGAATCGAAGACAGTTGAGACCAAGACTGTAAACATTATGTGAGTTCCTCTAGAATAAATTTTGGGTTGTGTTCTGAGCTATTCGTTCCCATACTTGTCAATTAAGCATGTGAAATAGAACTGATTATGTTTAGTTTGTCTTACGATACAGATTTTCACATCCAAATTAAAATAGATCGTTACTTCGTTGTTCGTACATGGATGTACTAGCGGATCAACCTCCTGGACCGTAGGTACTTATAAGTATTGACCGTGTCGGATTAGTATCGATCTATCGTTTTGGTATGGACCGTATCGGTTGGTATTGGTCTTAGCGAATTGGTATCGTCCTATCCGATATGTATCGGCCGTATAGCCATTAAGTCATATTGGCCTTATCGATTTGGTATCGGTCATATCCGATAGGTATCGGCCGTGTTGGATTATTATATACCATTTCGGATTAGTATCGTTGAAGGTTTAGTAACAAGTGTACTTGGATTTCTCTCTTCTAGAGCTAGATTACCATTGCAAGAGAGTCATGAGAGCGTAGATGGCCAGTTACAGAACATACATACTTCCTTTTCAATCTCGCTTTTCCTGATGGAAAATGAAGTATGTATGTTACTGTAACTGGCCAATCACGATCTGGTGATTCTCTTGCAATGGTATTCTAGCTCGAGAAGAGAGAAATCCAAGTACAGTTGTTACTAAATCTTCCACGATACTAATCCGAAATAGTCTATACTAATCCAACACGACCGATACCTATCGGATATGACCGATACCAAATCGATAAGACCAATGTGAATCCTAGCTATTCGGCCGATACATGTACATATCAGATATAGGACGATACCAATATGATACGTCCTATACCAAACCGATAGACCGATAGTAATCCGATACACTAGATACTAAGTACATCTGGCCTATACCAGCGGATCCACAAATTACTGCACGATAGTACCAACGACTCCAGTTACATCCGGTTATTGGTGAGTACATGATTACATAGTAATTCTGTTAGTCTTGTGATACAGATTTTTACTCTCTCATGCTACCAACGTCACAACTTTTCGAGTGCTGCTCCCTCTAATGATGATGAACGCAAAAAACCAACGTCACAACTTTTATAATTTGAGTAAATTTCTTTACCCTATATGAAAATTTCTGTTGTCAGAAAGATGGCTCCTAGGACTCGTCGAGGTGGTGCTGCTAGTCGAGGAAGGGATCGAGACAAGAAACCCTTGGAGGTCGACACGGAGGAAGTCTCCGTCGTCAAACAAGAGCCGGTGACTGTCAAGGAAGAACCGATGACCATCAGGGAAGAGATTGCTCCCAAGCTTGAAGCTAAGGAGGAGCCACCGTCAGAGAGTAGTAGCATCGGGACCGACCCTCCTATCCCTACAGAAGACCTCAACCAGATTAAGCCTTCGTACGCAAAGTGGCTGATAGAATGGTACATGCCTCAACGCAACTATCATCCCTGGCTGTGAGGATTCATCGTCTGACTTGTGGTCTTTGTTGAGGCCAAAGTCGATTTTCCTATGTGTTTTGGAATATTTGTGAAAATTTTGGAATATTTGTGCTACGATCGGTCGTCAAGATTGGATATTAGGTTACTGTAACTGGCCAACTCTTTCCTATGTGTTTTGGAATATTTGTGAAAAATTTGGAATATTTGTGCAATGATCGGATTATAACGATGGATATTAGGTTACTCTTCCGGATAACTGATGTCTATTTTATATTAATTTAGTTTGGTCTATATGATTCTTGGATAATTGGTGTGCATTAAATTCGTATGTGCATATTTTGGTCTATGTGATTCTTGGATAATTGGTGTGCATAATATATTTGGTCTATGTGATTGTTGGATAATTGGTGTGCATTATATATTGGTTTGGTTTATGCAAATTTTTGCGAACAGCTAAAAAGCTGTAATTTTTTTTCAAAATATTCTCAGTTAGCGACGGACTTGTGACCGTTTTGCGACGGATGTCTCCAGTTTTCGACTACTTTTCGACGGTTATTCCGTCGCTAACTGGATATTTGAAAATTATTCCCAGGTAGCGACGGATGGTCGACGGAGAATCCGTCGGCATGGATTATTGTTCGACGGAATAGCGACGACATATCCGTCGCCCGTATTCTGGAAATAACAAGAATTTCTAGAACAAGGTCGACGGTTAATCCGTCGCTATGCGGTCGATATATTGCGACGGTGTAGCGACGACATATCCGTCGCCAAGTTGCTGGAAATAACATGAAATTCCAGAAGCTGGCCGACGGCTTTTCCGTCAGCAAGCCGTCGCTAATCCGTCACTTGATATCGATGGTATCGACGGATTAGCGACGAAATGATACGATCTGATACGTGTTTGCGACGGGTTAGCGACGGAATTTCTCGTCGGTATTGTCTACACAGTTCAGTACTTAAAATCTGAGGTGGACGACATTCCGTCGGAAATGCATCGCTAATGCTTCGTATTGTGACGTCGACAATCCGTCGCTTTTCCGTCATGTGACGACAACTTAGCGACGGATGGTTATTAACGAC
This sequence comes from Iris pallida, assembly GCA_029216955.1. Classification (NCBI taxonomy): domain Eukaryota; kingdom Viridiplantae; phylum Streptophyta; class Magnoliopsida; order Asparagales; family Iridaceae; genus Iris; species Iris pallida. The sequence goes on from JANAVB010028397.1 coordinate 19,082,545, forward strand.
GAGCTGATTGCCGACGGAATTTTTTGGCCAATATCCGTCGGCAATCGGTCGCTAATGGTAATTACCGTCGTCTTAGCGACGGATGCGGCCGTCGCTAAATCGATGAATTTTGGTAGTGCTTAGAATCAAGAGGGAAAGACAATGTGACAACAAAAATCTAAGATCCATCATGAAGCAAGTTTACACTTGCCTTTGGTGGGTGGAGAGAATTAATGGAGGAAGAAGAAGTTAATGAAGTAGTAAAGGAAATAATGAAGAGAGAGAGAGAGAGAGAGAGAGAGAGAGAGAGAGAGAGTGGAGTTGATATTTATATCGATCCTCTCCATCTCTAACCAAAACCAAAATAAACCAAGCCAAGCTAAACCAAGTTAAACCAAGACCAAACCAAGCCAAGCTATACTAGACAAGTCCAAATACGGGTCAGGAATCCGTACACGTATACTAAAAATACGTATAACGGGAAACGATGGTGACTGTAAGTGATAGACTATTGAGGTAGCAATGTTGGAATATGACTCGTTTTAGTTGGCCTAATTGAATAGACACAATTTGAGTACGATATAAGAAAAAAATTGGATTGAGCAGGTGATGCTGTGTCTATGCAATGAAAACTAAGGATTTGGATGTCCGATTGATAAAATTTGTATGATGGATTTGAGATTGACCCATAAGAATTGTTGGTTAGATTTTGTCGGTTGTGGGTAAGTCTAGAATAACTTCGTTGGGTATAACCCAAAGATGAGTACGGGTAGATAGACTTGACCCTAGAGTGTCGGTTGGTTGCCTAAGTTTCAAATTTGTTGGCTATATGTTTCTGTCATTCGTGTTGAGAATAAGTTTATGAGATTGGGGTGGTGTTCCATGTTCCTTAGATTGGTCAGCTCATATATTGTCCCTGAGATAAGATAGAATCTCTCTGAGAAGAATTGGTTGCCTCTAAAATAAGAGATATGTTCCAATTAGCTATCCATCTCAGATGATTTAGCTGAATGTCTAATTTAGCATAGAATAGCTGACCGTAGAGACTTGACCGAAGGCTAAGTTGGCTGTTGGAGAACCTAAGGATGTCCCTATTGATGTTGTATGGATATAGTCAGAATGAGTGAAATATGTCGGGAAATAAACTTCGGAATGGAATAGAGATTGGAAAATTCGATGTTATAACGTTAGACGGAACAACGGTATCATGTTGGTTTCGGAACTTGGTTGCCTTTATTCAGAATGTCAGAATTTGTTAGAACGGTTTGGATTCGATTGGTCGGTTGATTCATATTAAGCTGTACAAAATAATGATTGTCGCCTTGAGATAGTCGAAATAATTTTATCAACGGATAATCAGATCGGAATTGAGAATAAGTGTACGATGGAATGGGCTAGTGCATGTAGTCGAGATCGACAAGAGCAAATACAATTTGAAATGACGCTCAAAATTAATACTGCTGGAAATGAGAGTTGCTCATGCTAGATGATAATATGTTGGCTTGATCAATGCGAGAAAATTTTGAGTACATTGGAATTTTTTTGTTAGAATCAAATGATGGTACAACTTGGAAGATGGATCGCAATCAAAAAATTTATGAGTTGCAAATAGGTATATGGATGCGAACGATAATGGGTACATGATTATATCGATGAGAATCGTGGTATCAACGAAATGTGGCTATTTGCTTTTATCAATTTTTGATGGTATGAATAGTAATTGACTTGAAAGGGAACTTTGGATTCATTGGAAAACTTGACATAAATATGTCAGAATACTTTGGGAATTTTGGATCAGTTGGGAAGAAATTTTTTGAGTTGGAATTGGTAACATTCATTGTGTTAACAGTTGGTTGGGAGATTGAATAAACAAGTTGAGACTATACGGGATGCTTGAGAGGAATTGCTAATGTTCGAAAATAAAGTTATACCTGTAGCTCATTCGTCTTTTTTATCACTGACCTTGGTCAAAATGCATGTATTTCTGGGATGCCTAAAACATGTGTATGATCCAAACTAAGTGGTATGCTGAATTCAAATGAAGACACGGGAGAGGATTATCATGTGCTAAGGAATTGCACGAGTTTTGGAGGAAAGAACAAGGATGGTAAACTATGTTGAATCAAATTTGGGATACTGTGACGAGATGGTACATCATTTGAAATCAATCGAGGCATTGCAGAGAAATGTCGAATAGTTCAAGTTGATCGTGAAGACTTTCATAATGTCTGTTGAAGTTATGGGGATGAGTTTTATTTAAGTTTCGAGGATAAAACTTTTTCTGAGTGGTATATAATGTAGTGTCCCGACCCGCTTGGTGTCTTATGATGGCTGGTTAGTTCGATGAAGCCTTGTTAGACTTAGAAATATGTGAAGGATTGCTTGGAAGGCTATGCGATCATGACGAGAATCATTTTATGAATGTGAGTAGTGTTGAACCCTTCGAATAACCTTTAGCTTCACGCTTAATTAAAAGGATAATATGCTATGTTCTTATTGAGTTGCTAAATATGATCTTGCATGGAACCCGAAAAGATAAAGAAAGATAAATAATCACATGGCCCGTAAACTGTTGTTGCTCAATGATGAATTGTATGCTTGCGTGCTTTACAATAAAATACATGATAGGTGAAGCAAAAGTCCCAAATACTTGGACGGTGAGTATATTGAGCCTCAGCTCGATGAATAGATGTTAACACAGATATAAGTACCAAGAATTGGGCAGTAAGTAAGCTTGAATGATGACCGATGAATGTTTGGTATCAAAGATGTGGGGAAAAAATTAAGTAATCAAGATTCAATTATCCTGTCGCCGATGTAGAATATTGATTAAACTAAGACCCTGGATTGGGCAGATGATAATGTGAGTGTTGGCTCAAGCAAGATGACAAGATGATAATACGAATAAGAATGGTGGCTTACTTAGTTTTTCTATCATGCATTATATGTTTTTTTCTTAGATAAGTTACATATATTTGCATGGTCATGGACAACTTATCGACAAGGTAGTTCATCGAACGTTATTTCGAGGCCTCAAAAATTGATATTTCCTAAGGGGAACCTCGTGCTGAAGTAGTAGCTTGGTATATGGGACCTTCAGTAGGGCTAGCTACCCGTACTGGGGGCACCAGGAAGACGGGCCCAGATGGCGTGTAATCAGTGACCCGCATATAGACAGGTTTTTCAATGGTAACGATGTCTTATGCAGGCAGAGTAAGTTATGAATCATATACATGAAAGGATGTCGGCTGTTGGTAAGAAATCACCTGAACGGACAAATATATTAAATTGTGATATTGTTCCTAACAATGTCTTGTGCAAGCTGAGTAAGTAATATAAATGTACAGGGATGGCTACAGGACCGTGGATAAGAAATCACCAAAGGGTGATATTTTATTGCTTTACATTATGCTGGCTAAGATTGATATGTATGCTTTACTTCTGTTGGATATGAACTGCTAATTGACCCTAAGTCAATAAGAAAGACCACTTTAATAATGTTCTATAACAAGGTTATTTAGTGTTGTCTTCTTAGGTGAGTTGAGCCAGCACCGTTCATCATTATATAGATGATGTACTGACCCACGTTTGTGGGCATATTTACAGGTGCTTGTGTATGGAGGAAATCGTTTGATCAATGCTTGACATCGATGAATCGAATGGGTGCACAGAAGTTCTTCTTATAAGATGATGTCTTTTGCTTTAAGAGATATAATATATGGAACATTGTAAGTAAGTTGTACCAGTGAGATTGTAAGAAAAGTCAATATGTTCGATTGTAAGCCTAAATGGCAAGTGTATATTCAGTTGGCTATTCAAGAGTATTGTAATCTATTGTAAACTGTGTATTCAGCTGCAAGTCTTGTAATCTATTACAATTATCAACAAAGAGATACATGTTTTATATCTTGTTGTGACTTCAATTTATCTGCTTGGTTTTGCAGCGTTGTCGTTATTTTCTGAAAAATATCGGGAAACTGTAATGATTTGCCTTGTACAAGTGCAATCTAGACTTGAACGATATCACGTCCAGTGGCTAGTTTTCGATCCCCCGGGATCGGGACGTGACATATTATAACTGAATCTATAGGTAGTTACTAAACAAAATAACCAAAGCTCAAATTATCTATACTCAAGCACATTACATAAGTATAATATATAGAGATATTTTAGCTAAAAGATGTACTGATCGATAAATTATCAAAATCTGGCCTCAAATTCTTTTATTGATGAGAAAATATAATAAAATGAATAATAATCAATACCTGAATGATAAGTAATATGTAATCACACAATTAAGGGCCTCCAAGACCTGAGTCATCTGATGCAAGATCAAGAGCTCCGGTCTTCGTCATCACTGTTTCTTAAATAAAGACTATGCCTGCACATCCAAATTCCTAAATTATATATATATATATATATATATATATATATATATATATATATATATATATATATACCCCTCTTCTGGCCTCGCTGCCCCCCACCCCCGCCGGAATTTGGTGGCAGGGCTGGCCGGTCGGCCTGCCCGGGCCGACGGCGCCCTTCTGCGTTTTCGTCCCCTTTGGACCCCCCTCCTCCCCGGGATGGCCGGGCTCCACCTGGCCCTCCTCCCAGTGGGGTCTCCATCCGGCCGTCCCTGCCAGCCTCCTCGCCGGCCTCCCGTCGCGCGGCTTCCCCCACTCTCTCCCTCCCTCCCAACCCCTTCGGCGCCTTCGGCGTCCCCGGCGTCGCCGGGCTAGGCGCGGCCCCTCGCCGGCCGTGGCGCCGCCCGTTGAGACACCTCCCTCTCCGGCTCCCCATGCCGTCCCTCGTGCCGCGCCGCCGCCGTCCTCCTCGACTGTCCCTGCCCTTCTGTAGTGGCCTCCCGCACTCGTGGCAGGGTCCGCCTGCTCCGGCGGATCAGGTTCTGGAGTGTCCTCGGCGCCTCCTCCTTTTGTCGTACCCGCTGCGACGCCGGTGCCTCCCATACTCCCGGCGCCTCTCGCCGCCCCCCTTTCGTGGCCGGCCCCTACTCCCGTTGTGGCGCCCCCACCTCGGAGGTGGCTGCCTTTTTTTCCCTTCCATAGCTGGCGTCCACGTGCGCCCCGGCCTCCGGTGGCCCTGGTCCGGCCCCCGCCTCCTCCTTTTCCGCCACAAGGGCGTCCTCTACGGCGTCGGCGGCCCCCCCTCGTGGGCCTCGGTAGTCGCGTCTCCGGCCTCCGCACTGTGGCCCTCGGCGTCCTCCCCGGCGTCGATCGGTGGTCCTTCGTCGGCGGTGGTGCTGCCCTCGTCGTCAAACCCCCGCTACGAGCTCCGGAGCTCCCTTCGTCGGTTGTCGACGGACCACCCCAACCCCTAGCTGGCGATCGGCCAGCGGCCGCCCGGAGGTCGAGCCCCCTCCTCTCTCCCCTCGGCGTCCCAGCCGCCCTACCTCCCCACCCCCCCGGGTCTCCTCACCCTCCTCCTCGGGTCCCCTCTCCCCCACCTCCGGTTTCCCTCCCGCCGGAGCCCTCGCCGGAGTCCCCGCCTCGACCCCTTCCGCCGGAGCCCCCGCTACCTCCTCCTCCTCCCGTCCTCCTCCGCCACATCCGTAGGTGCGCCTTACCTCCTCCTCCTTCCATCCTCCTCGCCGGAGCCCCCGCTGGACCACCCCGTTTCCTCTTCCTACTCTCCCGTCCTCCTCCGCCACCCTCCGTCGGTGCCCTCCCGGCCCCGGGCGTGGCCTCTCCCGGCTGCTCCCCCTCCGTCGAGGATACTTTGCCGCTGTGGAACCTCCGCTCCTTCCCGCCGGAGCCCCATCCGCCAGAGATCCCCCGCTTCCTCGAGAGCTCTGCCCGCCTCTCGGGCCCCACACCGTTCCTCGGGCAGTGCCCCCCCTTTCGGGCTGTACGTTGGCCAGCGTCAGGCCCACGCGCGCTGGGGGCCCTTGGGCTGAGCGCCTTCTGCCTTGGGCAGTGCTCTCCTGCTTCGGGCTGCGTGCCCTCTCCCTTAGGAAGCGCCCCCCGAGGAGCAGCTGTCCCTACGTTTTCCCGCTTCTGTTTTTTTGTTTTGTTTAAAATTACGGTTTTCGTAATTTTGACATCTTTAGGCATTCCGCCACACCGTTTCGAAATTTTGAAATTTCGGGTTTTCGAAATTTTGAAATTTCGAATTTCAATCTTTACAATTTTCTACCTTGTCTATCGGGACCCTTTTGTGTTTTTTTTGGTCCCGTACCTGTCTGTATTGCTCTACGTGAGCCACTTTCCATTTTTAATAAAATGTCTCCTTTTAAAATAAAATTATATATATATATATATATATATATATATATATATATATATATATATATATATATATATATATATATATATATATATATATATATATATGAGATAGAAGAGATGATGCTGCTCTCCCGCTAGTGCGATCTCGGGGCGCTGTGCCCCGACTAGGGCTGCTGCGCCGTCGTAGGGCTGCGCCGGAGCTTGGTCGGCATCCTCCCTCTCCTAAATATATATATATATATATGAGATAGAAGAGATGATGCTGCTCTCCCGCTAGTGCGATCTCGGGGCGCTGTGCCCCGACTAGGGCTGCGCCGGAGCTTGGTCGGCATCCTCCCTCTCCTAAATATATATATATATATATATATATATATATATATATATATATATATATATATATATATATATATATATATATATATATATATATATGAGACAGAAGAGATGATGCTGCTCTCCCGCTAGTGCGATCTCGGGGCGCTGTGCCCCGACTAGGGCTGCCGCGCCGTCGTAAGGCTGCGCCGGTGCTTGGTCGGCATCCCCCCTCTCCCCTGTGGCTACCCCACCTGACCTCCTCGCGTTTCTGGGGCTCTCCTCCGATCCGACGCCTCCTCCCGCTTTTTCTTCTCATCTAAAGGTCCTCGACCCCCCTTCCGTCTCCCTCTCATTCCCTGCCGCCCCTCCCCTCCCCCTCTCCCACCTCTCTTCCGCTGCCACCCTCATCCTCTCCTTCTTCCTCTTCCCCCCTGGTCGTCGTTTGCCAATTCCCCTTCCAGCTTAGCAGCTGGCACGGTGCCGCCTCCCAGGACCTGCCTCCCCGGGACCGTCTTCCCGGTGCCGCCTCCCAGGACCTGCCTCCCCGGGACCGTCTTCCCGGTGCCGCCTTTTCGGAGATGCCCCCTTCCTCCTTTCTCGGGTCCACCACCGCCCTTCCGCCCATTCTCCTTTTTCCTATTTTTGAATCCTCCAGGGAGCCACGTGCTTTCCTTGGCTCCCGCGCCCTCGTGGGGGGTTGTGCGCTCTGGCGCAGTCAATTGCGGTGGGCCCCCTGGCCACGTGCCATTGTCTATTTACGGCACACCTTATGGTACGGCTGTTCCCTCGGGGGCCCCGCTGGGCGCAACTGGCTTGGAGTTGGGCGCTGCTGCCGTGGGTCCCACTGGAGCAACCTGTGGTTCGGGTTGGGGTACCGCTTGTGGTGACCCAGCGGATCCGTTTGGGGCGCATGTGGTACCTCCCAGCAGTTTGGGCACTTCGTCTGGAGCCTTAGTCCATTGCTGCGGGCCCCCTGGGATCGTGCCCACATCTGCTTGGGGCGCGCCTCATGGCGCGACTGTTCCATTGGCGACCCCATTGGGCGCTGTTAGCTTGGCCTTGGGCGCACTTGACGTGGGTCCCACCGGCGTACCCTGCAATTCTGGTTGGGGTGCCACTTGTGGTGGCTCGTCTCGGGCGTAGCCTGTTATGGCACCTCCCAGCAGTTTTGGAGCTTCGTATGGTGACCCTGCGGGTCTGTTGGTGGTTCCCCCCTATGGCGTGTCTTCATCTCATGCTGGAGGCACGGGCCCCAGTGGCGCGCTCTGCGGGTCAGTTGGTGGCGCTCCCTATAGGGTCTGTGCCCTCGTTGGTGGGTCCTCAGGCTCTCTCCCTTCGCTCGACGCTCATAGCCCATGCGCTCTTCCCTCTGCAGGGGCCAACCCCCTCTTCCGGTCGGGTTATCCCTGATGATCTGATCGCCCTTTTCTTTTTCCTCCGTGGAGCTGGCTCCCTTGCCGGCAGTAGATTTGCTCCCGGCTTGGCCCTCTTCCACTTCTTCCAGGTCCGCCCCGTCGCCCTCGGTGGCTCCGATTCCTTCCTTCGCTGAGAAGCTCCGTCCGAACTTATTGGCCAAGAAGGGGTTTAAGCTCCCCGACGTTCCTCTATCTGATGTTGCTTATCCTCCTGATTCAGCTGTGACTAAGGTCCCTTTCTCTGATCAGGAACTGACCGCACTTCTCATCTCCTTCCCCCACACCTTTGTCCTTAAATTCTCTTTCGGATGCCCTAAATTCAGCAGAGTGCAGGAGGTTATTGCCAGTTGGAGACTATCCGCAGAATATAAGGTTGCCCCTAGACCCCAGGCATCTTCTGCTTCACCTCTCCTCCGAGCTTGACCACCGGACCGTGTGGGCTAAGGGAACCAGCAGGGTGGACACTCACCAGATGAAGATCATCAGGTGGTCCCCGGACTTTAACACCAAAGTGGACTCAGCCACGGTTGCGGCTTGGGTGACCCTACCCAACCTCTCCCTGGTTTGCTTCGTCCCCGCGGCTCTCAGGCGCATTGCCAACTCTTTCGGGACGTTCATCGCCTCCGCGCCCGAGACTAGCAACCTATCTAAGGCTCACTATGCCAGGATCTGTGTCGAGCACGATCTCACCAACGAGCCTCCCAATCACATCCTAATTGAGCTAGGCAGCAAGACGCACACCCAACAATTAGTTTACGATAACCACATCATTTTCTGCAATCACTGCCACCTGAGAGGGCACCTCACAAAATATTATTTCCACCTACACCCAGAGCTCAAGAGGAAGCCTGTCCGTAAAGACACAACGGCCAACGAGAGCAAGAAGCTTATACCTCATACGCTCTCCCCCCTGCTTCCACTACCAAACTCCCACATAAGGTTCAAATCCAACGGAGGTAAGCCAGGCACGTCACCAGGAGAAGCGGTGGTCACTTACAAGCCCCCAGCGCCTATACTATCGAATCGATTCAACGCTTTACTAACAGAAGTGGCAGAAGCCACCCAGGAGATTGTCCTCCTTGAAGGATCGTTCGCGGCCCCCGAGCCGGAGTCGGAGAAGGTGAGCTCTGGAGAACCATACCTGAAGGACATGGGAGAGAATCCCCCAGACCCGAATCCTGGATCAACACAGCCCTTAGCTGCTCACCTTTCCAGTATTGAAATCCCCGGTGCTGAAGCCTGTGCGACAGCCGGTGCTGAAGCCCTTGCTATCTTGGGACCAGAGCAGGTCCTTCGGGGACAACAAGTTATCGCTGCTGGATGTCTTCTATCCACAGAAGATCCAACCGGCTACAACGAAGACACCCTCCGCATCCCTCCCGAGGAGCCCACCCTGGATACGGCTGGAGAATTGCTTAACCACGCAACAGAACTATCCCCCCCGCTCCCGAGGAGCCCACACTCGACATTACCAGCTTAATGTTTGCCGAGTCAACTTCCTCCAGAAAAAAGACAGAACATAATGGAGCATCCGAGTCATCAACCATGCGCACCAGGTCCGCAGCCAAGCGGACCAAACATCACCCCCAAACATCATTTAATGCTTAACATCCTCTTCTGGAATGTTCGAGGTCTGGCGAACAAACTAACCATGAGGCGTCTTGTCAGTCTTAACAAAATTCACAAGATTGACATCCTGATCATCCTTGAACCTAAAATCCCCCCCCCAAGAAAATCAAAACCATACAGTTGCAGTTAGGCTTCACTACAGCCATCGCTGGCAGACACGACATCTGGATCCTCTGTTCAAAGAACGTCAATATCGGAGTCATCCAGGATTCGAATCAAGCTCTCTCTTGCTGGATGAAACACCCTTTGATCCCTAAGCGAGCCATCCTGTCAGCGGTCCATGGCAGTTGTTATATCGCCGAACGTAAATTTCTCTGGAATGATCTCATCGACATCCACCACAACTACATTAACCTCCCTTGGCTCTGTATTGGGGACTTTAATGCTATTACATGCATGGATGAGAAGATTGGCGGCCGCCCTCCCCCCCTTACGGCCATGCTAGATTTCAACAACTTCATTTTTAACGCCCACCTTTCCCCTCTCCAGTTCAACTGCAATGCTTTTACCTGGTGCAACATGCAGGAAGACGACCGACGGTAATACTCTCGTCTCGATAGGGCACTCACTAACGCCCTATAGAAGGGATCGGGGATCACCTCTAAACTATCTCACCTCAATTCCATCGAATTTGACCACACCCCTCTTCTTGTCGAAGTCAAAAGCAAATCCATCCAGATTAGAAAAACCTTTCACTTCCTTGACTTCTGGAGCGAACACCCTCAATTTAAGCGCACTATTGAGGAAGCTTGGGACCACGGGGACTCTCCCAACCCGCTAATCAGACTGGCCAACAAGCTAAAGGCCACGAGGCATGCCCTTTCGATATGGAGCAAACATGCATATGGGGACATTTTTCAGGCCGTTCGTGTCGCAGAGATGATGTCACCCGTACCGAAACTCTATTCGCAATTGAGCGTTCGTCTGCGGCCAGGGCGGCCCTTAATCTCAGCAAAGCTATTCACAAATTCCGGCTGAAGGTTGAGACAGATTTTTGGAAACAAAAAGCGAGGCTGAGATGGGATAGCGACGGGAACAAAAACTCGAGCTACTTCCATGCATGCGTCAACGGTCGCAGACATAAACTTACCCTGCATCAGATAGCTGACGAATCAGGGAACATCATCAACGACCAACGGGGGATTCAAGTGGCTGTCGCTAAGTTCTACTCCTAGTTGTTTACCAAAGAAATGATCTACAGAGACAACTCCATCCTGGCAGAGATACCTCACCTTATCAATGATGACGACAACAACCGGCTGGAACTCCTTCCTTCCGAGAGCGAGGTGAAAGACGCGGTGTGGGCACTTGATGAACATAGTACGCCAGGACCCGACGGTTTTTCGGATGTATTTTTTCGTACCTGCTGGAAGATCATCAAGTATGACATTCATGAAGCAGTCATGGCCTTCTTTCAAGGAGCAACTTACCCCAGAGCCATATCGAGCGCCAACCTGATCCTTATCCCCAAAAAAGATAATCCGGAGACATACCCAAGATAATTTCTGAGGAGCAGAGTGGATTTGTCAAGGGTAGAAACATCCAAGACAATATCATGCTGGCTCAGGAGCTCATCACCTGCATGAAGTTCCTAGCGAGGGGTGCAACATAGCCATCAAACTAGACATGGAGAAAGCGTATGACAGGCTGGATTGGCAATTCATGATCTGGGTTCTCAGGGCATTCAGATTTTCAGAAACGTGGACCAACATAGTCTGGAGATCGATCAGCAACTCCTGGTTCTCAACGGTCATCAACGAACAAGTTAATGATTTTTTTAAATCCAGTCACGGGGTTAGACAGGGTGACCCGTTAGTTGTCCACCATATTCATCATTGCGGCAGACGCTTTGAGTAGACAGCTGAATTGTATGACTAGAGCCTCGAACATTAAGCACTTCCACACTGTTAGCGGTTGCCCGATTATTACTCATCTGGCCTACGCCGACGACATCCTTATTTTCTCCTCAGGGGACCTTGGGTCGGTGGAGGTGGTCCACAACATGCTCAACAAATACAACAGGTGCTCTGGCCAGAAGGTCAACCCCGCCAAGAGTGTGATATACGCCCATCACAACATTAAGAGAGATCAAGCGGCCAGCCTGTCCAGCATTACCTCTTTTGCCGTCGATCACCCTTCGTTTCACTACCTTTGTTGCCCAGTTGTGTACGGCAAATCTTGCGCTGGCATTTTTGAGTAGCTGATTAATAGAATCAGAAAAAAATTGAAGGGTGGCACAATGCTACTTTATTCCCGGACGGTAAGATGATCCTTATAAAACATGTGCTCACCTCCATCCCCATTTACACCCTGGCTGCATGCTTCCCCCTCAAGAAAGTTCTCTCTTCGCTTGAGAGCATCATATCCAATTTCTTTTGGGGTCACAGTGGTGGCCACGACAGACATCACTGGCCCAGTTGGGACTCTATGGCTAGGCCCACAGCCGAGGGAGGTCTCAGATTCACCAAACTCTCCCACATCGTGGATGCCTTCTCTATGAAGCTATGGTGGAAGCTTCGCTCTAGTCAGAACTTATGGACTAAATTCATGAAGGCCAAGTACTTCAAATATATTCACCCATCGCTGGCTATTGCCAACAGCAGATATTCTGCAGCTTGGCGGCGTATTCTCACGGGGCGATCCATAGCTAAACCGGTGATAAGGCTCCAACTGGGTAACGACGAATCTTCGACCTTCCTGGAATGTTGAGCGGGAGACTCCTTGCTCCCCAGCCTCCCGGTGGCTCCGGGACACATCAAGATCAAAGATTTGTGGGGCTAACCAGGGAATGACTGGAATTGGAACCGGATTCGGGATTGGGTTGGGGAAGAGGCGGTAGAGTGCATTCGCAATAACGAACTTAGGCTTGGCCCCGAGCCCAATGAGATGAGGTGGTCAGCCGAAGCTTCAGGATCCTTCTCGGTCAGCTCGGTGAGAAGGGTGGTTCGGGGTATTGGGGCACCATTTTCCACCATCGCGACCTTCTGGCAGACCAGCATCCCCAATAAATGGTCCTTCCTTATTTGGAGAGCATTTCGCAAGAAGCTGCCCACTGATGACAATCTCAACACCATTGGATTCAGCCTTGCGTCTGCGTGTAATTGCTGCTCGAAGCGTCAGACCGAAACCACTGACCATATCTTCTGTCAAGGGAAATTATCGACCAAGGTCTGGAGGTTCCTCATTCAGCGTTGCGGGCATCATCAGGGGGGTGGGCGCTTTAACGATCTCTTGGCAGGTTGGCCTCTAATTCCCACGGTCACCAGATCGTCGCGGCGGCCGCTACCTGGGTACTCTGGAAGGTCACCAATACTTAGCCGACTAGGTTATTAGGGAGGTACTCCGTCAGTGCCAAAAGATCAGATCCTTTTGCTCTCACGGCCAGCTTCTCTTTTGGAATTCTCTCCTCTTCTAGCTCCTCGAATTTTGCGTCTTTTTGTTTGGCCTCTCTATAGGCATCATCATTTTGGGCCTATGATCCTTTTGTTCTGCCCGGCTCTCCTTTCTTGTTGTTTCTTTCTTTTTGTGCTTACTTGTAAAGGCTTCGGCATTTTGCGCCTTGAATGAATAAATAGGGGGGGTTTGGGTTATATATATATATATATATATATATATATATATATATATATATATATAAACATATAATCTGATCATTATTTTAGAAAATAAAACTTATATCAATTGTAGAAAATAAATTCATCTAACAATTGAGGGATTTTTAGAAGCAAAATAGCAATTGAACCTCTTAGAGATGATAGACAACACACCAGTCAGAGCAAGATCTTTGGAAAATCCTGAAATTTTTGTATGATTATAAATATGATTCTTACAGTCGGTAGCTACAGTCGGTAGGGAACATGGATTGAAGAATTGGAGGTCTTGGACGGGATCCTAGAGTAGGGATTCAGGAAGAAATGAGATAAATTGAATAAAAAACGAAACTAACCCTAATATTTTTTTGAGGCCCCAAAAATTGGAGGCTATGTGCAGCCGCAATTTTGGCACGGCCCCAGGATCGGCCTTGGTTGAAGCCTACGAGTGGATTTTATCTGCTGGAATCAATCCCTTTCCAATAGGTGAGTTTTGTAATTTATTAATAGTTTTTTTGTTAAATTGTTGTTGATTATCTTTATTTGTTGTTGATTAATTCATTGAAAAATATATTTTTGCCATTTGATTGTATAGTTATCCCAATATTTCTATTGAGATTGAAATTAACTAATAGAAAAACTGAGAAAGAAACTATTTTTTTGTTGATAGTTATTTGTCGTTAATTAATATTTGTTGGAAAATTATGATAATGTCATTTGATTGCGTAGTGTTCGTATCTAGATTATTCATTTGAAATATCATGTGATATATTGTTGTAATAATTTTTTTTATGCAATAGCAACAATAGAAAAATTATCTTAAAATTAATGGAAAACAACAAATGATATAAAAATTTATGTCTAAATGTATTAAATATTTTTAATATTATTCGATTTTTCGGAACCGAGAACTTGAAAAAATATATTATTGTATCATTTTGGGTTGAAAATACTATTGTGTCGTTATCGATAAAAAAAATAATATAATATAAATATTAAGCTTTTATGACACAACTTTTAGAGTTCGTCTCAGTTCTCAAAATCTAGAGTACGACACTTCTTAGAGGGACGATCTTCAGCACAAGGGAGCTGGGGATCTGTGGTAGAGGTGATCAATGAAGGGGCAATAGTATCTTCAGAACATTCGACTGGTCGAGACAAGCAATTCAACTGGTCTTTTTTTTTTTAATTCTCAGTTGTAACTGGATTCGACTTGATCACCATATTATTATATGTAACTTTTGTGTCTTGGTTCGACCAGTTGAGAACTTTTATGCGATCCGTCAAAGTACCTTCTACATGCATTCCTCCTTCTTCCTGCACTTCTTCTCCATTACCATGATACAACTCGTCAAAATATGAATTCTTCACTTGAGAATAGTATCATTGGGTGAAAAATAGCTCATGTCTTTATAGAATGTCACATCCATAGTGACATAATATTTTTGGGTTGGAGCATTTATATTCCTTTTCATAGCCACCATAGCCAACAAAAATGTTGGAGTGGGTGGGGTTCCCAACCTATGTGGAGAAGACCCCGGAGTGCGACGAGCGCCGTTCGTGTGTCGAAGAAGCTCGGGGAGGAAGCAGGACTGCTGAGAGAGCTGCAGAGAGCTGCTGGAAGCAGAGGGGCCGAGTTCGGGCCGAACTCTGCCCCTGGCAGAGTTCTGGCCGAACTCTGCCTCCTCATTCCAGAAGTGGGTCGGCCAGTGCTGGTTGCCCCGCACAGAGTTTTGGCCGAACTCTGTGTGTCGGGGGGCTGAAGCGGGATTTTGGATGAGTTTTCATCATTGGATCTAATCCAACGGTCCAGGTTGGTTGCGGGATTAGGGAGATATATTGAGTTTTCTCAACCCTAATTCATTATCGTATTATCGCATTGGACAACACAAGTTTGAGAGAGAAGGAGGCAAGAGTGCCATTGCAACTTCGGAGAAGAAGACGGAGGATCGAAGGTCGTTTTCGAAGGAGATCGTGTTTCGGGTAATCTCTACTCGTCGTTCTCGTTCTTCGTAGCCTTGTGATCATTGTTCTTGTCTCTGAGTGTTGTGGGGATCCGATTTGGATCGGGAGGAGTTTGTAGAGGGTGTAATTCTTCTATTCCATTAGTGGAGGCTTCTCAGGGTTGGACTCCGATCGTCCCGTGGTTTTTCCCGCAAGGGTTTCTACGTCAAAATTCTCTGTGTCTGCGTGATTGTTGTGTGTGCTTGTTTTTGGGTTCGTGCATTGTTTGCTCGGTCCTCTCGCAGGTACTCTCCGGTTTGGGGAAAGGTTTCCGCGCTTCTTTCCCAACATAGTGGTATCAGAGCTTTGGGTTCAAAGGGTGTCAGGAGTTGACAGAGGAACCAGAGAGGAGAGATGGACGCGAAGCCGGTGCGCATGATGAACCTTAATGGCACAAACTATCATTATTGGCGGAGCAAGATGAAGGATTTGCTATTTGTCAAGAAGCTGCATCTACCTGTGTTTGCATCCGAGAGGCCCAGTGATAAATCCGAGGAGGACTGGAAGTTCGAGCACATACAGGTGTGTGGGTACATACGGCAGTTTGTTGATGAGAACGTGTACAACCACGTTGCCAATATTGAGCACGCGAAGACGTTGTGGGATAAGCTGGAATCCTTGTATGCGAAGAAGACCGGGGTAAACAAGTTGTTCCTGATCCGAACGATGATGGGTCTGCGGTACAAGGATGGGGCGTCTATTACGGATCACTTGAGTGATTTTCAGGGCGTGGTTGACCAGCTATCTTCTATGGGAGTCAAGTTCGACGACGAAGTTCAGGGACTGTGGCTGCTGTGTACCTTGCCAGACTCGTGGGAGACCGTACGAGTATCTATGATCGCTTTTGCTCCAGAGGGCGTGGTCAGTCTGGAGTTTGCCAAGAGCGGGGTGTTGAATGAAGAGATGCGGAGACGTTCTCAGGGCACTTCATCCACATCCCACCACTCAGAGGCACTTGTTTCAGAGAGCCGCGGAAGGGGCAAAAGCAGGGGTCCAGGTGGTGGCAGAGACAAGAGCAGGGGGAAGTCCAAGGGTCGGTACGAGGACTCAGAGTGTTATCATTGCGGTAAGAAGGGCCATATCAAGCGGAATTGTTTCGCTTGGAAGAAGGAGAAGAAGGGCGACAAGGGGAAGCAAGAAGAGAACACTACAGCGGCGGCCTCGGTACATGGAGGCGATGTGATCGTCGTAGGTGATGAGGTCATTACTAACCTCGCCTGCGATGACAATTCTTGGCTGGTGGACTCAGGGGCTTCAGCACATGTATCTCACAATAGGGCACTGTTTGCCACTTACACGACAGGCGACTGTGGCGTGTTGAAGATGGGCAACGGAGATGTGTCGAAGGCGGTTGCCATTGGAGATGTGCATTTGAGAACGAAGACGGGTGCGGTTCTTGTTCTCAAGGATGTTCGTCATGTCCCTGATATCCGTTTCAACCTGGTGTCGGTTGGAAGGTTGGATGACGAGGGATTCTTCAGTCTCTTCGGGAATAGTCAGTGGAAGCTTTCCAGAGGTTCGATGGTGATTGCCAGAGGAAGCAAGAAGTCCGATCTCTACTATATGGAGGGGAGCGCAGAGGGGGCACAGGAGGTGAACGCCGTCAGTGACGCGTCTACCGAGTTGTGGCACAGGCGGCTCGGCCATATCAGCGAGAAGGGGATGAGCTACTTGGTGAACAGGAAAGTGATTCCGGGGCTCAAGTCTACAAAGTTGGAGAAATGCACGCACTGTTTGGCTGGGAAGCAAAGTAGGGTGTCTTTCCAGAGTCACCCAAGTTCGAGGAAGCCGGCGTTGCTCGAGTTGATTCACTCGGATGTCTGCGGTCCTATGAAGGTAAAATCTCTTGGTGGTGCTTCTTACTTTGTGACTTTCATTGATGACTGTTCCAGGAAGGTTTGGGTCTATGCCTTAAAGACCAAGGATCAGGTGCTGCCTACTTTCAAGGAGTTTCAGGCCTCCGTTGAAAGGGAGACGGGCAAGAAGTTGTTGTGTGTTCGGTCCGACAATGGCGGCGAATACATCGGTCCCTTTGATGCGTATTGCAGAGAGCAAGGGATACGACACCAGAAGACTCCGCCAAAGACACCTCAGCTCAATGGTGTAGCGGAGCGCATGAACAGGACACTGATGGAGAGGGTGCGGTGTTTGCTGTCAGAAGCAAATTTGCCGGGCAGTTATTGGGGTGAGGCTCTTCTCACAGCTGCTTATATTATTAATTTGTCTCCTAGTGCTCCTTTGCAGGGTGATGTGCCTGACAAAGTATGGTACGGCAAAGAGCCGTCATACAATCACCTGCGGGCGTTTGGTTGTAAAGCCTTCGTGCATGTACCGAAGGACGAGAGGACCAAACTTGAGCCGAAGACGAGGCGATGCGTCTTTGTCGGCTATGGTCGGGATGAGTTTGGCTATAGACTCTACGACCCAGTGGAAGGAAAGCTCTACAGAAGCAGGGACGTGGTGTTCGTCGAGGATCAGACCATGACCAACACTCAGGATTCCGAGACGCCTTCTGAGGCTGAGGAATTGCCTGAGTTAGAGTCATTTCGCTTCGAGCAGTTTCCAGAGGACATCGCAGAGGATCCAGTTATGGGGGAGCCGGTACATGGAGTTGCTCCCAACCTTGATCATCAGCCTGCTGATGGTGGTCAGGGTGTCCCTCAGGAGGATGAGCATGCCGGAGAGGTAGTTCCTGAAGGGGAGGAGGCTGTCGGTATACAGCCAGCACCAGTGGCTCTACTGAGAAGGAGCAACAGGGATCGTCGACCATCTACGAGATACTCGCCGGATGAGTATGTGCTACTGACTGACGGGGGAGAGCCCGAAAGTTTTACAGAGGCTATGGAAGACGAACACAGGCAGGAGTGGATGGTGGCTATGCAGGAGGAGATGAGTTCCTTGCACACCAATTCCACTTATGATCTGGTGCGGTTGCCAAAGGGCAAGAAGGCTTTGAAGAATCGATGGGTGTTCAGAGTGAAGCAGACAGATGATGCTACTCGCCCTCGATACAAAGCGAGGCTGGTAGTCAAGGGCTACGGTCAGCGGAAAGGCGTGGATTATGATGAAATCTTTTCGCCTGTCGTCAAGCATTCGTCTATTCGGGTGGTGCTAGCATTAGCAGCCAGTTTCGACTTGGAGGTCGAGCAGATGGACGTGAAGACGGCATTCCTCCACGGTGATCTTGAGGAGGAGTTGTACATGGAGCAGCCGGAGGGATTCTGTGAGAAGGGCAAGTCACATTTGGTCTGCCGGTTGAAGAAGAGCTTGTATGGTCTGAAGCAGGCTCCGAGGCAGTGGTACAGAAAGTTCGAGTCGTTTATGGGGGAGCATGGTTATGCACGGACGACGTCGGACCATTGTGCATTTGTGAGGTATTTTGCCGATGATGATTTTATCATCTTATTGCTCTATGTTGATGATATGCTATTAGTGGGTCGGAATGCCACTAGGATAGCGGAGTTGAAGCGCCAGCTGGGCGCGGCCTTCTCTATGAAGGATTTGGGCGCAGCGAAGACTATTCTTGGGATGGAGATCAGCCGAGAGAGAGTCCAAGCTGCTACACTTGTCCCAAAAGAAGTACATTCACCGGGTACTTCAGCGTTTCGGGATGGACGGGTCGAAGAAAGTGAGTTCCCCCCTCGCGGCTCACTTTAAGTTCACTGAGGAGCAGTGTCCATCTACCGAGGACGAAAAGGAAGATATGGAGCGGGTTCCATATGCTTCAGCTGTGGGAAGCCTTATGTATGCCATGGTGTGTACGAGGCCAGATATTGCTCATGCAGTTGGTACGGTTAGCAGGTATCTTTCGAATCCTGGAAGGGTACACTGGAGTGCGGTCAAGTGGATTCTACGATATCTTCAGGGCACTGCTGGTTGGAGACTTTCCTTTGGTGGTGACGAGCCGAAGCTGGTTGGGTATACCGACGCTGATATGGCTGGAGATGTAGACACGAGGCGATCGACTTCGGGCTACGTGATGATGTTTGCGGGAGGAGCAGTATCGTGGCAGTCGCGGTTGCAAAAGTGTGTTGCCTTGTCGTCGACAGAGGCAGAGTACATTGCGGCGACGGAGGCTTGCAAGGAGCTGTTGTGGATGAAGAAGCTGTTGCAGGAAATGGGACTGAAGCAAGAGCAGTATACTTTGCTTTGCGACAGTCAGAGTGCTATCCATCTTGTGAAGAATCAGACGTTTCATAGCCGGTCCAAGCACATCGAGACCCGGTATCATTGGATACGGGATGTGGTTGAGAAGAAGGACGCGGAGCTTGAGAAGGTGCATACAGATGACAACGGAGCTGATATGTTCACGAAGATTCTACCAAGAGGGAAGTTTGAGTACTGCAGGCAGATCGTCGGGATGACGACGTCCTCCCCATAGTTGTGAAGGGGGAGATTTGTTGGAGTGGGTGGGGTTCCCAACCTATGTGGAGAAGATCCCGGAGTGCGACGAGCGCCGTTCGTGTGTCGAAGAAGCTCGGGGAGGAAGCAGGACTGCTGAGAGAGCTGCAGAGAGCTGCTGGAAGCAGAGGGGCCGAGTTCGGGCCGAACTCTGCCCCTGGCAGAGTTCTGGCCGAACTCTGCCTCCTCATTCCAGAAGTGGGTCGGCCAGTGCTGGTTGCCCCGCACAGAGTTCTGGCCGAACTCTGTGTGTCGGGGGGCTGAAGCGGGATTTTGGATGAGTTTTCATCATTGGATCTAATCCAACGGTCCAGGTTGGTTGCAGGATTAGGGAGATATATTGAGTTTTCTCAACCCTAATTCATTATCGTATTATCGCATTGGACAACACAAGTTTGAGAGAGAAGGAGGCAAGAGTGCCATTGCAACTTCGGAGAAGAAGACGGAGGATCGAAGGTCGTTTTCGAAGGAGATCGTGTTTCGGGTAATCTCTACTCGTCGTTCTCGTTCTTCGTAGCCTTGTGATCATTGTTCTTGTCTCTGAGTGTTGTGGGGATCCGATTTGGATCGGGAGGAGTTTGTAGAGGGTGTAATTCTTCTATTCCATTAGTGGAGGCTTCTCAGGGTTGGACTCCGATCGTCCCGTGGTTTTTCCCGCAAGGGTTTCCACGTCAAAATTCTCTGTGTCTGCGTGATTGTTGTGTGTGCTTGTTTTTGGGTTCGTGCGTTGTTTGCTCGGTCCTCTTGCAGGTACTCTCCGGTTTGGGGAAAGGTTTCCGCGCTTCTTTCCCAACAAAAAACACACATAATCGTCCGGGTATCCAAGTTAGACATCTTATCCTTATGTAGATGGACAAAAATAACACAACCAAATACATGGACAAAAAGATTATGAAATTATGGTATAGAAGCATGAGACACAAGGGTCTCAAAATTTTATTTTAGCATGGAGAACAATAGATGTGAGATGACTGATAAGATGAAAGGAGGCTTGTATAGTACCCCCCCCCCCCAAGAGATACTTACGTATATGAGCACTAAAAAGAACGGAACGAGCCCTATTTAGAAGATGACAGATTTTTCTTTCAGACACACCATTTCTTCTGATATTTGTAGACAAGTGGTTCGGTGGACAATTTCATGTGTTTAAAGAAACTCTCTGAAAAATGATTCACATATTCCCCCCATTATCAGGACGAAGAATTTTAATGGTGCTATTGTATTGTGTTTGGAGAAGTGTATGAAAAGCCTAAAAGGCCGAAAAGGCTTCATCTTTGGTTTTAAAAAGGACTACTCGTGACAAACTTGTACAGTAATCAATAAACAACACAATATATCTTATACCCGACACAACATAACATCTCATACCTGACAAAACAAACTCTTTAGAAGGTCCCCAAACATCAGAATAAATATAACTCAAAAGAAATGGAACTTTAATTGGAAATACTAGAATAAGTAGCCAAATAAAGAGGTTGGAGAAGTAGGGAATACGTATTTAGGTTGGAGAAGTAGGGAATAAGTAGTCCCATAAAGAGGTTGGAGAAGAATTTGAGAAATGAATGGAACTATTATTGGAAGTACTTAGGGAATAACTAGTCAAATAAAGAGGTTGGAGAAGTATTTGAGAGAAGGAATTATTTGATGTTTATTCATCTCACAATGTAGTCTTTCTCGCGAGTCTTTCTCACGATACATTTTACTGAATGTTATAAAAAGATTTAGAATATGACTTGTTAGGTCTATTTATGGCTTGCATTTAAACTCCATATTTGCTTATACCAAAAAAAAGCCATACCAAAAAAAAAAAACCCACACAACCAATGTCGTAAATACAGTAGGAAAATATACTAATGTTTTTTATTTTTGGCTCTCGTTCGACTATTTTTGAAAAGCATTGTTCTCTGTTTTTTGATTTTTTTTCTTTGATAGAGTTCTTCTGTTAGAAGCTTCTCTCTAATAAGCTCTTAATTAGGGTCGGCCCTTGGTGTTGGATTGCCTTAGCCGAAGCTAATTTTTGTTGCCTTTGAACCTTGTTGAAAAAAAGGAATATTTTAGCAAATGTCCCATTCCAAATGTTGACACTAGCATATACCCCCACTATTTTTTTAACTAGCAAATACCCCACTCCTAAGTAAACAAAAAGGAAAACAATTAAAAAGTAGGGGTATATCTTTATTTTTTTTACTGTTTCATACCAAAAATGGGGACATTTGCTAGTTAAATAAAATAGTAGGGGTCTATGCTAGTTTTAACATATAGAATGGCGTCATTTGATAAAGTATCCCAAAAAATAATAACATTTTGTCAATATTGTGTTATGATAAGCACAACAAGCTAGATTTGCAAATATTGTGTTCCAGTGAAGTATGATGTAGGAAAAATGCCAAAGCTAGCACCATCCCAGCGTTCCAGTTATGTCCAGACTTTATATATGAGGCACATGAGGCGGTCGCCTCAGGCATAAAATTTTAGAGGGCACCAATTATATATATATATATATATATATATATATATATATATATATATATATATATAAATATATTTGAAGAAAGGTGATTTTATTGATACATGTTCAGCAAATACAGACTCAAATCATATACTGTGCATCCGTTTCTATATTGTATATAATCCCTGCCGACGATAATGTTCTGCCCTCAAAGATAATCATGTTTCCAGCTCTCCAAATGTGCCAGGTGCTGGCCGCTAGCCTGATGCGAGCTGTGCGAAACCATGTCCCTCCTGTTAGATATTTATTGTACCCTGTCGATTCATGAGATGAATAACATAAATTAAATTGCGGAAGCGTACCTAAACCCATTGCTAGGCTTGATGGATCTTGAAGCGGTCGTCCTTTTATGGGGTTCGATCTTCCAACTTGCTACGACCCTTAATGACAAAGAAGAATCCGAATCCTTTGTCCCTCTCTTTCTGTTGATGGGGATGCAGAAGAGAAAAAGAGAAAACCTCTCTTTTGGTGGCCGTATAAGTTGGGGACCATAACCCTAATGAATACAAATATTTATATGTTTTGATATTTCTAATTTGGCCCCTCATCAAATTAGAATTATCTCCGGTATCTACACATTAATTCCATGACAATTATACCCTTAAGCCAATTTTCAAATAGACCACTTTAATTTGGCTTAATTATTTAGATAGCCCAAACACAATTAATTTTACATGTGTGGCCCCATAATTATTGAATAATTCCAACAATCTTCCACTGGGCCACATATGTAACCTTATAATTGTGTTAACCTTAGTAAGCTCAAAATTGCTATCTTAATCCTTAGGGTATATCCGGACAATCTCGTCCATTAACCATATCAACATAGGATCAAAGCGGCCTTCGTCACATATAGCATAACTAAACCATCAATGGTCATATATACTAATATAGCTAAACGACAAAGATCAATCATGGTTACGTAGCATGAAAATTACACGCAATGTGATCAATACATGTCTATTTCCAACTGGTCCTCCTTAACTTTTGTGAGATCAATACTTTAACATAATGAAAACAGAATGAACTGAATTTCCATATATCTGATCAGATAAATATCCAAAATACTTTAATACACAAATGTGTCCAAAACCAAATAGCACCCAAATACATAAAATACAAACTCTCACTATATTGCCATATTCTTAATTAACACCCATATGAGCAGTATGCTCATGAAAGACGTTGGATGATAATACTTTTGTGAGCGGATCCGCTAACCTGGAGTTTGTCCTAATGTGCTATATGGACACTATAACCATTCTGAATTCTTTCCTTCATAATTAAAAACTTTATGTCAATATCCTTTGACTTATACAAGTTTTTGTTGTTATTGAAATACAGTACTGCTGATTTATTGTCACACCATAATTTTATGTGGTCTTTCAACACCGTACTGTAGGCGCAATCTTGTGACAAAATTTCATAACCATATTCCCTGAATAGATGCCCCATAACATTTTATAAACCTTGCTGCCATGGTGGAAGAAATTATGAGTGCATGTTCGACACTCATCCAAAATATATCTCCATTAGTCAACATAACCTGATGTGGATCTCCTGCTGTGTTGGCATCCAAAAAAATCGGAGTCAGAATACCTTATGATCTCCAGAATTATTCGATCTCCTACAAAGAACTTATAATTTCTTGTTCTCTATTATTTACTTAAGTTGTTTGGCTGCTACCCAATGATCCATCTATATTTGCTTAAATATCTGCCTAACATCCAAATATGTACGCAATATCCTGATGCGTACATACTTGAGCATACATTAGACTCCCTACAACTGATCATGAAGGAAAATCTATTGTATTTTCTTAATTTTAAGGCTAAACTTAGGGCACTTGATTGAGACCGAATTTGTCTCCTTTAGCGAGAGGTATCACCTGGTTTGCATTGAATACTTTAATCAATATACAAAACCAGAAAATTATTCCTACTTCTACTGAACTTGTGATACACACAATCTTCAACAGTGTTCATCTCAAAACCAAACGAGATAATCACTTGAAGTACATTTGACGAGAAGCTTGCTTGAGTTCATAAATAGATTTTGTCAATTTACAAACCATATTCTTTGGGTCTTTCGACACAAAGTTTTCTGGTTGCACCATATAAACTGTTTCATCAATGTCACCATTGAGAAATGTCGTTATGACATCCATTTAATGTAATTCAAGATCAAAATGTGCAACAGTGCTATGATTGTTTTAAAGGAATTTTTCAAATATATCAAAGAGAAAAACTCTTTAAAATCAATCCCAAAATTTTGAGTAAAGTTACTAGGTACAAGACGTACTTTATACCTCTCCACATGACCCTTCGAATCATTCTTGGTTCTAAATGTCCATTTGCAACCAATGGACTTCATACCTTTTGGTAATAGGATAAGTTCTTAGACTTTATTGTCTTGCATGGACTTATACTCCTTATTTATTGTATCAATCCACTTTGAGAACTGGAACTTTTTATGGCCTGACGAAAGTTGATTAGATCATCTTCCAGTATCCACAGTCTTCCTCACGTTCCTAAAGAAATATGACAACATTATCCGAAATTATATTTCTCCTTTCTCTTGTGGACCATCTTAACATTATCGGTTCTTGAGATGGCTGAGTTTGTTCCTTAGGAATAATTACCTTATCTTGAATGGGGTGCCGCTACGTTGTCGTTGTTAAGGTATCTCAACAACGACTTATAGAGGTAATTCGACATTGTCTTATTGAGGCTCCAAATTTACTTCTTGATCATAACAGGTATAGAATTCTGCACATCGTCAAAAGTGATAGTAGGAATCGTAATCGATTCCTTCTCAAAGACAATGATCCTGACTTTATTTCTCCCCCAAACTCAACATCCTCAAAAAATATTATACTTCTCGTCTCAAAAAAATTTCTTAGTGTGGGATTGTATAATTATCAACCTCTTGATTTGTAGCATAACCAATAAAGTAGCTGCTTATAATTTAACTTTGGTCTGTCTTCCCATTACACATTCAATATAAACATTAAAGTCTATAAAGTCAATGGAATCCAAATCTCATCAGACACAAATCGTTCAACTCTATTTCTAGAGAAGAGACCTAATGCTTATGTCATAATGAGGCAAAAAAAATATTGTTAATTTTGCGTTTAGTACCACATGACTTCACTTGCAAGATTTTATTATAAGATGCAATAGTTTCAACTGAATATAGGTTATCATAAACCTTAAGGGAACCGTTACCAATAATATTTGAATTTGAAGATAAACTAAACCTATTATTTCCAAATGAACAATGATAACCAGATTTGTCCAATAATGAAACCAAAACTGAATTTCGTCTAAAAAACGGTAAAATAAAAGTGTCTATCAAATCCAAATAATAATCGGTTTCTCATAATAACCTAAAATGTACTATTGTTTCTATTTCTACCGAATTGTCGTCACCCACATAGATGTATCTTTCAACATCAATTGACTTTTGGTAACTCAGACAACCTTGCTTAGAACACTAATGTGGGTAGTCGCACCAGAATCTAACTACCATGAGTTTCTTGGTACTAAAACTAAATTAATTAACCTCAGAACAGGCAAAGTTTAAAAATATACTTTTCTTTATACGCCATACGTGATACTTTGTACATTTCTTCTTGATGTGCTCCGCCTTGTCACAAAAGAAACAACCCTTAGTTTTATATTGTTATTTCATTTGAGCTGGACCCTTAGCAGCTACTGTATTCCTTTTTTTTTTTTTTTTTGCCCTTAAAGTTTATCTCATTAAACATAAAAGTTAAATTCTTATTGGCAGATATTATAGCAACATTAACTATAAAGAGAACAAAACAACAACAAAAAATGACATGCTCTAATTAATAACCAAAGAGTAAAATATAGTCAAACAAATTCAAATAATAGTGAACCCCATCTCAAGATACATAGTACATCATTAATATCAAATCTTTGGACAGTGGTATTAACTGCAAGTGGTACTCTTGGTGTAATGATCAAGCGTTGACAATAAGTCATGTCAAATAATAAGCCTATCTTTGGATATGGTTATTATTCACATGTAAACCTTACAATTGTCACACATTTATCACTACAAGTATGTGTTCAATTCAGCCAAGTATAAACCTTCTTTTGGGCCGGCTAATACCCGCATGAATATACACACACAAACATCTGACATCCCTCATAGACTATCTACGCAAGAGAGGTCACTTTGGCGACATCTTGTTTCAATGAGTCTATCTATAATATTAGACAACTATTGCTAGTCACAAAAGGTACCAAAAATTTGAATGTTGACTAAATTTTACAAAACTGAATCATGTCCAAAACCTTATGTACATACATATTTAAATTAAATAATCATAAATCATCATATTAGATTACATTGAATATATGCATCAAAAGATTACATCACATAATCCATAAAGATTATACAAAAATTTATCAAATACATGATAAACATGTGAATCTTTTGCATGATTTAAAATATAAATTTAGTAACTGGATATCATTATAGGCCAATATTCTACTTTATTCAAAAATACTAATCCAGATGGCTTGAGACATGATACACATATACAAATATTATCCAAACATATTTATTTGTTTCTACTTCTGGAGACCGAACCATACCCATCCATAGCCGGATTCGATGCAGGTAAAAAAAAGAATATAGTGGTTTAGAACAGTAGGCATATCCAAATTTTCAGATCTAAATTAAAGCATTAATGGATGGTGAGAAAATCATCCCTAGTATGTAAGCATGCACCATAAAAGATAAACAAAAAATAATAATATTGGCATTTGATACCCAAAGGTTGGAGATGAGATGCTTATATTATGAAAGTAATAACTAATCAAATATCCATGAGGAAACGAGCAATTTCTAGAAGAAAAACAAGACTGGAAGAGAAGCACAAGATAAAGTAATATTTGAGCTCATTGTAATTCCAGTTACAATTTAATCCATCCAAATTTTCCACTTTAATAGTCTGAGGGAACCTTTATTCCAAAAGCTATTAACATATGTTACAATAGTCAACTAGAGATGCAGTAATCACACCATATAGAATTGACTATATCCACAAAAATATTGATCCAAACCATGCATCAATATCATGAAGCAAGCATGCGATATGATGCTGCCAATAAATTATTATTAGATGATATTAGCAATAAATCATAAGCATGCGAAATTGATCCAGACTAAACACGTTTTCCTATGAATCCAATTCAACAATTATTGTAAAATATTACTGAAAGCAAGCTGAGTTTGGAAATTCTCCATATTTACTCCACCATAGGTTGATAATTGGTTTCGGCTATTACAAGGACAATGTTCCAATTTCAACAAATTTAGAGAACCATCCGTTCTTGAAACCATGCCCTTTATCGATCCAAAACAATATAATTTCTAATCCTTACACTCCAACAGAAATAAACCAAGTGAGAGAAGAATCACTTCGATCCTTGCTACCACACCCATATATATATATATATATATATATATATATATATATATATATATATATATATATATATATATATATATATATATATATATATATATATATATATATATATATATATATATATATAGAACAAAACCAAAAATTTAAACTTTATAAAGACTATCAATTGCATAATTATCAACAACAATTATTTTGATAAACTGCTATTCTTTATGGACTTAGTGATCATAAAAAAAAATTGATCAAATAATCGGAACCCAAAATTAAATTATATCTAATAATTCAGGGTTCCAAAAAAAAATTGGAAACCTTCAAACTCATGATTCAAACAAGGGAGGCTCTGATACCACTTGTTAGGTATTTATTGTACCTTGTCGATTCATGAGATGAAGAACATAAATTAAATTGCGGAAGCATACCTGAATCCATTGCTAGGCTTGATGGATCTTGAAGCGGTAGTCCTTTTATGAGGTTCAATCTTCCAACTTGCTACGACCCTTAATGACAAAGAAGAATCCGAATCCTTTGTCCCTCTCTTTCTGTTGATGGGGATGCAGAAGAGAAAAAGAGAAAACCTCTCTTTTGGTGGCCGTATAAGTTGGGAACCATAACCCTAATGAATACATATATTATATGTTTTGATATTTCTAATTTGGCCCCTCATCAAATTATAATTATCTCCGGTATCTACACATTAATTCCATGACAATTATACCCTTAAGCCAATTTTCAAATAGACCACTTTAATTTGGCTTAATTATTTAGATAGTCCAAACACAATTAATTTTACATGTGTGACCCCATAATTATTGAATAATTCCAACACCTCCTCCATCCCGATTCCTCGATACCTCCTCTATCTGCTCATGGAAGTCTTTATTAATTGCATGCCGAAGCTGCAGTTTGGCACACTGTGTGACCATACTGCCCATGTCATATCACATTGGAAGAAGAGGTGAAGAAAAGTTTTTGGCTCTTTCGAACATAACACGCGTTTTTGGCTCTTTCGAACATAACACGCATGTCGTCACCTGATTGCGAATACCCAATCTAACTAGCCGCTCCATAGTGAGCAGTCGGCCTTGAACTGTTTTGTACATATTGAGCTTCATCTTGTTGGCAAGGCCTTTAATCCACATGAACTCTGCGAATGGCATATGCTGGTGTGGCATCCTGATTTGGTCGTACACTACCCGGCTCGAACTCTATTGCGAACCTTCTCATCAGTAAGTCCTCCACCTGCCACTCCCCATCGACCAGAATGATGCTGACCGGTTCCTCATTTCCTTCAATCGTAAACGTTTGCCACCTTGCGATGTCAATGAGGCTGCAATGGTTAATCCAGGGGTCCCTCCACATATGAGTATTGTGCCCATATATATATATATATATATATATATATATATATATATATATATTTATATATATATATATATATATATATATATATATATAATTTTTTTTTTTTATTAACTATATATAAAAAATATATAGTTAATTTATGTAAGTCCAATTCTAAACAAAAATCCATCCAACTCATTCTAATCATTTTAGTCATCGTATAATCTTTTTATAGGATATCTAAACGCAAGGCCGACCTTGAGTTCATGGGGCCCTAGAAACAACCACTACACCACAATTATTTTATATCAAAAGAGGGCCATTGTACATACTAGTTCTAATTTTAATATAAGATTATATATATATATATATATATATATATATATATATATATATATATATATATATATATATAAACATTATATATATAAACATTAATTGTGGTGTAGAAAAAAAAAAAAAATATATATATATATATATATATATATATAAACATTAACTTTTTGGGGCCCTCATACTCTTTGGGCCTGGGCGGTTGTCCTGGCTACCTGGGCCAGGGCCGGTCTCATCTAAGCGCCATACTAGAATACCAAGAGACAAGTTGGTTAGTCAAAATAAAGAAAAAAAATTGGTGCAGTCGTTGTCAAAATCATTCTCCCTTCATTTGCTTTAATAGTCTGAAGTTCTCAATCTCCTCTACCCTTTTGCCATCTATCTCAATCTCCTCTATCCTTTCATTGTTGTCAATATCTTTTGTGTGTGTATTTCTTGGTCCTCTGGGAGGTAACTAAACATAGAATAAGTTGCAATTTTTTCTTTTTTTTTATTATTATATATGAACTACCCCAAACATTGTTAGCTTTTTATTTATTAATTTGTGTAGTATATATATTAATTTTATTTTTGGTTTGGAACATCTTCAGTTTCATTAGAATTTTATTATGACATTATTTTGGATATTATATTGTATTTAATTTATTATTTTATTTCTTAAGTTTTGTGTTGATAATACTATTGTATCATCGTCCATGAAAAAAAAAAATCTCTATGAACATTAGGCTTTGAGGGCACTATTTTTAGTTTTTGCCTCAGGGTCTCAAAAATCTAAAGTCCGGCACTGCACTGGTTCCAGTGGAATATCATGTAGTGCAAATTGCAAAATGCAAGATGCCAAAGCCCGCACAATCCAAGCAATACTTGACTTTAGAAATTAGAAGTTTAAATTTCGACCAGTTACAAATAATTTAATTACGTTCGTCTAGAAAGCCAACATATGTTATGCAAGTTACTGGTATAGGAGGCATACTGTATCCTTCTCTAACAATATCATATCATGCAGGTGTAATGGATAAGTTCCTTTATTTATTTAATTTGCAAGATTTTTACCCTCTCACAGCATACAACAACAAAAACTAACAATTATTTTGATTTATTATATCAAAGTAATCAATAAATTAACAAGATTCTCCAAATTGATTTATTGTTATAATGTCTCCTTAAATTCACATTTAAGGTTGGGTCGCTTATTAGCATTTTGATAGCATTAATAAACACATTTGAGTATGACATTAAACAAAAACTAACAAGATTTAGTATATTAGGTATTTAATCTATTTATTGTATGAAGGTAATCAATAAAGTCAATCTGTCCTGAACAATTTAGCTAAGTATTTTCTTGATATTTGATGAGGAATTTTAAACTTTGTGCATAGAAAATCAACCACAAACTTTAAAGTTTTGTTTATAAAAAATCAAACCCAAGCAATACCTTGGAGATGGAATAGGTTCCGAGCGGACAACAGGGCGGACAACATGGTGTTGATGGGCTTGTTATTGCTGGGTTTTGACTACCGGACTTTCGGGATTGTCCATGCCTAACATTTTTAATTTTATTTTAATTTGTTAATCTTTCTTAACAGAGAACCTCTTGAAACGCGATAGTAGTGTGACAACGTAAAAACAAATTCGTCTTTTCTCATGAACTGTAACTCTTGTCTTTTCAATATTTTTTTGTTTTGATTATGTAAAAGAATACTAGTAATTTTAGTATGTATTGATATTTATGTTCTATTCAGTTTGCTCCAACATTTCAATACCTCTATGATAGAAAAACCATAGTCTAAATTTGCAGTGTACTAAATATATTGTATTTTTGTTTGTATATAATTTTGCAGTGTACTAAATATATTGTATATAACTGTAGAAAATTTAAGGACTATTAGAAGCTTAGGTCTAGATAGTAGAATAATAATATTCAAACATTAGATGAGTAAACATAATACAGAGTAGCTGCAACTTTTTCATCTTTAAAACCATTCGCAAATTCACATATAATGTGTGAAAACCATACATATATCACTGAATAAATGTGGAGGGGGGATTATCAGCTTGACATGCATGACAATATAGAGAGACCACAAGCAGATTGCATAGTAAAAGTATACTCCAAATCGTTCAGATTGTGATATGGTGGTGTGGTTGGTCGGTCCATTTTGAAGGGATGCTGCTCGCTAGCTGAATGTGGTCTACACGTCAGTTCATTGTGTTGAAATCACAAAATCAAGTTCACTTGCTTAAATAAATTGGGTAGGTCCAACCATTGGGACTGGACTAGTGACTAGTGAGGATCATGTTGGGTTTTTGTGAGAAAGATGAATTATATTTTACCATACCCAAATCCCAGACTTAAATTAACGGGTTAACAAGTCTTAATGGGTCTTGGCCTTAAGTCCTTGCGTTTCTATAAATCAAAAACAAGAAACATACCAGGCTCCTAGGTGTATGCCTAACGCTTCATCACTTTGACCTAGGCGCCACCTTTGTTGTGGAACCATGCTTGACATGAAGCGAGGCAAAGGACTTTGTACCTAGACGCACATTTGACAACACTGGTTAGAATTGCAAGAGAAAAGAGAACCACTGGGGATTTTATGTTTGTTAACATAAGAATTAAATTCTTAAAAAGAAATAGTAAGAAGATTATAATACTATTTTAGAATTCACATGATTATTGTATTTGATTTTGTCACTCGGCAATGCATATTGTGTACTGGCTCACCACAGTTTTAGGTATGGAAGTAGCAGCTAGGAGCCCCAAAATAGTAGATTCTATCATCTTCAGTTTCATCAAGACACTGGATTCTATCATCATTAAATATTTAGTATTGGATATGATGTATGAAATATTGTTTGAAATAAGTCCTTCGGATGTGAATATTTCTCTGTGATGGTTTTCTAAAAGAACACTGTTAGTTTTGCTACGGAAGTTTATTGTATTTTAGCTCGACTCCAATTGTCCTTACATTCAATCGAACTCCATTTACTGTAAATTTTGTTGCTTGTTGCTTTGAATTGGTGAATCGAATATCCTTGACCTTGCAAAAGTTGTTATAAAATATTTGCTTTTATTTTAAGAATATGTAAACAAAATAAACAAAAATGAAAGGTTACCGGCCTACGGGGAAGTCGTGCATGAAGTACGGTCCTAAGAGTTAATTCGGATCTATGTGTAGACTTGTCCTGAATGCTCCTAGTGCTATAATTTTCGCTCTACCGGTATCTCCTTGTTGAATACAACTCGGAGAGATCGACCCCGACTTAGCTCTGCCCAGAGCAAGGATGTGAAGAAGAGAAAGAGTTTCGGAGAACAGAACTGTAGAGAGATATTTTACGTAGGAAGTTTCTGTGTAGAGAAGAAGAGGAATCGATATATATGCGAATTCCAATGGACAAAAATAATGACCAATTAATCCAGACGTTACAAATAAACAAATCAATGGCAATAAATTACCAGATGTTACACATACAAACCAAATTAAAAAAAACATGGTTCAAAGAACCTGGACAAAATTAAATGTCCAACGTTTCAAAATTTAATAGAAATTGATGAGCAACAAAAATATTTTTAGGGTCTCAACCCGAACCCGAAGAAGGAATCGGCATTCGGCGCTCGCGTATGTGGACGTATACCCGCACCCGTTACGCACGCCGAACCAAACCGAACCGGGTCGGACCGGACGGCGGCGACCGCGGCGCACGTGTGCCCATAGGGCTCCACACAATACTTCAATGAAACAACAAGGAGCAAAGCAATATATGCAAAATTTACTTTTCACCACAACTGATGTGGGACTAAAGTGTTTATGAAGGAAGGTTGGTTTTTGCTAGGGAGAAACAGTAGTAGCAAAAACATTCCCCCCCTCCCCCCACCACCACCCAAACAAACTAAGTTCTAAATAAGAAAAAAAAAGATATGAGCAGAAAAGATCTGGACAGTTATATACTATGCGTAGATGAGATGGACTACAACCTTGAATCTCACTTAGTGACTATTATCTTTGTCTGAAGAAGAGTTGATGGACTACGCCTTGAATCAGTCTTCTTGAACCAGATTCAGGAAATAGCACACACAGTATGCTAGAGGTACTTGGGTCTATCGGATGGCGCATTTGATTGGCCATGCACACTTTTTCATATTCATGAGAGTTGTCTAGGATCGTCCTGTCCTATAGTCGCGGCCTTTACGACCTCTCACATAGGTAAGTCCTCAAAGGGTTGGTGATTGCAGTCAACCCTGCATAATCATGCTTGGACTTATTAAGAGTTTTAAAAACTCATCCTAACCAAATCATACCGGAACACTGTCACCATAGGGATGGGGTATCCATGTACAATTTCGTACAACCTCTTGGGCATTAGTTTAAGAGAATTTAATCTCTGGGTTAGTGTTCCATAATAGTCACCTAAGTCCAGCTGCTTGTTCCTGTTGGTGTTTTGCCTTAGAGAACTTGAAAGATAGTCCCACATTGCCTAGACCAAATGGATTGTATCTCTATATAAAACTTTGCTTGTGTTGAGAGAATCACATAAGGAGTGGAGAGGCACATGGGTGCCATGTGGAAGGATTTTTCTAGTGGAAAGAAGGCTAACCCAACAAAGAAGCATTAATACTTTTTATCATGCTCACGAGGTTATTTCCCTATGAAGCTAAGCCCCGTAGAGGCTCAGCGACTCTGACTCGGGCTCGAGCTCGGGCTCGGACTCGGGCTCGGGCTCGGACTCGGGCTCAAGGGCGCAAAGTGACACTTTGTTGGCGCACTTTGCACTTAGCACATC
The DNA here is from genome assembly GCA_029216955.1 of Iris pallida. Classification (NCBI taxonomy): domain Eukaryota; kingdom Viridiplantae; phylum Streptophyta; class Magnoliopsida; order Asparagales; family Iridaceae; genus Iris; species Iris pallida. The sequence continues at coordinate 19,116,558 of JANAVB010028397.1, forward strand.
AGCATCGGCGCATGGCGCCTTGTGTGCAGTTGATGCACTTGTGTGCTCATCTTCTCCGCGAGTCGCATGTGCGGGTACTTGTGCAGTGGCCGCACAGGTGCACGCACGGGCTGCACAGGAGCCGTAGGGTTGCGGGGCTGCGCTGCTGTGCTGTTGCGCTACTGCGCGCTTGTGGGGCTGTGTGTCTGTGCTGCTGCGCAGCTATGCACAGGCACGCGGGCTGCGGTGCTGCTGCGCGCTTGCGGGGCTGCACGTCTATGCTGCTGCACAGCTACGCGCAAGCACACGGGCTGACAGGCTGAGTGGGCTAAGGGGCACAGGCGGTTCATGATGTGGCTGATTGAAGTTTTGAGCGGTTATGGAAAGATTGAGTCCATTAATCAGATCCATCTTTTGTAGGATTTAAAGTTAATTCATTCAAATCTTTCCATTATTCGCTCCTATTTTTGTAATCAGTCACGGCTATGATTTGGATTAGGGTTTTGGCCCTTCTCTATAAATACTCTCTTCGTGCCTTTATTAAAGACTTATGCTGAAATTAAGAGACGAAGAGAGCTGCACCGCCGCTGCCATTGGAGTCCATTGGAGTTCTTCGTGTTCGAGAAAGGAGGTGATAGCGAGCGTTCCAGAAGTTCTTTCGAACTTGCCGGTTCCTGGGAGCAGACCGCAATAGGGAGAATCTGGCTCAGAGCAACGGTAATCTTATTCACCCCAGCAAAATTGTCTTCATCAACTCCGGTTCATACAAAGCGGCCGTAACTTCCACTTGCGTTCTCACAAAGAAACCGAGTCATCAACCTTGTATCTCACAAAGAGAACGAGTATTCATCTCTCTCTCTCTCTATCTCTAAGAGATCGAGATTTCCATCTAACGATCTGTTTCAGGAATAACAATCTTAAAGCAAGATTCAGATCTGATGGAGAACAACCGTGCGCAACTTCTCGACACATGTTTTAACAAACTTGAAAAATTTGACGGAGAGCATTACAACGTTTAGAAGAGAAAAGTAGCCTTATTCTTCAACTCATGAGCGTCGACTACGTGTTGACAGATCCTGAGCCTTTGGTTCTAGAGGATGAAAATGTTCGAAGGATTGCTGAAGCCACGACTTTGCAGTCGAAGTGGAGGCAGGATAACAACCTCTGCAAGTTGTTGATCTTGAACTCGATAGAGGACTCTCTGGCGGAGTTATACAACAAGACGGTCATGCAAAGGACGTCTGTGAGTCTATAGAGAATCTCTACAAGGCAGATGAGAACAGAAATAAGATCCACGTGACCGAAAAGGTCTGGATGATGCGGTTTGAGGACGAAAAAACTATGTCTCCTCAAGTGAAGGAGTTCCTCACGTTACGTCAGAAACTGGCGGGTGACGGCATGCCCTTGGTCGATGCTTTTGTCATCGGGGGTATTGTCGCCAACCTCCCACCTGGGTAGAGCAACTTCATCGCGGACATGCACCGCAAGAAGATGGAAGTGGATCTGGAATGCCTCTTGCATTGGATACATGTTGAAAATGAGTTGAAGGCTCAACTCAAAGTGGACGCCTTGTCCAAGCAGATGGCTAAGGCGAACATGGTGCAAGAAGGAAATTCTAAAGGAAAGCACAAGGCTCCCTACCAAAAGAAGAAATACGTTCACCATCTGAAGGTGAAGTCGGCTCAGTTCAAACCCAAGTCCAAAGAACCTATATCACGCCCCAAAACCAGAATACTGGAGAGTGGGGGACAGACACAGCCAGCTACGTACATTGAAGTGAATTCCACCTCGTAATACGGTCATGGCTTTCTAGATTTATAAGGATTTATCTACAATCCAACAGTCACTTATGGTCAAGAACAAGCCTAGTGTCTCAATTTCAAGCAAGCAAGTAAATGTAACAAGATGGTAGATCATCAGACATACAAAGTAAGGCGTCCCATACATTACATATTCAGATGATCATGAAGCTAGTCATATAAAATGCGAAGACTAGCAAGAGTTAAAGTCATACATGATCAACCCTAGGATTTGTCAATCATGTTACAGCCCTTAGGCAGACAGGAATGTAAATCCAACATGAATTAACGCTTGCTCGGCAGCTAAACGCCTCAAAAGAATAATTTATAATAGAGTGGGAGAGCAAAATAAAACCCACTCATTGCCAAGGTTGTGTCTAGTGTTCACCATCTGGCTGGAAGGCTGGAAGATCCTCGGATGCTACTCCGAAATCTGGTAATACAAAACCAGCTGGGTCAGAACCCAGAAGAGCAAGTGCCATAAGGGAGGCTTCACTTAAGAAATAAAACCAACATGGTAGATCACAAGGCATAATAATGACAAAAAAACTTGGAGTTAAGAATTCAGGGGATAAACGATAAGATAACTAAGAAACTACTCCGGTAACCAGGTTACAACCCATAAACCAAACAAGAACCGGGGTTGTAACCCTTCACCTGAACAGAACTTAGTCTCTGACCGATTATCGATAAGGGTAAAGCATAAACAGTAACGTGCTAAAGTAACCATGTACTGGCACTGTCTAGACAAGACTAGACTGGACTCCATCCATCAATCACGGCCAAGCAATGAGTACGGCTTGATACTTTAACTAACTAGGGTTATCACAAGCCTAGTTATTAACAAGATGTATTGAGATGTTCCAACAGCCACAAGCCCTGCAGACTTAATCCAGGTTATCCAGTTGCAAGTTGAGAGAGTTGGATTAGGTGACTTGGGGGTGCAACACATGACAGTGTACTGGAAATATGTCCTACTCGACAGCAGGCTACTAGTCCAATTAAAGCGCCCAGATAATGGGACTGCCTGTAGCTAGGAAATCTCTTCATGAACTACTTGATCAATCTAATCATTATCCTAGTCAGATTCAGTATGAATTCCTGACCGTGGTAACCAAGAATCTATATCCTAGACATGAATTCCTGACCGCGCGACGTCCGTCCCGCCATTCCGGGCGACGTGGTCGCGAACCGAACGCATCGAAAGCTACGTAACGGCTTCGTGGTCGTGTGGGCTTTGGCGGAATTCAAATTGGTCGCGTGTGCGCGACGAATTTGATACGTATCCGTCGAAATTCACCGTATCGTGCACTTTGCAAATTTCTCAATTACTTTGTACACGCTCATCGGATCGAGATGAAACTTGTGCCAACAGGACCGTATCGTTTTTCTGGTCCTGTATGCCAAGTTTGGTCCAATTCTGAGACAGTTGAATCCGACGTCGTTTTGCGGCCCCACGGTCCCACTCAGCCCACCACAACACCCCTGTTGCCATCGGTAAGTAAGTTCCCCTTTTTTTACAGGACCGCCTTTGCCAACACAATGCTCAAAATACTTGACAGGCTGGAATGAGTTCAAAGTACTCGAGAGTTTTCACTAAAAAGGCGCTGTTAAGCCCATCGTGCTGATTGCGAATGAAATACCATTATTATGTATAAGCAGAAAAGGACCCTGAACAGGGGTTGGACAAATTTTCTCTTTCTTTTTTTTTCTCAGAAAGTGCATCTTTCATCTGCCGCTGTTATAACACCACTATATTCGTCCTTTTTGGGTTCATGCTCTTAATGGTGAATCGATCATTCGCTATCCTTTGAGTTATGAGAGGATAGAATGGACGAAAAGTAATGAAACCTGCGATGGCTACTGAATAACCACCTTTGACTTTGTTAATAATAAACCCTTTGACCTTTTGATTCGTTCGCCAAATCTTCTTCAGTTCCATCCAAGCTCGCTTTTGTCTGAATCTTCGTGGAAGAAGAAGCGGTTCACCAGCCACTACATCCAGGGATCCCACAAAAGAATGAAACCTGGCGGCTGCTCGCTTTTTGATCAGTGATTCACCAAACACTAGATGGATGAAGAATCTCTCCAAAATACGCTTTTTGATCAGTGATTCACCAGACACTACATTCAGGAATCCAACCTTATTCTCAAACCTGGTGGCTCGCTTCATTGGAACTCCTGTAAGCTCATCTTGCATACACATTTTGGGGGTACCAAGTCCGGCATCCAACAAGAACATTTCTTCGCTTAAGCCTAAGCGTAAAACGGAAGATTGTAAGGCGTTTCCACGACATAATAAAAAAGAAGAATTAGATCTTGGAAATAATCGACTCCAGCTCATCATAAGCTTTGATTTTGACTCCTATTCCTATTTTCTTCGAAAAGCGCTATCCTATCAAACGACAATGTCAGAGAAGAATCATACTCTTTCTATCCTAGAAGAAATAGTAGGGCCTGGACAAAGTGGTCACTTTGCGTGCCCCGAGAAACAAGATCTAAATGGATCTCGTGTAGAGGGCCCACCCTCTCGTCTAAAAAAAAGAGACCTTCGGCCACCTCTTGGAGATTGACTCCTGGAGGTAGGTGAAAGTTCCTATCCGTCGGATTTGTATCTCGATAAACTCGAAAAATAATATCCAACTCGTACACTATTTGATCTTTTATTACCTCAACCGTGAAATCGGTTATTTTTGTTTCTAGATTAACAGTCTTAATTTCATTAAGTATTCGTCCAGCCCTAATGGCTACCAGAACACTTAAAGGCAAAGTCAAACCCGTTATTTAGAGATTAGTAGGTCCATCTTTTTTTTTGAGTGCTCTTAAAGAAAGACCGCCAACTCGTATCCAGCGAAGCGACCGGTCCTTCTCTCTTGCGTGGAAGCTCTTTTCTTGTTTGAGAAAGAGCGTGTGGTCAGGTTTTGCCTGAACAGAAGGCGACCGTGCCGGGAGGTGAGATGACTTTTTTTCATTTGAAAAAGCCAAAACTGAACTCAAATTAAGGTATACTTCACACCCACCCAATCTCGATGAAAAAATGAAAACGGATTGCAACTACATCAACAACCTCTATTCCTGACGTGAACGGCCGCTTTCTTGGAACTAATTCATAGAGGCTTAGTGTTATTATAAACAAATAGAACAAGCGTGTGATGGACTGTCGTCATCATATAACTCGTTGTTCTAAGCACTGCCATTAGACTTTCTTTGCATTTATTTTCGAGGGGGAAACTCTTTCTATCCTTATGAAATCAAAGGATTTCTTTTTCTGTTATCCCTTGACCCTTTCTATGTCAAAGCAAAGCCTTGATCGTGCTTTCCTTCATTTTCCATACAATCTGTATCGAACCTTCTTTATACGAATAAAGAACTGAACTTCGGGTCGAAGAGAAAGAAAAAGAACTTTGGCTTCCTCCTATTCCGGATATATGCTTTCAGTTCCGCATTTTTGTTGCATCCCTAACTTTAGTGAGTGAACGTGAACGGCCACTGCTTTCCTTTGTGTTACATGAAATGAGGGCCCCCTCTCACTTAAAGGCAGCCTCCTAACCCGTGGAACCCGCTTGCCCGGTGGATGAGAAAGCGTACTTCGCCCTCAAAACCTGATTTTCGTTTTGACCATAAGGTCGGATGTTTCCGTGAGCAGTTAGCTGCGGATCTCCCCCTTTTTTGGGGGAAAGCTGGTGGCCCTTTTGGCGTGTTAATTCTTTCGACGGGGCGGCCTGATTCGTTCGGTAGATCCAGTCGAGGTGGTTTTCGTTTACCAGCGCGTAGGTGGTCTAAGTTCCTATGACCGAGTCTTTCTGGCCCCTGTGAACATCTTTTTTTAATGTATTAAAGAGGGCCTCTCTAACCGGTGAAAAGTGGTAGGTGTCCACTAACGGCTATTCCTGGCTCGTCTCCGATAACGCAATTCCGGGAGGAGTCGGTAGTTGGGCACTGGATCCCTTCGGACCTGGAGAACGTGTGACGCTGGGTCGGGGTTTGGTGAACCAACTGGTCGCTCCTCTAGTTGAAGTATCGGGCCCCTTTTTCGTTGCCTAGGTTACACCTTCGGAATACCCCAGACGGGGATTTCGCTCTACTCCTCCAATCTTCACTTTACGCCACGCCGACTCTCCGTCGTGGAATTAGACCAAGGGGAATCCCCATAGGACCCCGTCTCCCGCATCTTTCGCACGTAGGAGATCGAGACACAACCTCAGGGCTATGTGGAAGTAGATCGATTGCCCTAGATAGACAACTACATAGAGGGTCTCTACAAGTCTATAAATAAGTTTCCAGATCGGTAGTAGTCCGGTCGCACCCGAACAATAATATTCCAGAGGAAAATGCACCTAAGATCAAATATTTCGAGCCGGCTTCCGTGGAAAATTCAGACTTTCTTTTTGATGCTGCGATCACATAAAAACATAAACTTTGAGGCTCAATAGCTAAATACATGGCAATTGAATCATGAGCCGAGATCATTAAGAGCATACTGCGAGTAGGAAGTGGAATTAATACAATGGATTCAAAAGCATCAAACCTTTCTTCTTCGGAAAAATCGAAACACATCGAAATGGTACCAGCCGTACTTAATAATGGAAGGATTTGGCAGAAATATGTAAAATTGTCCCTCCTAAAAAGATGATTCCGGAATAAATGGGCAATAGTTAGGAGAGGTGCGCCAGCGGCGAGCAGAAGCAAGGTTATTAGATACCGAAGGAAAGCCCGATTTTGTGCACGGCCCGCCGGAATCCAACTTTGGACATACGGTTGGGTTCGTATCAGAAAACTGGATCTGTAAACATGTAGTTTGACGACTTTAGAGACCGTTGACTCTGACACGCTTTTCGGTGCAAAGCGGGTCCAACGACGGACATCGTTTTTGCCCGAAATTACCGTTTTGCCCCTGTGTCCAGAATTGGACTTAAGGACAGACAATCCTAGCTAATTTGACTATTCTGAGAGTGTTGGTACTATTTATTTCAGCATCCGGAGACTTCTGCATATGTTGATTGATTGTGGCTCGTCGAGTGGTATATTATTATTGGTTTCTCCAGCTAAGGACCTCAGGCAAGTACACTTTTTGATTGCTTTCCGATTCATAGTAGTCTTTTCATTTCATGTCTATACATATATCTTGCTGCTTGTTGACACGCTCGTCACACGGAGTAGTCGGGAGGGGAAATATCTTAGTACACGTGTGAACTACCCAAAAATATCCCCAAAATGTCTATTATTGCATGATAGCAGCTGCGCACGACACGTGCAGTGAGCCGGATTTACCCCCTAGCCGTTCACATGTTGAAAATGATATTTTACACCACCTAGATAGATGTCTTTTATTAGTTTTTCCTTGTTTACTTCTCTATCGTGCTATGTCATCAGTTTCTTACTAGCTTTTATATTCCATATGCTATTTTCATGTCTTGTTAATTCTATTATGTTTTGCATTGCCGTCGGTTTGTATACTTGTTCCATTCCTGACTGGAAACCAACATTTTTCAGGTTTAGCCGCGATTACTGTTAGCATTGGGAAGGCTTGGGTATGCTGAAGTCAACCTAGAAATAGAAGCAATTGTATAAATTTTATTAATTATAAAATCTTGTACTCTCTTTAATTGTAAATGTTGTAATAAATCTAGAAAGTGAATGAGCAATAATATTTATTTTGAGCATTTATTTCTTGCGGGCTTGACAGCGTTCTACCGCCGACTCTGCGGCGTAGGCTGGCTTGGACACGTCTCGTATCCGAAAAAGCGGGTGCGGGTCGTGACAAGTTTTTGTGGTGGCCCATGCAGGTCAGTTTTCACAAAATATTGCGAACTCGTGATGGTACGTTAGTCGTACTATTGCGAGCCTGTGACCAGGAAATGCTCATTCATAAACTAGGATTAAAATGATTTAAGATAATGACTAGGACTAGGAGTCCCTTGTTCAAATTAACTGTCGGGTAGTTAAGGTTGTTAGCTAGGCCATGCTATTTAGGAATTATTGAATTCAAATGACTTGCCAAATCTCTATAGAAATACTATTACCCTTGATATGACGACATGCTCCAACGTGGGTATACTACTCACTTGGCTAGTTAGATTTTCCCTAGAACTAAGGCTATGATCTTGATAACCTGTTCAGTCTTCTTTTGCTCTATGTAGATATAATTTTTATCATCAGTTAGAATTGCATGTTTTAAATTCTATTTTGTTGTAGGTAACTGGTTTATAATTTTTGATTCTGCTATTCATATACAAGCCTCGAGGTAGAATTGGTTCAGGGTTTTTCCCTCAACTATTTGAAATATATATATGAGATAAATGTTAGGGTGTTCTTATTTTCCTTATCTTAGTTATTTCCTCCATGATCAATATATTACTTTAAGGATTGAGACTTGTAGATAGATATTTACACTTTCTATCATAGTCAACTAGTTTGAAACTCTGGCAACTCCTTGAAGTCCTTAGGAATATAGTTAGAGTAATTAAATGACCGCGATGACTAGACAGCAGCGCACTGTCGCCAATTGTTGAGAGCGGGGAGTGTGGGTTCACTGCAGCCAGCAGCGCACTAGCGAGGCACAACCCATAGAAATGAAACCATTTTGAGGATCATAGGTTATAGAACATTGCTAAAACTATGTTGTAGTTGACCAAGGCCTTAGGAATGAGAAGATAATAGGTTGACTGTATAGGCAAGAAACACCAGGTAAGGATTTAACTTTCTCAAAACTCGAACTACTTGTACCTCATTTCCAAAAATCTCGCGTACTTGTATTTTGACTATCTTGACCAATGCTGCTATTACATCCTAGTTTTACAAGCTTACTCTTTTATCGAGCTTGACTCAAGACAAATATTTATTGGGGATGCCCGCTAACATATCGTCTAATCAGAATCATTGTATTACGGTTTGATCAACCATGATACAATTGGTTCGCTCTTCATCTATTTATCCTACATGGATTGAGATGTAGATGTCTCTAGGATCTCATCCACGACTGCTTTGACAATTTCGTTTGAATTATACATTCGCCTTTGAATCACGTAATTATATTCAGTGACATCTCTCTTGAGCTCCTTATTGTTTTTGTCTTTAACTAATTGGAAAGACGAAAACTCGTAATTGATAGATAGGAGAGGATCCTAGATGCCATATGCCTAGATATCAGTTGGTAGAATTATTGGTCACTAGTAGAAGATTATATGATTTTGGTGACCTGTGTTTCAAGGGGGTAGTGTGACCTAAAGTGGGTAGAAGTCCTCGAGATTTCGTAGTTACAAAATTGTTAGGGGAAGGTTGTAAACTACTTTGAGGAATTAAATTTAAAGAGATTTAGATAATAGTAGACTTCCTTTGAATTTTTAGGAATAATTAGAAATTAGAATTTCGAGGACGAAATTATTTTAAGGTGGGTAGATTTGTAGCTCCCCTTCTCGAAAATCTTGAATTATTTTTTTGTATTATTGTTCAATTGATTTAAATTGTGATTTTTAGAATTTTAGAATTAATTATTTAGGTTATTATTACGGTAGATGATTTTAGCCATGGTTGAGTTTTGAAGTAACAGATGACTAGGAATCATGGCACGGATAGCTCAGTGGCGTGCTTTAACTAGTGTTTAGTCATGGTAGAGGAAGGTCGAGCCATAGTGATGTCCTAACTAAGAAAACCAGGCCAAGTTGTGACATGACCATTATGAATAATTTAATTATTCATTATTAATATTATTTGACGTCTAGGTGACCCGGTCGCACCAAAGTAGTCAAACTGAACCCGAACCAAGCCCAAGCCTATGTAGTCAATACGGTGCGTCCTGTGACATTCGTATTGATACATTTTTGGTATGACTGTGTCGTATTCCATTTTAGTGATCTAATGAATATTCCTAAATATTCTTATCTAAATATTATAAAAATTGTTATTAGTTATTATTCAATAATATTTGTATAAAATAGGCCTGGTACATTTTCTGGGATTATTAGACGGTGCAAAATGGTATATACACCATTTTTGGTTTATTAAATTTCGCTAATATTATTATTACAATTATTTTGGAATTTTTAGGCTGTACATATGGGTATATACGCCTTTAATTGTTTTATTAAATTTTGTTACTATTATTATTATTATTATTATTATTATTATTATTATTATTGATATTTTAATTATTATTAAGATTAGTATTAATATTATTTTGTTGTTATTATATGATAACGATTTATATTTTCTTTATATAAATAATATGTAAATGTGTGTATTTGTGTGTATATGTAAATATATTACATATAGATATATGTGTATATAAATATAGATATAGATATGTATATATATGTGTATATATATTGTGTAGGTGTATGTATACATATAAATATATATTGTATATGGGTATATTTGTACTCATATATAAATAAACATTATAGTATATTTGTATACATAAGTATTATGTGAAAATACATAGATATATATGTATTGCTAAATAGGAAAATGAAATAAGAAAATCAAAAGAATAAGCAAACAGAAGCAGTAGTAGCGGCCAGCCAACCCGAGCCCAAAACCATCCCAGCTGAGCGGAATAGCCGTTTCCCCCTCGGCCCAAAGGCAAACCCCTGTTGTTCTATTAATAACAGAACCCGACCCCTGTATAACCGAACGCGCGTACTTGACATTGAGAGATCAATAGACGAAACCCTAATCCCTAGATCCCGCCGCGCGCATCCCAGCACCTGGGCGGCCATCCGCCGCTGGCGCCACCGCGCGCGCACGGCCACGGCCGGCAGACGCGCGCGCACGGGGATAAAGACAGCAGCAGTAGCCAGGGTTGAACGCCCACTTCGCAGCGCGATTGCGCAGCGATCGACTGATCGTTTCGCGATTTTCCTCTTCGGCTACGAAGTCAATATGTACGTCTCTAAATCCCTTTAATTGCTTTACTTATAGATGCCCTAGATTGCGCTAGATCGCGACTCAAAAACCGGCGAAAACCTGTCCAGAAACAGGACGATTTCAGTCCAACTGCCCATATTTGAAGATCGATTACGATCGATCTAGTATCGTTTTAGAAATTCTATTTGAACAACTTTTTAGACAACATGTAGGGATTTATAACCTAATTTGTAGTTTCAAATTTTATCTACTGTGTGCAAAGAAATCAGTTTCCAAAGTTAGAGAAAAATCTGTTTTCAAAACAATAAAATTGTTCCGCGCGACGTCCGTTCCGCCATTCCGGGCGACGTGGTCACGAACCGAACGCATCAAAAGCTGTGTAACGGCTTCGTGGTCATGTGGGCTTTGGCGGAATTCAAATTGGTCGCGTGTGCACGACGAATTTGATACGTATCCGTCAAAATTTACCGTATCGTGCACTTTGCAAATTTCTCAATTACTTTGTGCACACTCATCGGATCGAGACGAAACTTACGCCAATAGGACCGTATCATTTTTCTGGTCCTGTATGCCAAGTTTGGTCCAATTCTGAGACAGTTGAATCCGACGTCGTTTTGCGGCCCCACGGTCCCACTCAACGGGCAATTTTGTGCACGGCCCGCCGGAATCCAACTTTGGACATACGGTTGGGTTCGTATCGGAAAACTGGATTCGTAGATATATAGTTTGACGACTTTAGAGACCGTTGACTCAGGCACGCTTTTCGGTGCAAAGCGGGTCCAACGGCGGACATCATTTTTGCCCGAAATTACCGTTTTGCCCTTATATCCAGAATTGGACTTAAGGACAGGCAATCCTAGCTAATTTGACTATTCTGAGAGCGTTGGTACTATTTATTTCAGCATCCGGAGACTTCTGCATGTGTTGATTGATTGTGGCTCGTCGAGTGATATATTATTATTGGTTTCTCCAGCTAAGGACCTCAGGCAAGTGCACTTTCTGATTGTTTTTCGATTCATAGTAGTCTTTTCATTTCATGTCTATACATATATCTTGCTGCTTGTTGACACGCTCGTCACACGGAGTAGTCGGGAGGGGAAATATCTTAGTACACATGTGAACTACCCAGAAATATCCCCAAAATGTCTATTATTGCATGATAGCAGCTGCGCACGACACGTGCAGTGAGCCGAATTTACCCCCTAGCCGTTCACATGTTGAAAATGATATTTCACACCACCTAGATAGATGTCTTTTATTAGTTTTTCCTTGTTTACTTCTCTATCGTGCTATGTCATCAGTTTCTTACTAGCTTTCATATTCCATATGCTATTTTTATGTCTTGTTAATTCTATTGTGTTTTGCATTGCCGTCGGTTTGTGTGCTTGTTCCATTCCTGACTGGAAACCAACATTTTTCAGGTTTAGCCGCGATCACTGTTAGCATTGGGAAGGCTTGGGTATGCTGAAGTCAACCTAGAAATAGAAGCAATTGTATAAATTTTATTAATTATAAAATCTTGTACTCTCTTTAATTGTAAATATTGTAATAAATCTAGAAATGTGAATGAGCAATAATATTTATTTTGAGCATTTATTTCTTGCGGGCTTGACAGCGTTCTACCGCCGAATCTGCGGCGTAGGCTGACTTGGACACGTCTCGTATCCGAAAAAGCAGGTGCGGGTCGTGACAACAACCTGGGACTTGTTTCAACTATGGCAAGAAAGGCCACTGGAAGAGGGACTGCAAAGAAAAACCAAAACAAAAGGAGCAAGGTGAGGCTAAATTTGTTGTTATGTTTGTGCAGGTTGACTCAGCTGGAGTTGACATGGACTTGTGGATAGACACTAGGGCTTCGTGTTATATTTGTTCAAAGAAGGAGTGGTTCACCATGTACCAACCTGTTTCTGAGAAGGTTATGGTGGCAAACCAGACACAAAATGAAGTACTTGGGATGGTGGTACTATAATTGGCTTCGGGAAAGCTGACGCTGCAAAATAGGAAGCATGTACCAGCCATAACCAAGAAACTGATCTCAGGAAGTCTGCTCTACAACGCAGGCTTGAGGATGGACATTAACGCTGCTCAAATCGTTATGTCTTACAAAGGAACATACTACGAAAAGGCTTTATGTACCGAAGGGATGTTCAAACTTCAACTTTTAACCCCTATGGAGATAACTAATGCAGTGTCTTCTTCTGGTTATCCTCTTGAGTTGTGGCATAATAGACTAGGACATGTTCATTGTAAAAGAATAAGCAACATGTCTTGTCTAGGGCTTATCTCCAAATATGGGGGTAAGGAGTTGGAGAAGTGTGAGATATGTACACAGACGAAGATCACTAGAAAACCTTTCAAGCGGGTAAACCGAAGTACAGATCTTCTAGAGTTGGTGCATTCAGATATCTGTGACTTCAAACAGTTCTCCACAAAGGCCGAAATAAAGTATTTTATTACTTTCATCGACGATTTCTCAAAGTACGCATTCTTTTATCTGCTCAAGTCTAAAGATGAAGCGTTTAAGAAGTTTAAGGACTTCAAGGCTGAAGCCGAACGTCAAATCGGACAACGACTCAAGAGACTCAGAACTGATCGAGGAGGCGAGTATAGGTATCATGAATCTGCATCGTTCTGCAGAGAACATGAAATTATCAACGAGATAACTGCTCCGTACTCCCCTCAATCAAATGGTGTTGCAGAAAGGATGAACAGAATGTTAACAGAAATAATGAACTCTATGTGTTGACTGCAGGCCTTCCAAATTGCTTCTGGGGTGAAGTAGTGCTTACGGCTACGTTCATATTGAACAGAGTGCCGCATGCTACTTCGAAAGTCACTCCTCATGAACTCTGGTTCAAGGTCAGACCCAACTTGAATATCATTCGAGTGTGGGGGTGTCTGGCATATGTGAAGCTTCCGGATTTAAAGATTCTGAAGCTGGAAACAAGGACTACGAAGACTATATTCCTGGGTTATGCTGATAAGAGTGATGCTCGGAGGTTCCTTGATGTTGAGTCAAATCATATCATTGAATCTCGTGATATAGAATTCTTTGAAGATAAATTTGTAAGACACAAGAATATTATTCTCGCGGATATTCTGGAGAACAATGTGAGTGCACAGGAAGCTCAAGTTCCTTATAAAGAGGTAGTCCAAGAAGAAATTATTGCTGTAGAAACAACTGTTGAACTAGAACTCGCAGAACCAGTGTCTAAGCGAGTGTAGCACCCCTGAATTTTTGGAATTTTTATTTATTTATTTGATTTAAATAGAATTTTATGGAATTTATGAATATTTTGATTAAATAGTTATTATTATAGATGACCTTAGCCATGGTTAAGATTTGGAGTACAAGACAACTAAGAATTGTGACACGAATAGTGTACTCGTGTGCTTTAACAAGTATCCTAGCCATGTTAGGAATATCATGGTCATATTATAGTCTCTTGCATTTTAACAATTCAAATTATGGTACAAGTCATACTTTTATTTAATTAGTTAGTTAATAAAGTCTTTATGACTTTTTAGGAGACCCGGTCGCACCAAACCTTCCCAAACCTCTTCCAAGTCAAACCCAAACCTATGTAGGCATGTTGGGCATTAATATATATTAATAAATATATATATTTTATATTTAGTTCAGACTTGATTGTATTTATATAAGATAGATTTAATTAGTCTATATTAGGAAAGACCTTTTTAATCCTCAATCAAATCAATTAGCCAACTCACCAACAACCCAAACAAATCGAAGGGGGGCAATCTTAGCTACCAAAATAGCCCTCTCCCATGTATATTCAGCCAACATCCCATTAGGAATAGGTTTCCTATTATACTACATGCATGCAACCCAAAAAGTCCATATATATACCTACTTTTAGCCGAACCCAAACCCTAACTTAATTCCTCCTTCCTCTTCCTCTCCATAGCCGACCAACCCCCTCTCCAAATTTTGACAGCACCTCCTCCATCCAAACCCATCATCTTTATCCCCTCCATCATACAATTATTTCTCCTCCATAAAAACTCATTTCATCTTTCTTCCATCCAAACCCCACCAAACAAACCATAAAACCTCCATCTTCTCCATCCAACTATCTACAGCCATTGACAACTCCTCCAAACTTATCAAGCAAGAATTAGCAAGCAAGGATAGCAATAAAGGTTGGAGCTTTGGCAAGGAGAAGCCTCCACAACCCAACCAGTAAGGACTTTTGGTAAGAAATCCTAATTTTTCTATCTCAAATCTATGCTATAATTCTGTAGAAATTCTATTATTAAATCTATAAAAATATTATTTTGGTACCTTTTGTTATGTATTTTTACCCATAAAAGTTTCATGATTTATAGTCGTAATATTCATGCTTCGGTAGGATCAAATTTAACCCCGTTGTGAAGGAACTATAAGTTATTGGTGGTTATTTTCGAAACAGAATTTTATGTGGGTTAATATATAGAAATTAGTATTTTTAAGTATTTTTCATGAATTTAGAAACTCAAATCCGGTCGGGAAAATTTTAGGACAAAACTAGCTTTTTTGGATAATCTGCCGACTTAGAATGTTCCAAACTTGTAGCATAACTTAACCCTTGTACCCATAATGTTATTCTGTGAAATAAGGTATTTTAATTCTTTATAAAATATATTTTTTGGTATTTTAGCTATTTTGAGTAATTGGCCATGTTCAGGACGAGTTTCGGGTAGACTAGCTGACGTAGTAGTCAACTAGTCACATAATTTTTTATAAAGCGTAATTCTAGAATTTCAGAGTTAATACTGTAGAAAATAGTTTTAAATATTATTTTTATGGATTTTATATAATTTTTAAGTATGTTATTGAAGTGGGGTCATAACCGATTAATTAGAAGGTCGAAAACCCTAAAACTGTGTTCCGAGGTCTCGTTGAACACGTATGTATGTTATACAATTTAAGTTGTCCTACTAGATATTTGAATATAGTTAAAGTAGTTTAAAACATTAATATAGTTAGTTAAGTTCTATTATAAGTTTCATAAGTAGTTAAATAAATTATTTAGGAGCATTGGATTACGGAGGCGTGGACACGGGAGCGAGACTTCATCTTCACATCATGGAACCAGGCAAGTACACCTTGCAAAACTTTATAGTACTTACATGTTTTTCTATACTGCTATTCTTTTATGTCTCACTTGGTACATATTTCTCACCCGCTTCATATCATGGTTATTTTCTAGTTCTACGTGCACGTACATGGTTGCTCTTTCTTTTCTCATATTACTCGCCATATTATTCTTTCGTGTTCATGTCTAGTGATAGTATTGCTTAGCCTTTGTCGTGTCCCTTTGACATGATTGAGCTGGACTTGACTTTTGACTTACCTTGACTTGACTTGTAGTTCTAGGCGAGGACCTTGTGATAGACAATGACTATACTTGACCACTCTCTATTGGAGCCCCCACTGAACTGCGGTAGAGACTTACTGTAGGTTGTGAGCCCCCACTGAGCTGGGATCTATAGGGCTGTGAGCCCCCACTGAGCTGCGGTTTACTCTGATTTACTCGTAGTCATGTTTATCATCACGATTCTCGACGGCATGTCACTTTCTTATATATTTCATTCTTATACTACTCTGCAGCCTTTATTTCTTCTACAATTTCGTACCCTTTCTTTGTATGTTAAAACTGTTAAAGTAGGCTTGTATATTATGTGTCTTGCTAGTCCCCTGAGGACCTGGTTATCTCTCCAAGCTTAGTTAGAGAGGAGGAATTCCCGGAGGTTTATGGTTCTGGAGTGGAGACAGGTGACGTACCTTCGCAGGAGGACGAGATAGTGGCCGAGGACTTCTCTTGAGACATGTCTCTTTATTTTAGACTTGATACATTATTTTCTTTCTTTTTATCAGTGAGCATGTAGTTGATTATTCATTTCTTTATATTGTGGTTTCGGGATGTCTTATACGCACAGTTATTATTTCTATGCCATGTTTGACATATTTTTCTCGTTAGTATTATTTTATTGGACTTGATACCTCGTGTCTTATTTTCTGTGTGGATGAGATTAGCTGTGTACCTGTGACTTGTACTATATTCTCGGTTGTTATCATGATTTACAGCTTAAGCATTTTGTTAGTGGGCTTATTATGAGATTTGGTCCACTGGTGAAGTGCTGCTGGCATGTACCGTATCCTGATTTTATACTTATTTTGAGACTGGGGTGTTACAGCGAGTAAGGAGATAGGACTTTGGAGAGGATTTTGTCACCTATCATGTGGAAGCAGATCCGCTTACCTATGATGAGGCGATGAAGACCAGAGATGTTGTCTTCTGGAAGGAGACTATTAATGATGAGTATGACTCAATAACCTCCAACAACACGTGGGTGTTGGTTGATCTGCCTGAAGGAGCAAAACCAATCGTATGTAAATGGATCTTCAAGAATAAGATGAAGGCCGATGGAACTGTTGACAAGTTTAAGGTAAGATTAGTTACTAAAGGATTTTCTCAGAAACAAGGGATCGATTACTTTGATACATATGCTCCAGTAGCATGGATGACGACCATCAGATGGATGTTAAAAACGCTTTCCTGAATAGTGAATTGACCAAAGAGATTTACATACAACAGCCAGAAGGATTCATCGTCAAGGGCCTCGAAGACAAAGTCTATAAGTTGGTAAAATCTCTATATGGTCTGAAGCAAGCTCCCAATATGTGGCACGAGAAGTTTGATAAAGTCATAAAATCAAACGGCTACAAGGTCAGCGAGACAGATAAGTGTGTGTACACAAAGTTCGCTGACGGAAGAGGAGTTGTCGTTTGTCTGTATGTGGACGATATACTGATCTTGGGTACAGATCTAGCAAGTGTCTCTGAGACAAAGAAGTTTCTCTCGCCTAAGTTCAGCATGAAGGACTTAGGGGAAGCTGATGTTATCCTGGAGATAAAGATCTTTCGGCTGGAAACTGGAGTGGCATTATCACAATCTCATTACATTGAGAAGATGCTCACATGCTATGGGTATCAGGAGCTTCCAGGGATCGATACGTCATATAGGTGTGACAAGAAGCTAAAGCCAAATTTAAGAGAAAGCATAAGACAGTTGGAGTATTCAAGCGTTATCAGGAGTTTGATGTATGCGACTACTGCCACAATGCCGGACATAGCTTTTACCGCAGGGATGCTGAGTCGGTTCACAGGGCAATCCAGGTGTGGAGCACTGGAAAGCTGTGAAGAGGGTTATGAGATACCTCAAAAGGACTCAGAAGTATGCACTGCACTACTGCGGATATCCAAAAGTATTGGAAGGCTTCAGCGATGCAAGCTGGTGCTCAGAAGTAGAGAGTGAACGGTCCATATGAGGATACGTCTTCTCCATAGGTTGAGCTGCTATATCGTAGAAGTCGAAGAAGTAAACTATGTTGTCTCACTCTTCCATGGATTCTGAGTTCTATGAACTGGCGGCTACAGCGGAGGAAGTAGAGTGGCTTCGGGGGCTCAGGTATGATCTTCCAATGGTTGGTGCGCAGATACCGACGGTACCAATATACTGCGACAACCAAACGACTACAGCGGTGGCATCGAATGACCTCTTCAATGGCAAGAAAAGGACTATGCGCTTAAGACACAAAGCAGTAAATGATCTTATTAAAAGAGGATTCATTACCGTAGTTGATGTTCGGAGTCAGGAGAATATGGCAGATCCGTTCACCAAAGGTCTCAAGCGCCAGCTGGTTGAAGACACAACATGTAAGATGGACTTAAAGAGACTCTGATATTGTGTCTTTGTAATTCTACTATAAAGTTTTATATTATTAGTTCAAAGAGAAATCTACTAGGCATCTAGCTTTTAGTTCAAAGAAGGACCAATGACTGGAAGAATATCAGGAGTAGTGGGCAATCTTTTGGGATGTTGCGGGATGATTAACACAGAAATACTATTGTCTGCTGATTGTTCTTCACAAAGAACAAAGTCCTGTGGGAGGATGGCTTGGAAGCCTTAATGAGTTCTTTGGCATCTGGGATGTCCGACGTGCTTTACAGGAAGCACGGGTAGCACAGCACTACTAAGGAGTGTAGTACTCCATGCTACAGTGGGGTGATACCTAGTGAGGGTAAAGCCTCGGCTTCGGGCCAACTCACAGCGGTGTAGCACCGCACATAGGCAAGATGGCCTAATGTTATATAATATATGAAGAGTGGTAGGCAGCACTACAAAGAGGCTGGGCCTCATGTTACAGTGGGTGACACCTGTAGTGCCCCGACCCGCAAGATGCCTTATGGTGGATAGTTGGTTCGATGAAGCCTTGTTGGAATTGGGAATATGCGAAGGATCGCTTGGAAGGCTATGCGATCGAGGCAGAATCGTCTTATAAATATGAGTAGTGTTGAACCCTTCGAAGATCCTTTAGCTTCACGCTTAATAAAGTATAGTATGCTATGTTCTCGTTGAGTTGTTGAATAACACCTTGCATGAAAGTTGTAAAGATAAAGAATGACAAATAAATCACAAGACCCGAAAACTGGTGCAAATTATTTGTGAATTGTATGCTTTCGTACTTTGCAATGAAATATGTGTAGATGAAGCAAAAGTCCCAAATACTTGGACGGTGAGTATGTCGAACATCAACTCGATGAACGTACACTAAAACAAGATGCTAAGTCCTAAGAATTGGGTGGTGATTACATTGAGTTGGTTGGAAAGATGTATGGTATCAAAGATGTAAAAAAGGGATTGGGTAACAACATTCTATTATCCAGTCGCCGAGGTAGAATGTTGATTACACCAAGACCCCGGAATAAGAAAGATGGCAATACGAATGAAATGGTGGCTGAAGTACATAGTTTTCCTTATCATGCATTATATGTTTTTCTTTATAGATAAGTTGCATATACTTGCATGGTCATGGATAACTTGTGCACAAGATAGTTCCCAGAACGGTACTCCGTGACCACGGACCCGATTCATCTTAGGGGGAACAAGGATGGTGTCGACGTACTGACGTCGAGATTTTAGGACTTGCAGTGTGGGCTTGCTACCGCCCACTGAAAGGGTACCGAAATACCTATGGTGCTGAAGTAGTAGCACGGTGTTTCAGTAACCTCCCATGGATTTGCACCCATTCGGATTTAGCCGTTCACCGGGAAGACGGTCCAAGATGGCTTGTCGCCAGTGACCTTCATATAGATAGGTCTAGTGCTAATGATGTCTTATGCAGGCAGAGTAAGTTATTACTCAATTACAGGAAAGAATGTCGGTTGTTGGTAAGAATCTCCTGAACGGTGACAATTATATTGAATTATGATATTGTTCTAACAATGTCTTGTGCAGGCTGAGTAAGTATTATAAATATACAGGGATGGCTATACGACTGTGGATAAGAACCACCAAAGGGTGATAATTGTATACTTAAAATTATTTTGGCTATGAGATTTGTATGCTTTACTTCTTATCAGCTATAAACATGAAATTGATCCTAAGGTAACGAGAAAGACTACTGTTAATAATGTTCTATATCATGATTACTTAGTGTTGTCTTCTTAGGTGAGTTGGGCCAGCACCGCTTGTCAATACATTGATAATGTATTAACCCACGTTGTGGGCAATATTATAGGTGCTCGTGTATGGAAAAATCGTTTGATCAGTGCTTGGCATCGATGATTTGAATGTGTGCGTAGAAGCTCTTCTTATAAGATGATGTCTTCTGCTATACGGGACATAATGTATGGAACAGTGTAACTCAGATGAACCAGTGAGATTGTAAGCAAAGTCGGTATGTTTGGTTGTAAAGCCTAGATGGCAAGTGTATATTCAGTTGGCTATTCAAGAGTCTTGTAATATGTTGTAAACTCTGTATTCAGCTGCAAGTCTTGTAATCATTTTAGAAAATCAATAAAGAGATACATTTCTTCATATCTTATGTTGCATCAATTTATCTGCTTGGTTTTGCTGCGTTGTCGTTGTTTTCTGAGAAATACCAGGAACTGTAATGGTTTTTTCTTGTACAAGTACAATCTAGACTTATACGACATCACGCCCAGTGGCTAATTTTGATCCTTCGGGATCGGGGCATGACAAAATAGTATCAGAGCACGGCTTTACGTCCTTGAATTCTTGTACAATTTATTTTAAATCAAAGTTGCTACTAAGATGATTCAAAAGATGCTTCCGCGATGACTCAAACGTTGCTTCCGCGATTATTCAAAATTGCTTTCGCGGTGAATCAAAGTTGCTTCCGCGAATACTCAAAGTTGCTTCTGCGATGAAATCAAAGTTGCCTCTACGATGACTCAAAGTGCTTTCGCGATTATTCAATGTTGTTTCAAAATTATTTTAAGTTGTTTCCTTGACTGAAAGTCCATTGATCCTTCTACCTACTCACTGGGTGTTCCATACAATAAGTCTAAATATGTGGGCTTTGTTGAATTTCTAAAAGATACCAAAATGAATAACAATGATACGATGCATTAATAAGTTGGTATGTGTGATGGATGTCTTATGTGTGGGATTCATTAAAGTCGATTGTTATGCAGCAATCAACTGTTGGTGATGGAATAGTATGTTAGAACAGAATGTGCAGGGATTTCAGTAAATAGGAATCGACAGAATCTTGAGTCGGTATTTGTGGTCAGCATAACCACTACAGGATGGATAGTCCATATTAGATGTTGGTTTGATGCAAAAGGAATATTGTGTCAGAAATTGATTGAGCTTTGAGTGGTATATTGCATATACCCTCATTGAGATGACTTGTTCCTTGACCCTGTTTGTGGCATAGTGATTGATTTATCTGTAAGGTATTGGGTAGTATCGAGTCGTAGTTGGGATTACGATTGATACATGATGGCTAGACGTGTCCCTTGATTATTAAGTTCGGATGACCCGATGCGAGATTGGAATGGTTAGCATTATGCTGGGTAAATAAGAAATTGAGAATATGAAATGAATGCCTTGGTTAGGGAAGAAACGATTTACAGATTCAAGAATTACTTGGATCATTTGGATAAAAGGATTGTAGGCTCAGTAACGATGGTGGGGTATTGCTATCGAAAGATTTTGTGAGAACAACTATAGGCCAAATATTGAACGACATGGAATTGAGTAAATCGAATTGCATGTTGGACATCAAAGAGTCGACGGTGATGTTAGACACTTATCAAATGTTGCAAATGATTTAGAATATGCATGAAGTTGCATCAGCGACCAACAAGTTAGAGAATGGATTTGAAAAAATAGATGGCTTTGCACAAATGCAGTTGTGCTTGAAAGAATTTGATGTGTCCGAAATTAACAAGTTATGATCCTTGATTTTTGTGGCATAGAGAATGAATACTTTTCCCTTGATGCATGAAAGAGTAGATGTTCCTTATGAGAGTCGAATGGTTGGGATATAAATAAGTATCAAGGTGCAGCGATATGTAATAGACCCTATCGGTAGATGATGCTGTCGTATGGATAACGAGTTTGGGTAGAATATAGAATTTTTGGATGATGACTTAGCAAATGAGTTATGTCATATCCAATAAGATGACCGATATACGGATGCTAGATGATTGATGCCATAACGATTGGATCGGTACATAAATATAAATTTTCTTATGGAATCACGAGGAGATAATGCAAAACGAATATTGATGGTTCAAGTGAATTGCTAAGGGATAACCATATTTGGTGCTAGCAAAATTCATAAAGGATGCCTTCGGAATAAACACGATTATATGGTTGCCTTATTGATTGATTAAGGAGTGCAGACTGTATCGATGATAAAAAAATATGGAAATTGAATATGTCGCAAA
The DNA here is from genome assembly GCA_029216955.1 of Iris pallida. Taxonomy (NCBI): domain Eukaryota; kingdom Viridiplantae; phylum Streptophyta; class Magnoliopsida; order Asparagales; family Iridaceae; genus Iris; species Iris pallida. The sequence goes on from JANAVB010028397.1 coordinate 19,138,971, forward strand.
AAGACCGAAAGAAAGCAATCGTAAAGGATAGACCGTTGAGATAGCAATGTGAGATTATGATTTGGAATAGTTGGTCAGATAGAATAAACACAATTTGAATACGATATGAGAATACAAGTCGGATTGAGCAATGATGCTGCATCTATGCAAGTGAAAACTAAAATTTGGATGTTGAATGATAAAGCTTTATATGATGGCTTCGAGATTGACCCATAAGAATTGTTGGATAGATTTTGTCGGTTGTGGGTAAGTCTAGAATGAGACTTTGTTGGTTATAGCCCGATGATGAGTACAGGTAGAAAGACTTGACCCCAGAATGTCAGTTGGTTGCCTAGAATGTCAGTTGGTTGTCTAGAGTGTTGGTTGGTTGCCTAAGTTCCGGATTGGTTGGCTATGTTCTTTCAGTTGTCCGATTTGGAATATAAGTTCATGAGATTGGAGTGGTTTCCCATGTCCCTTAGATTAGTCGGATCATAGATCGTCCCTGAGATAAGATAGAGTCCCTATGATAAGAATTGGCTGCCTCTAAGATCAGAGATACGTATGTTCCTATTAGCTATCCATCTCAGATGAGATAGCTGAATATTTGGTTTAGCTTAGAATAGCTGGCCGTAGAGACTTCACCAATGGCTAAGTTGATTGTTGGCGACCCATAGGATGTCCCTATTGATGTTGCGTGGGTATAGTCAAAATAAGTAAGATGTGTCGGAAGTAAACTTTGGAATGGAATAAAGATTGGGGAATTCGATATTGCAATGTTGGATAGAATGACGGATCATGTTAGTTTCTGAAACTTGGTTGCCTTTATTCGAAATATCATAATTTGTTATAACTGGTTGGATTTGATTGGCCGGTTGATTCATATTGAGCTGCATAAATTGATGATAGTGCCTTGAGACATTCGGAATAAATTTATTGATGGATAATCAGATTGGAATTGAGAATAAGTGTATCTAAATTGATTTGACGAGTTTATGTTGGGACATAGGATCTACAATATCAGGCAGTGAATGCACTGTTAAGCGCAAAAGTTCTAGACCTTCAAGAGAAATGCATAGGTCGTACCAACAGTGAACCCAAGTGGATGATGCTAATTGATTTGGCCAAAGAAGCTAATTGATTTGGAAAAAGTGACTTTGTGTAACTCATGGTGTTTGGTGGGCCGGGGTAGGCCGGCCCGAGCTCAGGTCAAATCGAGTTTGACCGGGCCTGGTTCGGGCCAGGCTTAAACCGGTCAGGAGCGGGCCGGGCCTGGCTGGGCTAACCTGGATCCCAGTGTGCTAGACAAGGCCCGGACCCGTGGCCCGGTTTGAACGGTAAAAAAAATAAAATAAATCTTTTACATTGTATCAGTAGAAATTAGAAAGTAAAATTTACTAAAATCAAAATTATTTAATGCACATCTGTTCAAGTATTTTCTTCCATTAAATTTGAAATAAATATAAAAGCTAAAAACTGAAATTTTATTTCTAAATCAATTGTAAAAAAATGTACAATTTTTTTTGTCGTCCGGCGTCCTTCATCCATCTCTATTGCTCAGCTCCTCCTTCATTGGTGTCCTCCAAGTTAAGACACTGAAAGTCCAAGTGATGTCGATCGCGTTCCGATTTCGCAGATTCCTTTCTTCTTCGCTTCGGACTCTGTGGAACCATTCGTCCTCGCTTGGACGTGATGTCATGTAAACCTAAGTTGCGCTCGCACAAGGCCAAGTCCTGTACAATGACAAATTATATAAGATAGACAATAGCACAGCGGACCATAATTGAAAAATTGAAGCAGCAGCGGACATATTGTAGAATATGAATTGAAACACAATGGAAACATAAAAAATTCTCTTTTATTGATATCTTTGAAACAGATTACAAAGCTCTCATTTCTCTCCGATACAATGCCACACTTGGCTTACATTCTTCAGAAACTTTACATATTATAATGATCTCGTCCTATACATTACATCTCTTTATATACAAAACCAACTCTTGCAATAGATGATTGTCTTTCTGAACAAAAAAAATCCATCTTTGCATCTCTTCTGATTTTCGGCTCCTGAGGATCAGGCTCGGGCTATCGCTTCAGACTATCCATTTGCTGCATCTTGGACCTGCGTACAGACTGATGGTGGGTCAGCATATCAATATAATGATGATTGTGAACAAAGGCTACATCATCATAAATGATCACTAATTTATTTAGTTGGAAAATATTTCTTGTGATGTGATCTTGCTACATTTACATATCTTCAATTTCATGCATATCAGAGTCAGATTACATCTTTTTGAAAACACTTTCGAAAAGCCAACATATTATTTCTTTCATTTCAAACATATGAGGGACTGTTCATTTCATGTGAAGTGTGCAACATATTTCGTGAGTCATACTCTATTCTCAGGAACAATAGCATTAGCATTCTATACTTCTTATTCAAGATATTCTCAGGGTCAGATTACAAGCACGATATCTAATTTTTTTTCTTATGGGACATAATATTTCTTGGCAACAGAGTACTCTTTGATATAAATCATGATCAGAACATAAGCAATACATATATCACTTTTTCAGTGACTCTTACTATAGCCGATCGTCCGTCTCTTCACAAGATTAGGATTAGCATACAAAATAATTTAACCAATATTCTTCCATGTTCGTCTCTGCAACCCAATTAGCAGCTGTGACTCAAGGCTCATCTCTGCACTAATACATGTACATACCAGCAGTTGTGACACTCCGGTTCAGCTTTATACTGATATACACACATAGTAGCAGCTGTGGCTTAGGGTTTAGCTCTTCACCAATCAACATCTATCTATATGATGGTCTGTGGGTATTTCCATGATTAGCCGTTGTGACTCTTTGGTTTAACTCGTCTCCAAGGACTCAAATATCGGCACCCTTTTTCTTCCGGGAGCTCTAATCTTTCCTAGGCTGAATGGTTCGAAGTGCCCTAAGAATCCATCCGAAAGACAAATTTTACCGTGTGCACAAGTTGTCCGAGACCAATGCATGCTCTAGCAGTTTTATCAGATAAAACAAATTCAGATTTATGCACAGATGTACGATAAGTTCATTTTGTGTCTTAACAGATATACGACACGTTCTTTCGTGCCTTCTCTATTTTCTTTATGTCAGAGCCGAAGCTCCTACATTCTCATTCCTTTGCTACATGTACAGGTCCGTTTGTACATGTCTAACATTCAAAGCATCTTTGAGGGATAGGCAATCATTCATTTCTTTGAAACATGATAAAAGTTCTGTATAGATTTAGCATATCATTCTACCTTTGACAATATATGAATTCGGAGCATATAAGCAATCTCTTACTTTAGCAGACAACAATCTTATTCTTAGCATGCAGATTATCATTTCTTGTTCTTAGCATAGCAACATGTGGATTCTTTTTATAAGCATACTGATTTTGGGACAAGTAATCATTCTCTTTTTATCTTGATTAGCATAACAATGGTTTATTCCCTTCTTAGCATTGAAAAACTTAGATTCTTATTAGGCGTGAAAGAATTAGAAAATAAGTCTTCGTCCACTTACCCAGATTAATCGTCTTCTGTTGCAAAGCCAGCAATCTGATTTCTCTGTTCATCTAGTGCCTACGCGGAGCCGGCCACTACATAATTACCTAACGAAAAAAGTTTCGTCCTCGAACTTAAGGACAAACTTATGCTATCCATAGCAGCGATAGTCCTCATCCTTTGCCATCATCAATCCATAAAAATCTTGGTCCATATTATGTCAAAACTCATGTTCAATAAAATATCTCAATCTTAATCAATCAAATCGATAAAACATATGTCGATATCATAAAAATATTTATGGACTTATTGTATAGAACGTTCATCTCATCATGGATATTAAGCAGGCAAGGAAATTTTGATCAGGAGAATATCTTTGAATTCAATCGAATCAACAGTTGGCTAGAGGATCGTGTTGCTCTGATAACATTATGTCACGCCCTGATCTCGCAGAGTCCTTTCATCCTCGCTTCGGACTCTGTGGAACCATTCTTCCTCGTTTGGGCGTGATGCCATATGTAACGCCCCAGTCCCAATATACATAGAACTAGGAATACGTACATGCCAGCTATATGTATATACAGACTACTCCAATATATGGAATCTACGTATACACACATAAGATGTAATGAAAAGAGCTCCAGCTCATAACAATATAACATGGTCACAGGCAGTATCTATATCTCATCCACAATGACAATTATAATAATCAACCAAGTGTCTCAAGTGAAATATAAAAGTAAAATATCTGTCGGGCGAAAACAAATCCACTACCGAGCTACAGAAAGAAATCAACAGAAATGAATATGAGAAAGAGTATCAACTACATAAGTCCATCAAATAAGAATAGAATCAAATAGGCTCCGAAGGCGAGACCCTCCTCAGCTGTAAATGGAGAGTCTAGTCCGGAATCGTACTCCTCAGGATACTGCTCGTCGTCTATACCTAGAGAGATCACCAGGTCCTCAAAGGGACGTAACAAGGTACATGAAGAACATGCTAATATGAACTGTCAGAATAATAATAATATGCAAAGATTCTCCTAGACACAAATATGCAAAGGAGATTCTAACCGTCTAATGTGCAATTTAGAGGACAACTTTCATGCGCATGGATGGGGATTTAGGCTATAAGTACGTAACTGGCATCCAGTCATCCGTATCAGGCCGTAACGTCCAAAACATCAGAGGGTATATGCAAATATATCATGCCATAGTTCCTTTCGAAAACTATGGTTTACCTGTTTGGCTTCCCATACGCACTAGCGACTGTCCTCCTCCAAGATATCCCACACTGACCAAGTCATGTCCATAACCTGTGCAATTTTGTAACTGCTTGAGTCTATACCCTAGTCATAGCAGTTACGATCATCTATCCGTCACACGACTTCTTACATAGAGATGGCCAGTCAATATGCAAGCCGTGCCCTAGCAACATGTCTCAAACCGTGTAGTGTAAGTGTCATGGCTAATGGAGATATAAGGATATCCCACAATAAGAAGGTAGTCCGCTAAAACTAAGTCAACATGCATCAAATAAAATAAAGCAACGAAAAAATGACTAATAGAGTCGCTTGCACCCAAGTGTGGCTTGGACGCACAGTTTATAACAAATAAAACAAAATATGAAATAAGATAAATAAATACTGAAAATAAATAATATGACAGTAAATATAGCAAGGTATACTTGCCTGGTGGTTGGAAGGTGTTTTGACGACGTCCAGTAGATGAAATCGACAAGTGAGAAGAAGCTACAAGAGTGGAACCTTCGCAAACGTTCTTGGATGCTGAAACAAACATCAAAAATGTTTCCGGTATAAAAGGATATACCTAGGAAATTTCTGTCCGAAAGTCCATTTCCGGAACATGGAGAAAATCATAATTTCGGGTTAAAACGATGTCCGCCGTTGGACCCGCTTTGCACCGAAATGCGTGCCAGAATCTACGATCTCTAAAGTCATCAAACTACATATCTACGAATTCAGTTTTCGAGATAAACTCAAACGGTATGTCTAATTTTGGATTTCGATGAGTCATGCACAAAATCACCCGTTAAATTGGATCATGGGACCCGCAAAACGGCGATCCGATCAACGGTCTCAGATTCGGACCAAACTTGGCTCACAGGACCAGAAAAATATTTCGAGTCCAATGGCGCAAGTTTCGTCGCGATTTGACAAGTGTGCACAAAGTTATGGTCAAGTTTACAAAACGTCAATAGGGGGTATCTTGACGGACACATATTGATTTCGTCGCGCACGCGCAACGAAATCGAGTTCCGTCAGTTCCCATACGTCGGCAACATCCAAAGCGCCTTTCGATACATATAGTGCGCGACCACGTCGTCCCGTTTTTCGGGGCGCATGCCGTATCGGAAAAAATTTCAAAAATTTAATATTTTAGAAGCAGTTTTTTTGTCAACTTCAACAATGAATTACTTCCTGCATATATATCGAAACTTTGATCTAAAAGATGCGTTTTACTCTCAGTTATGTTGTTTATGACTGACTTCAACTTGTTTCTGCCAAACCCTAATGTACAGTTCACAAATTGGCTTCCAAGTTGTCATTTTAAAATAGTTTTTAATACTACAGAAAACAGGTTTTCTTCAACTTCGTCTCGATTTTTCGAGCAAGTCGATGGATCGTTTCAAAATCCTCCTAAAGGATCTCGAAGAGGATCATGTGGGCTTCGCATAGAATTTCGTAGAAGCAAAAACGAACGAAGGAGCATGAAGAAATCAGAGCGAGAAGGTGGGTACCTCGCCTCGTTTTCGAAACAGAGCGTTTTGTTTCGCGGCTCGATTTGTCGTCGTTCTCCAACGATGCGGTGGTCGACAGCAAGGTGCAGGTAGCGGGATAGCTGTGATGGGTTGTCGGCAAGGCTCGGGTGCAAGAAATTTAGGTTTGGTGGAGAATCGAGAGAGAATTTTGAAGAAATCGAATTTTCATTTTTCTGGGTATATAGGATTTAAAATCCGAAATTGGATAGGATTATAGCAGATTTGGATTCGAATTTGTGTTAATCTAGTGGAGAATCTAGATATGAATTAATAGGAAAAAAATTTGATTTAAATTGGTAGCGGATTGGAGGTTTTTTCGGTTTGAATTTCCTCACGAAAATTCGTTAACCGCTCGACTTGGGGGGGTCGGGCATCAAATGGTACTGTAGCTTCGGCTACAGTACCGGCTGCATATATATACTTTTTTCTTCTTTTTTACACTATATATATATAATATATATATATATATATATATATATATATATATATAATCTTATAATTGAATAAAGTAGCTTAAATATGTCAAAAAAATATTTTAAAAATATAAAAAAAATTATCTACTTTACTACTATTTGATATGTGTTTATATATGCATATATCAATATATCTAAAAATATGAGTTAGATAAGAAAATTTGTTCCTATTAAAATATTTAATACACTTTATATTAATATTAGTAATAATCATTCTAGTATTCAAAAAATATTAAAATAATTTAAAAAGATTATAGATATATATTATATACAAAGGAATCATTTGTATTTATTATATAGGAAATATTCTTTATATTTAATCAATAAAATGCTTTGAAAAATAATCCCTAACCCTAATAATATACATAAATGGATATCTCGCAAATATTTGTAGGATGGAATTTTAGGTAAGAATCTATCATTAATATTATACAACCAAAAAAAATACAAATAAATTTACAAATCATGTTAAAATAGTAAAAATTCAATTTAAGCCAAAATAAAAATAAAAATCCACAAAAATTTGGGGGTTTTACACAATGTGTAAACCCCCTAAATTTCTACTATAAATTTTTTAAATAAATTAGGTTTTAATTTTTGCTTTGTATTTTACGTCGCATAGTCGTATTGTACGTCGCATAGCCGTATTGTACGTCGCGTATGAGTTCATATTTTCGGATGGCTCGTCAAGTGCGAATATGTGCGAGGTACATATTTTTGTAAAATATTTTTATTTTAGGAGCATGGTTTTCAAATAATAAATAATAAATAGTTTTCATTTCGTAAATTGTAAAAATGCATCATACTGGAATTTCAAAACTTTATTTTACATCATGGAAGTTTATATAAATAATAATTTGAAAAAGAGGTTTTATGCAAATGTTCATTTTATACGAGACATATAAATTTATTCTATTTTTGAAATTTATTTAATATTAATATTTTATTATCCGAAAAGCTATTTTAAAAATATTGTTTTGGTTTAAATTTAATTAATTATGACAAATTATATTGGTAAAACTTTTATTCTAAATGAAGTTTAAATTTAATGGAGAGTTATCTATGATTTAAATTCGGATTGGAACGACTAAATTTTAATAATTATTTGAATTAATAGATGAAATTATCCATCGGAGGGTTTAAACGAATACTAGTCCTATCCAAGTGGGAATTCCCACCTCCTATATAAGAGGTACTCCTCCAATTTCCACACCATATTCACATCGTGCATCGTGTCTGTGACGACCAAAATCTTATTCCAGTGTACAGTTATCCGCGTCGTGTCGGACAGCCCCCGATACGATAACATGAATCATCCCGCAGCACCCCTCCGTGGCGTCCTCGGCCACGTACCGCTACCGCAGCCATCTCCTCCTCCCTGCCACCCTCGCCAACATCACCCCGGACACCATCACCAACCGTCGATCCCCACAAGCCCCACACTGTCTACGGTCTCGACTGAACCCAGCCTCATATCCGCCATCAACCCCACTGTTATAACCAGCACCACATTATCCTCCCTCCAACCAAGATCCCGACCACCACCACGGTGATCCCCGGCCGTTGCCACCACATCATCTCCATCACGACCACCACACATCGCCCCCTCTACACCCCCGACATCTCAGCCAACACACCACACTGCCGCCGTCATAACCTGAACCTGTCACCACCACCACCGCCAATAACACAACCACACCACCACCGAACCCCTCGCCGCCGGCGACCCCATAAACCGGCGACCCCCACCAGGAAACCCACAACACTCCACCACCATCACCCAAAAAGTAGGAGGAGGAAACCAGAACCTCACATGGGGTCTCACCACGCCGGAGCCGACGACTGCCGTGGCGGCAGTTTTGTTCCCCACGGGTGGCCGATCTCCGCCACCAGTCCTCCCCGTCGTACCGCGACGGCCAAATCCATAGCCGTCCGCCGCTGACGAGACACCGTACCGCTCCCAGATCCCGCACCCAGCCGCTGAAGCCGTGGCCATCCTCCGCTGAACTCCGCCTCCGCGGATGGCACCGTCGTGCCAGCCCTCTGCAACCTTCTAGCTCCCAGCACCGCGCGTGGAGCCGCGGCGCCGCCCGTGGCGAGCTTCCGCACCCGCCTCTTCGTCGAGACCCCCGGCCGCCTCCTCCTCCGCGGGACTCCGCCTCCTCGCGCGATCCGTCGCGCCGCCTGAGCGTCACCGCCCTTTCCCCTCCGCCTGCCGAACTCGGCTCCGGCCCCATCGGCGCCCTCCGGTAAGACCCCCTCTCCCGTTCAGCTCCTTCTTTCCATCTCGTTTCTCTTTCTATTTGCTACTGTTGTTTCTATGGGTCAAGTAGCTTCTATTGTTTCTATGAGTCGAGTCTTCTTTAGTAGGTTGCTTCTGTTGTTCTGTACTATGCGCTCTTTTCACCAGAGAAAGCTGCAATGGTTGTTTTTGTTTGTTTTTATGATAAAAAGTGTTATTATTATTATCATTATTTAGTATATTGATGTTTGTTTTGTTTCTCTTTTATTATATTAATATATTATTATTAAAAGATACTGACATTTTATAGTTATTAATAATGTTAATGTAGAAGAAAACAGTATGTATAAATATATTAGTAATACTTATCACTAGTTAAATTTTCTTATAAAAGCTTTTATTAACCATATTTTCAAAAGCTTGTCGTTATATATACATGTTTATATAAGCAATATTTTTACTATCTTTAGTAACTTTGCTTGATAAATAAATATAATTACTTTTCAAATTATATATTGTAGATATGGTATTGGGCTTATATATATAGAAGTTTTTAGTATATCCTTGTATAAGTGCTTTTGGATAAATAGTACCTAAAAAAATACGTGTAGTTTCAAATATATATCAACTATACTTTACCTCTGAATTCTTTTCTTTAACCAACTTTGAGTTTTAGTAAAGTGATTCTATATATATATATATATATATATATATATATATATATATATATATATATATATATATATATATATATCT